>CM070018.1:95719-463219 GCA_036247105.1 Cirrhinus mrigala
CCCAACCCAACCCAACCCAACCCAAAACACTAAGTCCCGCCCAAATATAACTAAGTCCCCCCCCCTCCCCCCCCCCCCTCCCCCCCCTCCCCCTCCCCCTCCCCCTCCCCCTCCCCCTCCAAGAAACTTAGGGAAAAAAAAAAAAAAAAAAAAAAAAAAAAACAGCTGTATAGAGAAGTTGAACCCTAACCCTAGAACCTGGAAACTCGAACCCTAATCAGCTGTATAGAGAAGTTGAACCCTAACCCTAGAACCTGGAAACTCGAACCCTAATCAGCTGTATAGAGAAGTTGAACCCTAGCCCTAGCACCTGGAAACTCGAACCCTAGCCCTAGCCCTAGCACCTGGAAACTCGAACCCTAGCCCTAGCCCTAGCACCTGGAAACTCGAACCCTAGCCCTAGCACATAGACATATAGGACTATTACATATATTTGGGGGGGCAATACCATAACTCGGCGCCTGGTGGCGCTAGAGAGACGGCACCTAGTGCAATCGAAAGCCCGCCCCCCAATTAGTATACACACCAAATTTGGGAGCTCTAGCACTTACGGTTCAAAAGTTAAGGGGGGGGGGGCACTTCGGGGGGGGGCACTCTTCGCATTTATCTATATAACCTAACCCTAACCCTAACCCTAACCCTAACCCTAACCCTAACCCTAACCCTAACCCTAACCCTAACCCTAACCCTAACCCTAACCCTAACCCTAACCCTAACCCTAACCCTAACCCTAACCCTAACCCTAACCCTAACCCTAACCCTAACCCTAACCCTAACCCTAGGGCGAGCACCCCTATTTAATTTACATCTTTGTTATGCAGCCCTAGCATGGTGAACCCTGAGTACTCTAGCCCTAATTTCATAAATCATATTTTATTTGTTTATGCATTATTTTGAGGATGGAGTGTATTTAGTACTAGATATTTATAAAGTGTATATTCAGTTATCTTTAATCCAAAAAACATAAAGACAGAGTATGAGAGAGGGGTCAAAAGGTCATTATAAAGGACACAGACACACATAGACAATATTCAGGAAAATACACAGTAATAAGACGAGTGGAGGGCTGTTGGAGGGAGTTGTCGTGAAGTGGACCTGAAGCGGGCTTCGGAAATGTGGGCCAGCGCCTAACCGAGGTCAGACCTGGTCTGACCCCTGGATTCTTAAATACCTAACCTGGTCTGACCCCTGGATTCTTAAATACCTAACCCTAATGGGTTCACCCACCCCAAACCTGACACCTAGAGATGGTAGCCCTAGGGCGAGCACCCCAATTTAATTTACACCTTTGTTGTGCAGCCCTAGCTTGGTGAACCCTGAGTGCTCTAACCCTAATTTAATAAATTCCAGCAGTTATTTTAATTCCTTTAATATTTTATTTATTTATATATTTATGTATATATTTATTTTCATGATTGATTCCATTTATTACTGGGGTATATTCAATTATCTTAATCCTAGAAATACAGAGAATGAGTATGAGAAAGGGGTCAAAGGGTCATTGAGGGTTAAATTCATGTGGATGCTTTAAAAAGGACACAGACACACAAACACAATATTCAGAAAAATTCAGAGAAGCAAGACGGACGGAGGGACTGTTAGAGGTTTGTCGTGGAGTGGATCTGAAGCGGGCCTCGGAAATGTGGGCCAGTGCCGAACCGGGGTCAGACCTGGTCTGACCCCTGGATTCTTAAATACCTAGCCCTAGCACATAGGCATATAGGACTAGTGCATATATTTGGGGGGGCAATACCATAACTCGGCGCCTAGTGGCGCTAGAGAGACGGCACCTAGTGCAATCGAAAGCCCGCCCCCCAATTAGTATACACACCAAGTATTTGAACCCTAAAATGTTAAAAAAAAAGGGTTAGGGTTAGGGTTAGGGCTAACCCTAACCCTAAGCTGCAGCCTCTGAAGTGTGACTTTCTTTGGTTATCTGAAAACAGCAAGCACAGTTGGGGTGCAATGTAAATGGTAACTTCCGATATCTGAAGAGCATTTGTAGAACCAGCAGATCTGAATAACCCTGGCATGCTAGCTCCGAAGACCCCAGTGCAGCCAGTACAAGAGAGCATATGGACCACTAGCACAACTGGAAGCAAAGACTGCACAAGTAGACAAACAACCACCATGGGTACAACAAGCAAGCCTACAGCACTCAGCATTACTCAGATTAATGGAGCTTGCAACACTCCCAGTACTAGAAAAACACAGGAACAATCAATCAAGATTACAAGAGCTTAGCAGCAAAACGACAATGACACAAGACTTTCACAAATTAAACAAATAAACAGATATATAAATAATTACATTCATATTCATATAAATATAATGCATACAATACATAAGTTTGATTACAACACATACAAAAGGATAAGAGATGTACGTGCTTTAATACTGCATTAATACAACAATATATACACAAGCTAAATGCACAAATACAAAAGGTACATTAATAAAAAGTAATCAAAGCCACAAAAGCAAGCCACATGCAGGTAACAAATGCTAAGAGCATGATGCGGGATTCAAATAGGCTAAGAGAAACAGCATGCAAAAATACACAATGCAATATAAATAAATGGCAACAGACCTTTTTAAAACACCCACCACTTTAAAAAACAAAATGTCACACAGAGGCAAATAGCACTGCAAAAATTTAGAAAGCCTTTACAAATAATCATAACTCAGTTTAATGGTTTAATTTTTATTGAAGTTAAACACACCAATAATCAACCATCCCTAGAGCTTTAGTGTGCACATTACCACATCACTTCCACCTAATTTCTCTTCTCACTTACTTTAGGATGCCCCATCTATCTGAGCTTATGGTTTTGGATGTACACCTGCAGGAGAATGACTACCCTATTCTGCTCCTCACTAAAAATTCTATACCTAACATTTGTTAATGAAGGATGGTAAAGATGCCCACCGGCTTTGAAGAATATGACTCAACCCAGTAAAGATAATATGTACAAATGGAGACCATGATTCAGTTGTTTCAGCTGATAGTTTACTGAAGAAAGCTCTCCACATTTCCTGAGTTCAAAGAGCAAACAAGCCTACACAAGTGTAACTCTGGACAAAGACAACTTCAGTACTCACCTACAAAAGTCTCAAAGAACACATGCAAGCTGCCATCAGGGAACAGGACAGGAACACATACAACTCATTTAAGACACTGCCCAGCTCACCTGGAAGATAGTGATATTATTAAATGTTAACCACATACATCTGGAATATCATCAGCAGTGGGACTGCTGTAAGAGTGGGAAAAATATAAAGATGTGGTTTAGGTTTTTTTTTAATCTTTATAAGTAATACCTCTTTTTTCCCAGTCAAGCTATTCTCAGCATCCAGTCTGTGACATCACACAGACCATGGCCGCTCCCACAATAGTTGATTGAGCTATAAACACTCCCACCGCCATTGTTTCAACTACGGTGCAGGGTGCAAAAAAAAAAGAATGTCTCTGATTGAGATATTGAGTTGTTTTGTTGTTGGATATAATGAACACAACAGTCGTCATTTACTCCTGACATCTGAGCTGCTGAAGACGCAGAAGATTAACGTTACTTTCTTTTTTGAAGGAAATGCGCTGATCCCCAGTCTGCCTAAATGCATCTATGTTCGCACAACTTCATCTACATCAGAAGAGAGTATAAGGGTTTTTGCAATCTTTGCAAAATCACCTTTCCTAAGGATATGATACTCAGCAAGTTAATTTAGTTTAGTATATTAGTCTAGCTAGTTAGCTGAATGTGGCTAAAGTAAACAGAACGACTCGTCAGACCACAGTAGATGGGCAGAGTGAGCAGAGCTCATTAGCACTTAAAGGCAAATGCAACAAAACAACTCACTCTGAAAAGGGCCGATTTTCACAAGCTGAAAAGGATGTTTTTTTACACTACCACTGAGAAATTTTAACCAAAGTATATTATATACTTCTCATTAAGACCCTAACAAACCATATCTACTCCAATGACCCCTTTAATGTGCTGAAAGAACATTAAAGTAAATAAGAGGGGTAAAAAAAAAAAAAATAAAAATAACTAAAGGTAAAGGTAATTAAATAACTGAGGGGAAAAAAAAAAAAAAAAAAAAAAAAAAAAAAAAAAAAACACACACCACACACACACACACACACACACACACCTCAACAATTACTAGACCTAATCAAAGGCTGCATTCACCATCATAAAACTGTTAAGGAACAAAGTTCAACCCAATGACCAAAATACAGAATTGAAACCAACAATTAAAGTTCTGTTTCAACTAGCTAAGTTTACTGAAGATATGTTCTCCACATTTTGAAAAGACAACTGCCTAAAACGAAAACTGTATGAAGTTCAAAAGCAGTCATTTCAATTGAAGATTAAATTTACAGATATTAGAGAAAGCAAACATACTTGTTTGGTGTGTGGTCTCAAAGAAAGTGAAGTCACCACGTCCTCCTGTAGAATCAGCCTAAGATGAACAGAGAGCAGCTTTAGCCAATAATAATTCAGAAAGTACATAATAACAAAAGAAACTAAAAGCAAAAGTGAAATTTGTCTATCAGTATCTATTTATATATATACACACCATATCCATATCTATCTATCTACTCAAATCCATCAATATGTCTGTTAGTAATACTTAAAGTGCCTTAACTGCACTTGCCTACCTTATTGAGTCAGGTTCCCACACAAGAGCTGACGCTTCTGCATTACTGCCAAAGCATTAAGTGCACAAGTGATCAGTAACTGAAATGTAATGCTCTAAATATTGCAGGGGTCTCTGGTTAGTCATGCAAGTTGTGTTAGTTATGTAGGAAGTGGTTTATTTTTCTGTTCAATCAATCAGTGCCAACCATTTATGGTCAAAGGAGTTTACAATCTGTAATACGAGATTTACAGTGGGCTTCAATGAAGGATGGATAATTACAGTCTATTCAGCTACTTCAAGGTCAAGCCCAACTTACCTGTAGGAAAACAAACTTAAGATTAAGTTAGTAATTAAAATTCAAAAGTTAAACAGAAGCATATATTTTGAAGTGTTACACACAATTGTGCAAGAAGTTAAAGATGCACAGGGTGTGTTGCTAGGTCCTCTGTTAGAGTCCAGATTTAACCCAAGTCCAACATTACACCAATCATGTCTACAGAGAAAGTCAGCTTAAGTCATAAGATGTAGATTAGTAGGACATTAAGAACTGAAGGTCATGCAATTACACAAACAGATGCCTTCTCCATTTCCTTACACAGATAGACTTCCATGTCAGTGAAAGTACAGTTTAAGTGCATCAAACAGGAGAGTCTAGTACTACACACAAAAGCTTTCTGTAACAGACAGGTACAGCATTAAAACAGCCAGTTACAGAATATAAATATACATGAACAAAAGAACCTGCACTCTTTTCAACAGCATTCAAGACTGATACAGATCACAAACCTATAGAAAAAAAATTACAAAAAAAAAAAAATAACAAAAACGATCAAGCAGCACAGTGGACATGTGGAGAGCATTTGAACACACTTAATTATACTGGTGCCAATGATTAACCTTACCTAAAGTGCTTTATCCCACAGTCACTAAATTAATCTCTGCTGCAGAATTTCCTATCGGTAAGTTCTGGGAGCTCCTATGTATCCGAGCTTAAGTAGCAGTGGATTTGCACCTGCAGGTGAGTGACTACATCCTGTCTGCTGCTCCTTCAGTACACCTAACATCCGCTCAACCCAGCACTGATGCTGAAGTAAACAACAAGTCTTCAGAAGAGGACTAATCAAAGCAATACGTTCCAGACAGCACTGTTAAGACTTCACTGTAAAGATTAAATAAACTTACAAGTTGTTCTACAGGAATTACATGAGTTACATATAAATGATCCTTTTAAAAACTGATAAAGTAGTTAATCGTTTAAGGTCAAAGCAGGTAAGATAAGACTAGAATTCTGCATCACGAGTGAGACAAGAGTGAAAATGAGCAGACCTTCCATCACAGAGACAGACACGCGACACATCTAGCTGCCCAGCTAACCTGGAGGCTGAGATTAAAAATAATATTCAATTAGTGTCATAATAATAAAACATACATAGAATCTTGTAACAGTCACAAGCCTGTTATAGGATTGTGAAAAATGTTACGTTATTATAGAGTGCAGTATTTTCTGTACAAGTCACGTAATGTTATAGAAGAGAGTACAACCTGCAGTGGCTGAAATGTGGTCTTGCCCATGTCTTCGAACTTGTCTTTATTGAGAAACTGTTTTACGCTCAACTGAAAGTAAGTGAGCCTGTGTTTGCTATGAAATGTTTAACTTGTGTATTGCACTTGAAGTGTTATCAAGTTTAAAGACTAACACTGATGACAACCCTGCAGAAAACATGACAGACAAAAATCAAGAAGCACAGATAAACATAAGCCTGTGTAATCACTTCAACAGATTTGCAAATTTAAATGCTAGCACTGAATAACTGCTTAATGTCCTTGATCAACCAGCTGAAAGAGTTTCAGTGTGACAGTGATACAGTTGCCTGTCTCCATGTTTGGGGCGCCCCATCCATCTGATATCCAAGCTCAAGCAGCAGTCCATTCGTACCTGCAGGTGACATGCCAACTCTTCTCTACCTAGAATTAGTTGGACCAGAGACTGCAATGGAGAGTCACATTCTCCACCACAAGACATTTTGGAGAACAGGACTCAACCCAGTAAACAGACCAATATACATGGTGTTGTAAACATTTAAAGCAAAAAAAAAAAAAATAAATAAATAAATAAAACCACACACTCACGCACGCAAGCACGCACACCTCAGCTGCTGTTTTCCAGGAGAAACCTCCATTGACATGGTCAGGACCTCACTGGAACAAAGTGATCAATTAAAACTGCATTTGTTACTAATGTATCTTGTGTAAATCAGATCGATCTGTAAGTTACAGTGAGCCATTTAAAGCAAAATAAGAATCCTTGAAATTCTGTAGCATGTGACTTATCAAGATGGACATTTAAGTGGCTTCCATCAAGAAAGGAAAAAAAGCAACAGATTGAGCTCCTTGATCACCTGGAGAACAACATTACAAACAAAATATTGCAATGTTCATAGTTGCATGGAATTGAAACAAGTTTCAAAACAATATTGCTATGCACACCAGTTCCTCTACTGATCCAAACTTTAATGAATTTAAGGACCTCTGATCAAATCCAGGTCTCATTCGAGCCCAACATGAGCAGCGTGTGGTTACAGCTGGAATAAAGGCAGCTTTGGGATTCTGAAACTGACAGACGGTAGAACATTAAGATTACAGCACATAAATTGGGGAAAAAAAAAAAAAAAAAAAACAAACAAACACACACACACACACACACACAACTTAAACTTAAGCACCTGGTCAGCATCCTCGATCAGCAACAAAGACATGCCACACACTGGATGCTTTGGACAAAAATAAAATACAAGCAGAAATGGTATCAAACAGACAAACTCAAGATGCACAGCAGACATGAGGAGTCTCAAGTAAACGCTTAAATACTTTATTCCGAGAAGTAAACGGACATTAATAAGTAGCTGTCAGTGCAACCATGATTCAGTTATTCCTAAAACTCTTTAGTCTGCACATTACTAAATAAATCTCTGCTGTCAATACTCAGTATGGGGCACCCTATCTATCCGAGATCAAGTGAGTGAGCCAGTCACCTGCAGGTGCAAATACATTCCCTTTGCCTATTGGTTTCTTTACTTTATCAACAGCTTTATGGCTCATTTGTGCAGCATGGCATCATCCAGTCACAAGTTACTGTTCTGCTGTATACAAAATTATACATGATTCAATGATACATTGAAAATATTGTAAGAAAGGCAGGTTTGTCAAAGACTTGAAGGACTCTTACCTGAGCAGGTGCTTACTTGGAAAGAGCACACCAAACACACGATAAAACAGAACATCCACACACAGTGTCTTTTTCCATTTAAGGTTATGTCAGGACCACATAGATGAAACCAGCAGGACCAACAAACAATGGCAACATGAGGGCTATATATCAAACAAAACAAGTCACATGACACCATCCAACCAATGGGAAACAAGACACATGACTACAACAACGAATCACATTATGACACATTTAGCAAAAGAACCAATGGAAACATAGAGACACAAGAGGGAACAGGGAATTACATGACTAGACAGGAACCATGAATATGACCAAATTACAAAATAAAAGACAAGAACCTAAACAAGAAACAAAACCAGGTTTGTGTGAAAATTGTGAGGTAACGGAATCAGTGTTACATGTGTTATTGGAATGTAGAAAATTTGAGGGGGAAAAAAGGTAAATGTTTCAAGTGCTAAAGAGTGACATTGCAAATGTTAATGTTCAGAATCTTTTAGAAGCAAGTACTTGCAATGTTGTCAAACATCTCATGATTGACCTAAAAAAATATGGAAAGTATGGAAAGAATATAATTCATTTCCTAAGTTCCCTTGTTTGTCGTATACTGCTCAACACTCCAGTCTGCTAGGTGGCGGTAATGCACCTTTAAAGTTGGTTGTCAACAGCCACTCAAATCAAAAGAAGAAGAAAAAAAAGAGGAAGAGGAAGAGGAACAGGAAACAAACCCCAAGAACCAGCATGATACACACAATAACTCTATGGCATAAATTGCACTGGCAAATTCAGATTATATAACTTAAACATTAATGATGTTGAATACCGAAGGTTTAAACAAGTTTGAGATCAATTAATACACAGCAATGTATGTGGAGTACATTTTATTTAGCATTTAAGGTAAATATGATGACATCAGACAAATGATTCTCTCAAACAGTTTGTAGCAAGAGGTTCCTGCCAGTTCCTGTTCTCTTATTGTAAGTCAAATGAGCCAGATTACTGAGATTCTCACGTTTAGTTTGTAATGGTTCTTGGTGCCTCTGCCACAGTCTTTGAGTAGTTATGCTGATTAGATTAGGTGAAATGTGGCAGTTTGCTATACCTGAATACTTCATTTGCATGCTTTGTTTGGGGTTGTCACCCAGGTGCTTTGTCTCCATTTCTGGGGACTGCCCCCTAAATGTATATAAACTACAATGTATCACTGTCTTAGTTAGACTTTTGATGAGTGCAGCACCACGCAGCACATTTTCAATAAAGAACTCTGATGAAGATACCCAAGAGTCTCCTAGTCTTCGTTTCTGAGTTTCCAACACACTGCTCTGAATCAAATTAATGTACAGTTTCAACAAGTCAAATCTAGATGTCAGTGAATGAGGAGCTTTTAAATGACTCCTGAGCAAACTCTCAAAAGGGACAACATTCAAACCAAACAGATCAAGGCCCGTATTTACAAAACATTTTATCTTACCACTAAGAGTTCTCCTAAGTAGTAGTAAAAGTTTTTTAGCTAAGAGTTTTCTCTTAAAACCTATTCACAAAACTGCTGGGACAAACTTTTACTAAGGAATAGAGAAAATTCTTAAGCTAACAGTAAGGGTGGGGTTGACCTCGTTGCTATGGATGATGTCAGCATGCATATTAACTATGCACACATTGACTGGCTGATAGGGAAGGGGTCACTGTCAGAGATTTGTTCATAGAAATATTGTAGAGTGCGATAATATGTTGCCACATTCAAATAAAGATTTAAAAATACAGGCTAAGTGTAACTAATTAAACAAGTATATGTTCAGTCTAAATGTCAGCGTCTTACATGCATGCTTTACATAAATAATTAGTGAATTTGCATAAACAGCCTTTTAATTAACAGAGTAGAATAATCATGCTTGATAGTAAGACATGCAAACGTAAAAAGAAAACCAAACTGGACGCAAGAACAGCTGTAACTTCTTGCCTAACTGGTTAATGACAAGGATATAATCAAAGGAAAATTTGTAAAAATTATTTGGGATAACCTCCAAAACCAAAGAAGGTGATAGCTTTTTAAAAGCTCATGATCGTCAAATGTTTCTAAAATGATTACGTTCCACAGATTCCCCGTCTTGACACCATTTTTGATTTGGTCTTAGTGACTTAGGAGTCCTTTCCTTTAGGAGCTAAAACGCTTTGTGAAATACTCTTAGAGCAAAAATTTAGGAGTCCTAAATTTAGGATTGACACGCCCTTTATTTTTCAGATTTTCTCCTAAATCAGGGAGTTATGAGCTACTTTTGGTCCTAAGATGTTTTGGTAATACGGGCCCAGTACTCCGATAACTCCTTTCACACCACAAAGGGTCATGAAACACTTAACTACATTTTCTGAGATTAACAGAGGCATTTGTGTTGCACATCATAAAAATGAAGTAAATAACTGTTATTTTTGTTGCTCATAACCCCTGTAGTCCTCAAAAATACAGTTCAAATTTAACTCATGCAGTCTGAAGAAAAAACCCTACACAAGCTTTGTGTGGACGTTTATCTGAATGTTACTCAACCATTTCCAGTGACATCTGAGAAAGCAACTACTAATCCTCAGGTTATATTCCTTATATGTTATCGGTTATAAGGGTTATATTCTTGCCGTTGGAGGGCCAGTTTCCAGTCAAATTTATCTCCAGCCCAAATAAAACACACCTGAAGCAGCTAATTAAGGTCTTCAGGATTTATAGAATCTTCCAGGCAGATATATTGAAACTGAACCCTGTGTGATGATGCTCTTCATGAGCAGGACTGAGCACCTCTTTAGATATTTCTCACAGAGAGTCACAGGACTTCAGTTTGTAAACTATCTCAGCTCATTTGACATGAAACCATTTATCATTTAAGTGATGATCAAGTTGAATAACTCAATTTATAATCAATGTCATTTTCAACAAAGGGGTCCTTCTCATTTCTTTAATTGTTCATCTTCATCTGCAGAAACTTGTCCTGCTAAAATAAAATAAAAAAAAAAAATTCAGTTCTATGAATGTTTATTAAAACACTTTAATAACCTTTAAAATCAATGTATTTAAGTACGGTCACTGACAATACAAATTAAGCAGAAACAACAAACGTCTGATTTTACATTGTTTGAATATGCTTGTGTGTCATCTTTGCTTGTTTCCACGATCATCGTTAGGGTTAGGATTAGTAGGGTTGTGTAGGTACGTGCGGGGCGGAGATATCAAAATAGGGGCGAGGTGCTGTTGGGGTATGGGCATGTTTGTTTTGGTGCTTTCAAATATCAACATCGTTTGGCAAAAATCCCTTAGTGCACCTTTAATTAGACTAATAAAAAGTGCACATGCAGAAATAAAGCATGTTTTCAGATAATGATGTTTGGTGTTTCAACTGCTTTTCTTGACTTACTAAGATCATGAAGACACACCCATAACTACTAAACCTGCCCTCAGCAGATTAAGTGAATTGGGTAAAACACTTTAAAACGCCCGTCACTGATAAACGCACCACTGATTGGGAAACTGCCACTAGCTTTCTGAACGGAAACATACTTTCATGATCTTGCGAGATAACTCTGACATACCTATCTAAATAACTTCATTCCCTTCTCTGCAAGGTCTTCAGTTTAAATGTGGCACAGTGTTGAAGACAACCAAATCACAGCTGCATAATGACACATTCAGAGCCTCATGAGGATCATGTGATGCAGAACGTCACATGACAATTATCTGTTCTTAGGCACGCACAGAGAAGCGGAGTTTAGATCAACACTGAGTGAGTAGTCTTTCTGCACAGACTTTGTTGGAGCAGCAATAAGGGAGTAAATGGGTAGTTGACAAATAGGCAGTAAAAATTCCTTTTTTTAAAAGTCCATTTTTGAAGAAGAAATGCATATATTTATGTAGTGTGAAGTTCAGTTCAGTTTTATTGTCATTTGTATTAAACTCCCTTCAGTGCAATTTAAAAAACACAATAATAAATAACTGAAAATAAAAACGGGATAAAATTATAAAAATATATATAAAAATGGCAGCATAACCATAAATAATTAATCAGTTGTTGGATTATTTAGTGTTCTAATGGTCCATGGGAGGAAAAACTTTCCCTGAGTCTGGAGATTTGAACAATTCTGAAACAAAAATTTACCATGTGCACATGTCATGGGCTTGGCAGGGTCTTCAGTAACATGATCACGAATGGGGTCCTTTAACTAATTAAAGTTTTTTTCTGGAATTGGCCGATTTAAGATCAGGATATGGTGTCACACCAGAGGACATGGTTTTCAGTGACAAAATATATCAAGTTATCAAGTTCCTACACTTTCAGAAATGTATAGATAAAAAAAAATTATTGCCATTTACTAAAACAGACACTTGTACAATTATTCCGGAGGTATTTATCAACATTCTTATGCTTTTCTTTTTAATTTATAAAAGCTGTAATTTACTGAACAATGCTTGAGACAATCACACCATAGGACAATTTTGACATTTGGCCCAAAAAAAAAAATTCAAATACTGCAGCTTTTATAACAACAGCTCCATGTAGGACAAAGAACGGTTCAATGATTCACTGCATTTTAAATATTGACAATAATAATAATATTAATTTTTATCTTGTAAAATTGTGAAAATGCCATGTCACATCAACAACCCAAATATTGTGAGTGTCGGTTTAGTTTAAAGACCTTCAAAAACACCTATGGGTCATAACACTGATTCATTTAGAAACTTTGACAAGAAAATAGTTAAGGTTATGATACTAGCCCTGCTTAGCTTTAGTGCTTTTCTGGACATGCCCGGATTCAACTGAAGACTCTGAACAGTATGCTTGTGGAATAGACAGACTACAGATCAAATGCTCGAGAGGTTGTGTTTTTCCTGTGTTTTCAAAAATTTCCTTGCTTCCATTTTCATTAAGCTCACTGTTAGTCAAACAATATTTGATGTTTGTTCACTAATTGTGGGCATGAAGGAGACACTAACACACCAACCAGCGGCAGTGGCATTTGCCACAAACGCAAAGAATGTGAACGGTTTGCAGCAAAATCTATTCTAAGCATAAAGACAAACAGAGCGTCTGTGAATTTGTGACAGAGGAAAAAAAACAGCAAAGCCACTTTAAGTGAAAAGGAGGCAGCCATAAAAATGCCTCAAGATGTCTGAGAGGAGGTAAGCACAACTGCAATTATGAACAAAACAAAATGATGCTGATGGATAAAAAAAACAGTATAAAAAATCCCTTGTGGTTTTCATAGAGTCTGGCCCACACCATTGCCTTTGGCTGCTTTTGATCCTTGGTTGGTTGGTTGTTTAAGACTGCAGACAAAAACTGTAAAACCAGGTGAATCCGTCGTGTTTACATAGTCATAGTTGAGCTCAGGTACATGTGGCTATTTTCTCGCTCTGCTTTGTGGGTACAACCGCCTGTAAATAATTTGACTCGGTGATGTAGAATAATATTTTTGACCTGAATAAAACCAGTTCATGTAGATGTTGCCATATTTGCACTCTTCTCAAAGAGGTTTGTATTACAGCTCTCTCATTATCTGATGTGGTGGTCTGGATGCAGGGTGGAGCTTAATGGCCTGATTTTACTTGCAAGGAAAAAAGGGGCCTCTGAGACTGTGGAAAGCGGTTGGGATCTTCTATATTTGCTTTGACCATATACACATGCTCCACCCTCGTCACACTGCCCACATAAACCACGCGGTTCCTTCAGACCTCGTGAAGCTTTAAATGTCCTTGTGCTATAAATTCCTTGATGCAAGATTCATATTTTGTCACATAGGCTGTAGATCATATCAAAAGCGTTCGAGAATGTTGCACCTAAGCTGGCGTATCTGCACACACGGAGCATAAACGCTGGATGTGAGGTGAGCGAATGCCTCTGAAAGCTCACGTACAGCGTGTGGGTGGGAGGGTGAGGTCAGTTTGAGTAAATCGGTCTGCACCACATGCAGGAGGGGTTCTGCGTAAATGAGCATGTTGGAGTTTCACTGGCGCTCTAAATAGCAGACGGCACAGTAATAAACGCAACAGCTGATTAGCAGCTGCTGCAGAAGCAGGTTCTTCCTCCTCGAAGGCAGGACAATGCTAAGTGCTAGCACATGGTGTGGACGTGACCCAAGAGAATGGGACACCAAAAGCACAAATAAATGACAAACAACATTTGCTTAGAGAGATGCTGTACTACTAAGTGTTTTTCTGGGCCATCATTGAGGTTTATGTGTATTCCTGGACTGTAGACACTAATTAGTGCTCACAGATTTAGATGCAACTTAAAAACTCAGTAAACCCTTCCTGCATATTTTTTAGGAACAGCTCTGAAAGAGATCTTTGTCCATTTCATGCACTTTTCACAGGCCCACGTGAAATCTGCACCTACAGAACGGCCGTCAGTCACGTGTTCTTCGCCTATATGTATTTATTACGTTTAGACCTTAGCTATCACTCAAAGTACAGCAACTAAAGAACCTGTTCACTATTTAATTGCTAAAATTTTTAGAACACATGAAAACACATCATGAATTTTAGGTTAGGTTAAGTAAAAGTTTATTAATCCCTGTATTTTAAAGCCTGTATTACAAGAGACTATGGGTTCTTCATAAGAAACGGAATATTAATATAATCATGAAATGATTCATTTTCACTTTTTTTTCCTAACAGAGAGCCCTTGTCAAATAAGACAATATATTAAATCTATGAAAATGTTTTGGGGGTTTTTCATGAGTCTGTTTAAATCCTCCCTTGATATTGTTCATAGAGTTCTGCAATCCGGCTTCAGTAAGAATATCTGAACACACGGAAGCAGCTCGTTTCTCCCCAAACAAACGCACATACAGTACAGTATATACAGTCAAGGAGACTTCAGACACCTGCTAGGGCCCAATGCAATTCCTCACTTCAACTTGATTATCTTTTCTATTCGTCAAATGAACCTACTGGCCATTTATCAAAAAATAAAATAATTTTTCATTGTTTAATACTGCTTCAGAAGCTATTAAAGTTTTCCAGCGAATGTCACATACTAGTTCATTCATCTTCATGAAGTATGTGTAGAATCATAAAAATGTTCTCTCCTCGATCAAACTTATTGATTTATCAGTCAACATGTCTTTGTTCTCTGCAAACTTGTATCCAAACAGAGTCATGGTGGGGCCACACACTTTCTGCACCAGCTGCACCAGTTTGAAGGGAATGCTGAACCTCCATTTCTCCACCTGCTCCGAGGAGTTTTTCTGGGTGGAATAAACTCCACTGACCTCCTTAGATGCCTGCGTATTTTTTAAGATCCAGTCTTCCACCTTTGCGGTGAAGGGAATGCCTATAAAGTCATACATCTCTGCAGCTTTGCGCATGGGGAATCGCGCAATGTCCTCGTAGCGCACCAGCATGTAGCGCCCTCGAAGCCACGGCGGCCGCTTCAGTCCGATCTCAGCGGACATGCGGATGTTGTCGCAGTTTCCTTTGAGTTTTCTCACCTCGTCCTCGTCCACCGGAAGGTCTCCGTCCACGGCCCACCTCTTCCAGACGTGGTACTTGCTAGAGAAGGCGACCATGCGCGAGGCGAGAACGGCGCGAGGGTCCCTGACCAGCTGGATGAACTTCATGTCGAGTCTGGGATCCTCAGCCAGTGGCCGCAGCGTCTCTAGCTGCCGCACGCGGACGGACTTGATGGCGCGATGCTCCTTCTGCAAGCAGGACTGAGAGGCCAGCGTCAGGTTAAGCGGCCCGCAGCGGCGCACGCGGCAGTGGTAGCGCTCGAATACTTTCCTAACGAACGGCGTGCAGACGGGATCTTCGCACAGCGACTGGCTGGACTCGCGGCGGAAGAGCGCAGCGGTCACGTGATCCTCCGGCGGCGGCTCGATGAAGCTCTCCAGCAGGGAAAAGTCGCACAGGAACAGCTGACGCAGAACGTCTCGATACGCCGGCCCGGCGACCGTGGCGTTCGTCCCGCCGGTCTCGATGGTTAACATGCGCTCCACGTGCCACAGCGGCTCGAACAGGTAAAACATATTGGAGCCCTGCTGGTTAAAAAATTCACCCACGAACGAGGAGCCTGTGCGAGTCGTGGCCAGCAGAAGGATGTGTTTCCGTCCTCCAGCTGCAGACGCCGGCGATGCGCTCTGCTGGACGGGCCGAGTCGAGTTTTCCAGAAGATGAATCACGTGTTGGTGGGACGAGACGTCTGTCGAGACATTGTGTTGCGTGGCAGACAAGAGAGGTGCGCTCAGCAGCAGCAGCGGGGTCAGCGGGGTCAGTTTTGGGCTCAGTTTATCAGACACCCTGAAAAAGACAGAAGACAGGATGCTAAAGAGTCATTTCACCCAGAAATGACCATTCTGTCATCGTTTATTCCCCCGCACGTCCTTCCAAATGTGTATGCCCTTCTTTCTTTTGGAAAATACACACACACACACACACACAAAAGATATTTGGGGAGATTTTTTGTCCATAAAGTCAATTTGTTTGATTCCCAACCATCTGATGAGAAAAAAAAAAAAAATGTTTTTTTAATGGAACTATGCCTTTAATGTCTCATCTCTTCTCAAAGAAACAATTTCTCTATGAACAGAAATTTGTATACAGAAAAATGAATAACACAGTCACCAACACACCAGACGAGCTCTGATTTTAATGTTTTCTGACTGACTTCATCACCAAACTGAACACAAATGAGTCACACATACAGAGAAATAAACAGAAGAGGAGACTGAGAAAAATGCCTACTTTGAAATAATGTTGTTTTCCTTTTCTATGATGACCAGAGCCACAATAAAGATGACAGAAATGGTATATTTAATACGCATTCTTGTTTGTGATTGTGTTCAGTGGGTGATTCGCTCTCAGATCATTCCTTCATCTTCTTCCTCGGACTGGACTCTGAAACGAAACGAAACACACACACACACAAGACACATGAGTCATGACAAACACAGTAATACCACGCTGATCACGATTTATTCCTCTATAAACTCTTCACCTCATAATACATAATCGGAATCAAAAGCATTGCCTATTTAATAGCATGTGCGTAATCATTCATTTATCCTAGTGAGATCCCGTCTCATTACAGTTGTGTATAGTCTGCTCACATGTGCTGTCAGTATTTACTGTAGGTAATTATTTTTAGGTCTCATGTGACTGTACGATATATAGGTGCATAGTTAGTAGCATTCTTTTAAATGTTTTTTAATAATTATCTGAATACATTTCTGGATGAGGCAGAACAAGACCAATTAAATGCAAGACAGGTGGATTGTAGTTTGGCTGCACAGTCATACTGTGAGCGATCGGCCGTTCATATGGAGCTGCTAAGATCGTTCAGGAATTCAGCTTCATTTCTATGCTGTTTCTAGGCAGTCGTTTACAGAGATTATTTGAGATATATTCAGAACTCAACATGCTGTGAGAACACTTATTAAAGTATGCTCTGCAAGCAGAAGATAAAGCAGTAGTAATACTAAGTTATTTTTGTTTTAGTAAACACCACTAATCCTCACTCACTGTGAATCATGTGCAATACTAACACTACAGTAGAGGATGCTGGGAAGGGTTTAAATGAAAAGCTAAAAATCTCCAATAAAATATAAAGACAATGTATTTCACATGCAAACAACCTCTGCCTTAATAGTTAACATAAACTAATAATAAATACAGCAATGACAAGAGAAGGAATTCGTTCAAATCATTTGAGTTTACTTTAATTAAACCACACAAAAGATGAGCAGCAAAGTAACAGTGTGTATTAAACCACAACCAACATTTATTGACCATTAACAAAGGTTAATAAATGCTGTAAAAATTATATTGCTCACAGTTAGTTCATGTTAACTAAGGTTAACAGATGAGACCATATTGTGCCTTCGGTAAGGAAGACTTGGAGTAATTTGTGCTGTTTTAGCACAAGTAACCATTTTTAGCACTGAGTGCAATGTTTAAACTGATATCGTGGCATAAAAAAATAAATTTACAGTTAAAACAAACACTTTGACAAACAACATTTGCTTTGTAAATTTCTCACAGAAACTGCTGAAACTTTTTGCTGAAGCTGCAAACAGACACAGAACAATAAACATTCATTACACTAAACAGCAACTGTGACGGAAATGTTGCCTTAAAGCCACAATACAGCTAGAAACCTCTACAGTCTGAGTCGGATCTTTATCCTTCAATGCACGCAGTGGTGTCGACATAAGAATTATCCAGATTGTCTAACAAGTCTTTATATTTTATGTGTCTGCGCATAGATGGAGTACATGTACAATTATACTGGTGAAAAAACACGTTTGGCAGCAGAGATCACACGATCATCCCAGACACATTGACTCAACACTAGTATGCTCAGACAGAGTAAATCCTCTGTAGTCTGTTACCTGGAGAAATAAATATGATTCTGTAAGAGTTCAGTTTCAATGATGATTAGACAGCTTTACAAACATTTGTGAGCTGAGATCAAAACCAGCTGAAAGTGCATTCAGTTTCACGGATAGTCGCCTCCTCTCATGAAGAAGCGGTTTAAAGGCTTCCTGTCAGAGACATAAACTGACAATGGCACTAAAACACAACCGTACAGCATCACAAACACACAGTACGGCAGCATGTGTCAACCGTACTAGTGAAACAGTATTTAAATTATGTATAATTAGCATGGCATTGGGATTTACGATCCGGGGTAACAGATGAGCAAACTTTCAAAGCCACTGAAATATTCCAGACTCTCACCTTCAGGAACATTAGACAAGCAGTCCTCCAGTCTAAACCAGGGATATTTGTGACCCTGTAAGAGTTGGCTTGTGTGAGATAATTACACAGTAAGGTAGGAGGCTGGAAGAGAAGCTGTCCGGCCAGCAGATGGTGGTTAGGAGACAAGTTCTGTCTTGCACTGTTAACGTGAGCCACAAATTAGACTAAGGAAACCTTTACATCACCACCAAAACTCTGATCAAATCACTTTATGTATTTAGCCGAGCAAACGCTCATTTTCCCAGGCTGTCTCTTTTACTCTTTTCATCTCCAATCATCTAACCAAAACCTGAACTAACTGAACCAAGCTGCACCATAAAACCTCATCAAAAATGCTCCCCATGTTCTGTTTTAACCCTTTTTTATTGGTGATAATCATCTTCATGCGTGCAAGAAGCCAAAGTCCAAATCTTAACAAAACAGGAGATCTTCACGTTATTCGTAGTTTTATTTAGACTGCTGGTCATGATCATCATGTAAAACACCTGAAATCTGTGGTTCATCTGATCATCTCACACTCGTGTCACATTCCTTACACACACACTAGAGAGACTGACACAGTAAACACTCCCTCAGTAAACAGCAGAGCTTCATTTGATCAGACTCATCTAAGACCTGTGAGAAAAACATGAATCATTTCACCAAATCTCCAGTAAAGGAGCCTTCGCCAAATCAGTGTCCAATCACTGACACACAACGATATGATCAAATGAATATTGCGGATTGATGTAGTGATGATGCGCTCTTAAATCTGCAGATGTGCTACAGCATCAGTCGGAATCACAGATGAGCCATACATTGTTTCGCTTACAATGTCATTCAACAACTAAATCAGCCAATAATAAACACATATAAAGTCATTCATGATCATTTTTAAACACGATCAAACGGAATAAAATAAAGCACTGCTGATGATACTGTACCATTATATTTCCTCGTTGATTCGTTTCCTCGTTGATTTGTTTACTCATGCAATTTATGGGAAAAAAAAACAAAATCCAGATCACGGTGTGTAGAATTCAATATTCAATAGTTTTAAAAAAATCGAATCCATCATTTAATTATCATTCGCGTCCGGCTCTGTTACGCATTACAATTAAGGTTATTAAATCAAGCAATGACCTACACGCACATCTGAAACTGTTTTGGAATGCAAATAAAACTCACAAATATAATATATGGGTAGATCGAAATACATTTACTTTTAAAAGCACACGGGGTTGAGAGACAGTGATGCGCCTCACAACCAGCGCGGTCGAGTCTGACTGAATCCAGCTACAGAGAAACACAAAACACCGCCGGAGCGTCACGTGTGCCGTGACGTGCGCGCGCCCGCATCCACGCCAGCGCAACATCTAACAAACATAATAATTAAAATAAAAATAAATAATGATAAAAACATTCTAACAAACGCCACTTGTTATTATATTAGCTTCTCACAAGAGCACCGAAACAGTGCAGAAGTCTAACTCTAACAATGCTATGACTGCTGGCTAAAATTTTCTGGTAGAAACAATAACAGACTAATTCACTCACTGTTTAAAGGCATAATGAAGTAGCGTATTAGAATAATATAATAGCACTTACATTGTGGAAGAAAGTATGGCTTTGAAAAAGGTTTCATTATTATATTATATATGAAGTTTAAGTACATTATTTTATTTCATTAAATCATATTTAGCCTGACTGACTCTTTATCAAAAACAAACAAAAACACAAACAAACAAACAAAAAAACACGTTATTGAGATTTGGATGGAATATACATTTTACAAATTACTTGTATGTAAAAAATATGTTGGAATGGTATGGCTGTTTGCTTTGTTTTTTTTATGAACGATCAAAACAAAGACATTTGTTATGATATTTGGGTATTCAGAAATCATTTCAAATGTATTACTGTTTATTCCTAACAGTATCAGACCATTACTTTATTCATGAATAATGCGTGGATAATAGCTAAAAATACAATAAACAAAAGGAGCGTAAATTAGAAAAGCAAACTCTTAAAAAAAAGTTAACAAATGTAGAGCGCTTGTCCAAACTGAAGTCCAAACTTCAAGACCCATAGTGCATTGCGTGGCTGTCGCCGGCGTGTGACGTCACACTCAGGAACCTTCAGGAAACTGTTTACTGTATGTTGCGTCAGTGGTGAAGACGCATCTCAAAGGTGAAACTGCATAACAAACTAGCCGGTGAGTTTTACTTCTAAATATAATGTTTACAATAAGTCAAGAGTAAATGTCGTTCTACAGCATTACTCTACATGCGAGTCATTTAGGCAAATGTAACATTCAAAGAACATCCTCTGCGTGTTCATGGCTTTGCAGTTGAATAAAGTCGTCCTCTTCTCGTGTTTGAATGTCTTGTTTATGCAGAATACCAGCTGTATTCACTCTTCTTCACGCAATCATAAAGTAACTTCGTTTTACTGTTTGTGAGCTATGATTATTAGCTCTAATCTCTGCGTGTTTTTACATGTTCTTCTGACTGGACACAGTATTGGTCAGTGATATTGGTCAGTGATGTTGGTCTCACGTCTGTCATGCCTGCGGACCGTCCCTGTGCTGGGGCTCCGGTCGGCCCTGTGTCAGGCTCCGGGCAGCCTGCGGAGTCCAGCCCTGCTGAAGTCCAGTCCACCCCTGATCAGACCACAGCAGGTACCAAACCTCGTGCTGCTGTTGACTTGATAAGAGCCACACTGGACCCGCTTGATCACTTTGCATGTGAACTAGCAGTCATATGCCAGTACTGTGTGTTTTGTTTATGTTTTGTGTTGTTTCTTGTGTTACTTTCAATCAGGGTTATTCCAACAGGACTAGACTGGGATTCCGCCGGAGCAAGACTTCCAAAGAGCAATTTCAGGAAGCGGCATTTGAACCCGCTACAGACACGGCAATTAGAAGTAAATTCTGTTAAGATTTTTCTTATATAAAGAGAGTTTGCTCCACGTTTAATCAGTTTTTGGTACCGTCCATATCTGTCTCGGTGATCCGATCACACCGCTGTGACGCTCCGTAGCTCGCCGTACCGTGTGTCTGATCAAGACTCGTTTGACATGAACAAGTTCTGTATGCCGGTTACGAACGCTGAGCTCAATAAAATGGGCTACAGCATTTACCAGCAAAATAAAATCATGTTGGGAAATGACTGACTGTGAGCTTGTATAGGAAACTCGCTGGATGGATGGCCAGTCCATCACAGGACAAACACTCACGCCTGTTCTGTATGTGTTTGAATTGTGGAGGGACAATGTTAGTCTAAAAATAATCTAGTCAAAAACGTTTTAGACCCTGTTCACACCTGTGTCGGGTGCTTGTGATCGGATCACCTGAGAGGTCTGAACGTTATGTAATGAATCCGTGCGTGAATCTGTAATGCTTCCAATATTTATATTTTTGGCCCTTTTTGAAAAACACTCACAATTTTCTTCTTTACAGTTGACAGCATGGGCCGGATCATCCTGGCCGGAGGTGCCGCCGTTGGATTGGGAGCTTTATGTTATTACGGCTTAGGGATGTCCAATGAGATGGGAGCCATCGAGAAAGCAGTGTAAGAATCACCTTCACATTCAAACACTTCAAATGAAAAAAAGGCTAGAAGTGATCTCATTATGCCAGCAGCACAAAGTCATAAAAATAAAATAACCTGCAATTGTACTTTTAGTATACTAAACTGCTATATTTAAAGTCTGCTAAATTGGAACAACTAATTCTGTACTTTAAATCTATTACTTTTTTACTAGGGTGATTTAAAAAGATCATGTCATTCATTTTAATCTCAGCAGAGGTTTCTGAACTACAGTTGATAAAGGCCGACACGTTTCACTACTCACTGTAACGTTTGAGTTTTATGATGTGATGATTTTATAATATCTTTTACTGGATCTATTACGATCAGCTCAGTTGTGAGCTGGATTTAATGCGACTGACGGTCAAAATAAATACGTGCTTACGTTGCAGATATTCTGTTACTGCTTCTCGTCTAAAGTCATTTCAGGAACACTTTGTGCTCGATGAAGACTGTGTGTGTTTACAGGATCTGGCCGCAGTATGTGAAAGACAGGATTCACTCCACGTACATGTATTTCGCGGGCAGCGTGGGTCTGACGGCGCTCTCGGCCGTAGCCGTCAGCAGGACGCCGGCGCTCATGGGACTCATGATGAGGGGCTCCTGGCTGGTACGCAACAGATCACATGAATTAACAACACATTGAAGTGCATCTTATTCATCACCCTTTAAATACATTCTTCAAAACAACAAAGCTTAGTGGTAGAACATACTGTAAGGCATCTAATAATTCTATGCTGTATGATAGCATACTCTAGTATAGTAATTATTGTAACGATCCAGCTCGTAGTTTAATAATCACATTGATTTTTAATGCTGCGACAACCTTGTTAACGATCCACAGGCTATTGGCGCCACTTTCGCCGCTATGATCGGCGCAGGGATGCTGGTGAGGTCGATCTCGTACGAACACAGTCCGATGCCAAAACACCTGGCCTGGGCTCTACATGCAGGTAAATGCTTACACTGTACTGACACGGTCTGCTGCTTTAACTGAGCCCTAGAGGGCACTGTAGTCTGCGTTTGCACATCATGGTTCTGCTGGGTTTGTTTTTCTTTAGTCGAGCACTGCTGAACATTTCAAAGGCTAATACTTGCTCTCACGTGAAAGTTATCACTCCTGTGTGAGCAAACAAGCAGTGCTCTTGTGTTCGTGAACTCGTGTCCCCTGTGTGCAGGTGTAATGGGAGCCGTTATTGCTCCGCTAACTCTGCTGGGTGGCCCGCTGATGGTTCGAGCGGCCTGGTACACAGCAGGCGTTGTGGGCGGTTTGTCGACGGTGGCCATGTGCGCTCCGAGCGAGAAGTTCCTCAGCATGGGCGGCCCGCTCGCCGTGGGCTTCGGGGTGGTGTTCGCCTCTTCTCTGGGTGAGACGATCTTCCGGTCCGCCGCAGATTGTGTGGCTTTTCGATCAGTGACTTTGCAGGAGTTTCATCTGTTCTCTCCTCTCTGAAGGCTCCATGTTTCTGCCCCCCACCTCGGCATTCGGGGCCGGCCTGTACTCGGTGGCGGTTTACGGAGGTCTGGTCCTGTTCAGCATGTTTCTGCTGTATGACACACAGAAAGTCATCAAGCGTGCCGAGACGCACCCTCTTTACGGCGTTCAAAAATATGACCCCATTAATGCGTAAGTGTTTTCGGTGGGAAAGGGGGAAGAAAACGTTTATATTTTTTGAACTTGACTTTATTTTAGCTCAGAGTAATGTGCGTTTCATTTAATTCAGTCTCTGTGTCATGTAAGCATGAACCAGACGGCACACGCTCTGACTCCTGTTAACTGCATGTCTTTCACTGTGGCTCTGCTCTTCCAGATGTATGGGCATTTACATGGACACTCTCAACATCTTCATGCGGCTGGTGATGATTCTAGCCAACGGCGGTGGAAACCGGAGGAAGTAGCCATAAGAAGACATGACACTGGACTGGAGAAGAAAATTTAGCCAAATAAAAAGTTACTCATTTATTTAGCATTTATTTGTTTAAAAGCAGTAAAAAATATGGATTGCTTTCAGCTGAATTGCATCTCAAACATATCAAACAGTCATGTTAATGTGTCTTATTACATGAGGGTAAAGGGCAGATCGTCTTATTCAGTTCCACAGCTGGTGTAATTACATTAAATATTTTTGTATATTTATTTTAGATCACAACAGACGCAGAAAACGCTTGTGTTACTGTGCTTTGGCGTTCATGGTTCAATAAACTTTAGCTGTATCTAAATTATACAAGATCTTAATAGTACAGTTTATTTCTTTTAAAAAGACATTAAGCACCATTTTCTAACATTTTACCAACGTTACTTTTGGTATGTTGGAACGTTTTTATCTCTGGCACCCTAAAAGCTGAAGACACTGCGCACAACAGAATGGTGTGAAATGAGCAGCTCGTGTTGAATTCTCCTCGAGACAGACTTAAATTCAGATGTGCTTTCAGAAACCCCTCATATGTTCTGTTAGCTTGTCATTTCATTGTTTTCTTTGAGCGTTCAGTTGAATTCAGTGTTGTCTGATGATTTTGCACATTGATTATAGGGTCTGAATCTTTGATTCAGAGTTTTTTCCATTCATGCACATGATGTTTGTGTTCTGCTGTTCTGAGAGTATCTGGGCATCGACAGACATTCGTGTTTTATTTGTGCTCTCACCAATGGCAGATGACAGTAAGATTAGCGAATAATCCTCGAGTCGCCATCTGTATTCTGATGCTGATTAATCCTGAAAGGAGGCCGTTGGCAGTGGATGGGAACATCAGCACTGCTGCAGGTGCGACTTATTTAAAAAAACTCAAAAGTTAGAGAATACTCTATAGTGATTGCAGGTCTCCTTGACTGCCAAAGTGCTTAAGCAGCATTAATAGAAAGTGATTGACAGTACCCACAGATAAGATAACTGTGAGCGCCCTGTGGATTTGTGATCATGTTCCAGCAGAGGGAGCATCAAACACCATCACACAATACACTGCTTTCCACTGCTCAAGTGAGAGTCAATAGAATAGATTTTTTTTCCCCAGTAAAATGCACATTTAGTAACAATTGTTACACTTAAACAGATATGAGGGAAGATGCAAAGTAGCTGTATTTTGAACAATAATGAGCAAACCTTCATTAATGAAACCATTTCATCCCTCTTCACCGCCGAGTTGAAAGCTTAGAGTTCCTGAACTTATTCAGTGATAATTCTTCATTTGCAAGATCCAAGTTTTCATCTCCTAATAATGATCACTCTGAAAGCATGTGAAAACATCATATTACATTTTAATACAGAGTGTTTAAACTCTAAGTTCTGATGGTTAGTTAGTAACTTCATTCATCCCCTTGGGGAAATTTTGTTTCAGTGACAATACAACATAAATTTCACAGTAAAACAGTACAATTCACAGCAATTAATCAAAGAATCCTATACTAAAATGAGACCTGCTATATATATATATATATGTGTGTGTGTGTCAAAGTCAACTTTATTGTCAATTTTGCCATATGTGCCAGACATACAGAGAATTGAAATTGCGTTACTCTCAGACCCTAGGTGCATACACGTAACATTAAATACAAAAAGTACAATTTTAAAGATGCAAATAAATACAATTATACATATAATATATATAATATATAGAAATATCGTGCAAAAGAGCTTATGTAATAAAGTGACATAAAGTGACATAGTCTTTAGAGGTAGTCTGGGGGTAGTAATTGAGTAGTATGAGGTAGTTAGCAGAGCACCAATACTACACAAAGTGACTGGTGCCGGTCGGTGGGGGAGGGGGGTGTGTGTGTGAGTGTAAGTGTAAGTGCGTGAGTGTTTGTGTGTGTGTGTGTGTGTGTGTCCCAGATCAGGAATATCGTGGGGCAGGAGAGGGGAGTGGGGGCAGAGCTGGGAGAGAGTTTAGCTTCCTGACGGCCTGATGGGTGTGTGTGTGTGTGTGTGTATGCCTATTATTTATTTCCTATCTTTCATTTAAGAACTTCAGAACTTCACTGCCTGTGATATAAAAGATTTATTTAAAAATGCCAGTATCCTAAATCTTCTACCTGAAGAAAAAAGCTCAAACTCATTATACAGTGGGGGACTATTATCAGATATAATTTTCATGGCTGCACCAAGACATCTAGTCTGATAAATTTGTTGTAGACCCATCACAGGGATACCAAGTTACTTAACTGCAGTATTTAATGTTTTCCTTAAACTACAAACTCTTTTGTTCCACCGTAACATTCCCGAACCAGCAAATAATACAAAAGGTCAATACACTTTCAATAAAAGAGTTATAAAACACCAACAACTGGGGGCTTACACTAAATGAAACCATCTTTCTAAGGAAATAAAGTCCTTTTTTGTTCACAGCAACAGTCCATTTATCCCACCTCAATTTGTGATCTAAAACAACTTCAAGGTATTTATACTCTAATAATACACTTAATAATAGTCACACTTTACTAAAATCAATACACATTTTTAAAATCAATAAACATTTATCTTACGATTTGATGCATCACACCAAGAAACAAATTCATTTAAAAAAAATAAATCATATGAGTTTTTATGCTGTTTGAGAACTGTGAACATCCACAACTAATAAACTATAATACTCGATTATTATTATACTTACTGTTATATCGAGCAGGATGTCAATGTTAATTAATTCCTGTCTCTACCATTTAATAAAGCAATAATCTGCTTGAGACCATGAGTAGAGCAATTTCACTCCAAATCTTATCAGCACCCTTGACTGACAATATAATCACAGTAATGCGTCTCAAGTGATCTGTGTTCATTATTCATTCTGCAGTAGAAGCAGGAACAAAGACTGGCCTGTCTCTCACTAATATGGATGGAAGATAGAGTTTGCCATGTTTTCAGTGATGGCAAATAAACTGATAAGTCACAAAAAAAAAAAAAAAAACAGTTCTTCAGTGTCCTACTTAAGGTCTGATTTTTCCTGTCCTGCGTCTGTGAGTTGTTTGGTTGAGACGAGTAAATCTGATCTGATTATTTTATCATAGCCATATTTTACTAACTGCATACAACATTTTACGACATCAAAAAGAAGCTCCATCCTTCCAACACTTATACTTGATGACTCACTGTCATTCGTGCCGAGTTTTAAGCAGAGATTTCTACATTCATGTAGAAATCCAGACTATTTTACTGAACTTCACTCGTTCCTGCACTGATGACTCTTGAGTTTGTCCGTTTGTTCTGGAAGAGGAAAACTGTACAGGTCATATGTTTAATGTTTACTTACTCGTACACTTACTCAAATAAGAAGCAAGTCTATTTGTTGTGTGTGTTCGCTCCATAATGTGTGAAATGTGTGACGCAAAAACCCTGATGTACGTCACATTCACCCCTTAAATTAGAACAGTGACAGATGTGCTTTATCAGGAGCTGATGCAAATTTAGACTTTACAGGAAAACCATGGAAGTACTGTAGGTTCTGTGATTCCATTTCATCTGGTTCTGAAGTTACAGAACAAATTGTCTGAATCTACATAACCCCTGATTCTATGTGCAGGTAAACGCAGGAGCTATGGAGTCTGCTGTTCGAATGATGAACTTGCATGTTACGTTTCAGCATGAAAACATGCATTTTGTTCAAAACATACTAATCTGATACTTTCTTTCGAATAGCCTTGGTTCGAGTTCCCACCTGATTCCTGTCTGTGGCTGTGTGTTTGTGGGTCGTCGGTGTTGTTCTGGGTCTGGGTTTGAGTCATGAGCTGCAGTGGGTTGAGTCACAGGATTACTGAAGCTGCTTCTCTCCTGCGCTCAGACGTGTTTAAAGACGTCTTCAGACGAACAGCAGCTGCAACGCTCTCCATATGATCCTCCAGTCTCTTTACACTTTTTCTGCAGGATGAAGAGCATAAGGAAAAAACAGACTTTGATTCTTCTCGTCTCACTGTGCATGTCTATGGGTGAGTTACTGGGTGTTTTACCAGTTAGACACGAGCCTGTGGTCTATGTGTAATCAGCTTCAGACTGTGATTGTCTCAATAATCCTGTAAGTATAATGGAAGGAGTGAGCGTGTGTTTGCAGGAGAGCTTTGGAAATGAGCTACTGTGTGCTTTAAAATACACTTGAATCATTACACTTTGCATTAGAACTATTGTTTTATTTTTGGAGCAGTCATCTAAAATTCAGTGAAAAAATTTTAATTACTGAGACTGAATTTCAGCTGAATTGGTCCAGATGATTGCTATGTCAGTGATTTCACGTTGTGTGACCGGAGTGTGTCAAACTAAAAATGACATCACAGCATACACTTGACTGAACATATTGTGTGTGAACATCATCATGTTTAATACTCAAAGGTTTGATGTATATTTCCATGTCATTTGATGCCAAGTTTCAAGTATTTGTTTTTTGTTTTTTTCAGGGAAATCTGACTTTGCACCTTATTTCTATGATAACGGGGCTGGAAGCAGCAACGGGAACATGGCGTTATTCAGTATCGCTGAAGACACTTCCATTGGTTAGCATTCACTTCTATGATGACATGCCGTGAAAGAGGGAAGAATAACAGATAATATGACATCAGATAAAAGACCATCACACACCTGTATGTCATTTCTGTAAATTAGCACAGATTGACTGTGTCATATTGAACTGATCACAGATTCAATGAGCCAAATCACTCTGATCATGCTGAATACATATTAATTGTGTGCAAAAATTCATTTGATTTTTATACAATCAAATATCAAGCTAATTGTAGTGCAGTATGAGCGACAGGGATCTGTTTGCGGTGACTTCAGGGTCTGATTCTCTCGATAGCGGCGAGCACATTTAATGCTAGATTAATTGCTGGGGCGTGCCTGTTCATGGTGGTTATGACCCTGCTTGTACTACATTTAACAAATATGATAATATTTGCCACTAAGACACTTTATAGTAGTAAATAATGTGCTTAAGATAATGGATATATACACATAGTTTGACTGAGATCAGGTGCCTTTCTTCCACAGGGACTCACGTTTACACACTGAACGGCTCTGATCCCGAAGGGGAGCCGGTGACCTACGGCGTGACCTTTGATAAGGGCTCCAAAGAGTATTTCAGTGTCGAGCCCAAATCGGGGAACGTGACTCTCATCGAAACACTGGACAGAGAGGTGAGTGTTTATGGTATTAAAATGACACAATTCAGGAAAATACCAGCTGAAATCAAAGATGCCTGTATTAATAACTCACTTGTTTTGATTGTTAAGCTTCAGGATGAGATTGTTGCGTTTGTGACCATCACAGATGGGAGAAATAAGGTGACAAAATTTGATTACGTTTACTGGATCATTTCTTACAGGTGAAGTGTGTCATTTGTATTGTATGTTCAGCTAGTTTGTGGTGTTTAGAGTCACTGTAAGTCAGTCATTGGTAGTTTGACTTCCTGTACCGTGAAACGCAGTGTGCTCGACTTCAAGCACAGATGAGTACTGTCCTGTAATGTACATGTCGGTGGCGTACGTCTTCAAAATACCGCGAGAGCGATTTAAGAGCAGCCGTCACAGTCAGCGCAGTTTCTCTGATGACGAAACAAACCGTTTCACGATCCGTTAGACTCACAGACGACAAACACCCTCAGTTTAGCTCATGCTCTTACATCCAAGATTTTATAACAGTAAATCATCTCATCTTAAAATTATATCATGTTTATTAAAATAACACTGACAAAAATATAGATCCCTACTTAACTGTTTTTTTTAATAATGTTTTGCTTTTAGGGTAATTATTGTAGGGTTAGGATTTTGATTATTACCTACCGGTGCCAAAATTACACACTTTACATTTAAGAAATGGTAATATTAGCCATTGACAGTTGCTTTCATAAATTGTCATTGTTCTTTTATTATTATTTGGTCCTCTGTTTATTATGTGTATTGTGTTGAATGTGTTTTAATGCCCATTTATGGTCTATGTGCAGTTCGTCAGCTCAGATTTACTTTATATCTCACTTCTTCAGGTTGTAGAAAATGTTCGAGTGTTTATCACAGATGCTAATGATGAAAAGCCAGAGTTTTTGAATCTGCCGTTCATAGCGGACGTGCCCGAGGTAAGAATGAAAACGAACAGTGTCATCATAAACTGTCAGTATTGTTGTTGAAGCGCTGAAGTAGTTACGCCGTCTGTGATCTGTGCTGAAGGACGCCGCTGCGGGCAGCAGCATCTACAGAGTTCAGGCCGTCGACAGAGACCTCGGGTCCGGAGGAAGCGTCACCTACTACCTGCAGGTGAGACAAACCAACTTCCTGTGGCATCACACTTTCAATAATGTAGTCTCTTTGTCAAGGGAACGGGCTGAAGATGATAATCACTGAGGATATTTGAGTCCCTAATGCCAGCGGTAAATCTGTGTGATGCTCAGTTTGTAGAGGACAGTCACAAGCCTCAGGAACGCTGCAGTCCTGCGCTCATATCGCTGTGGCCGTCGAACAGATCGTGACACCAAAGTACCATCAGAAAATGTGCTGCTACTGGATTAAATTTCAATTACATTTAGGCAGGTTGAGGGCTTAGCCTAGCTTACCTCTGCGCTCGGCCACATGTCGCATTTGTTAGCGCTCTGACAGCAGCCGCTCGACGCACGAGGCATCCGAGGTCAGTTTCCCACATCAAAGCGAACAGAGCGTCTGGCCCTCGAGCGCAAGTTTCTCAGAGGGAAAACATGACAAGTGAATGTCTGTAATTCTACTTTTCTAACAACATTTTTCATCATTTCTGATTTAATTACTATACATGCCATTTCCAGAGCTCAATTTGATTGAAACTGCAAGGAAAATTTGTACTAAAAATCTAATTTTCACACCACAGGACCATTTAAAATGGACTAGTAAAAGAAATGGTGATGCCCAGTGATGCCATCTAAGAATGCACTTCCACATATGTTCGATCTTAAAGTCTTGATGTCTTAAAGAAACAAGTATTTGTCTGCTACCGGTGTATTAGTCCTCGGAGAGCAAAGTAACTGGTGAATATGGGTGCGGTTATCAGATCAGCAGGTCTGACTAAAGCAGCCGTGGAAAGACTGCAGTCCATTATCTAGTTCACCACTCTGGTATGTTCTGGTTTTTCGCTCAGATCATCTACAGTATCACGGTACCAAAATTTCAATAGTCAGTACCAATACCAGTACAATTCCATGGTTCTCATTTGGAATTTTGGTACCATACAAAAAAATATTGTAATTGTTTTATTTTATTTTAGTTTTTTAAAATCTACTTTAAGATAAAATAAAATAAATTATCATTATTAAATTATTATTAATGCTATAAATTCTTGTAAGTAAACAATAATTTAACATTAAACTTTGATTCTCTTCACGCAAACAGGGAAATGTTTGAAAGCAGCCGACGATCAGCCGGTACCGGATCGTTATATTTAAAAAAGTATCCACACTAATCAGCTACATCTCAGACCACCTCATTTAAAACAGGCAAATCTACTACAAACTCTACTCATGCTTTCACATAAATGAGTTTTACAACATGAGTTCAAGCACTAGCAACAAATAATCGTGACGATATCATCATTATTAGATCTAAACAGTGCAGAAAGTGCATCAAAATTGAAACCATGTATGCTGCATACTTCATCCAACAAGCGGTCGTGATCGTATTGTTTCAGATCGATTTAGCGTGTGAAATTTGCCATTTGAGAGTTATATTAGATGTCATCTTTTGGAACAGATTGCTTCATGAAATCTTTGTCATTTTGGCTTTGTGTTTGATTGTGGGTTTGAGAGATGCATTATATGTTTCAGGACATCTATCTTATCTTCATCAGTTGTCATTTTGTTTGCAGTCAACGCCCAGCACTAAGTTCACCATCGATGGTCACAGCGGGGTTCTGCGCATTGGACCCGGCGAATCGCTGGACTACGAGTTGTCCAGGACTCATTTTGTCACTGTGATTGCAAAGGTGAACGACAGACTCAACCGTGTGAAATCCCCTCTGGGGTTGTTTGCTTTGATCTTTTTCGTAAAGGCATTTATGTTGTAAAAATGAAGTCTACGTGAACTCCAAAGATGAGAAGAATTTCCTCATGATTTCTCATGTGTACCAGAACATCAGTGCTGTATGTCTGTTTCAGGATGGAGGTGGTAAATATCATGGGAAATACCAGGTTATGACCTCTACAGCCATCATAACCATCAATGTCCTCGATACCCAGGATTCTCCTCCAGTTTTTATTGGTACTCCGTATTTTGGGTTTGTCTATGAAGTCTCTGTACCAGTAAGTATGATGTTATTTTATTACAGAGATTTTCATACAAAAAAAAAGCTTATTCTGCTTACTTTAACTCATTCTAACTGGTTAGTGATAAATGAAAGCTAAATGCGGTTAGACTCCAACATACCAATAAAATAATGTATTTGACTGTACTGACTAAATGAGGATGCCCAATAACTGAGCTTTTATGACGACGCTTGTCTGGTGTGTGTGAAGGGTTCGGAGATATTTACTGTTTCAGCCAAAGACGGGGACCAGAACAACCCCAGCGCCATCCATTACTCCATTCTGAACGGTCCGTGTTATCGCTTCAGCGCTCATTTTAATTTAATAAATAACTCCAGAGCTAAACAATCATAATTTATCAAATACTTCCATTGGTAATATCTCCTGTCTCCTCTTCTGTTCACAAAAGGCAGTGACGGCTTCTTCAGTATCAACAGCACGAGCGGCTGTGTCAGCTTGACATCATTTCCTGTACAGCTGAGGAATGAGTTATACGAGTTAAAAGTCAAGGTCGTCTATATTTATAATATGAATATCACTAAAGCTTGAGCAAGTCTTTCTTATTAGCATCGTGCATGACATCATACGACTTCTTTTGCTTTAAATCAAGGCTTCAGAGGTTGGACCCGACAGTCGGTTTACTGACTACACCGTGACCACAGTCACTATTCGTGTGGTGGACCTTAACAACCATCCACCCACATTCTACGGCGAGAGCGGTCAGCAGAGCCGCTTTGAGCTGACCATGTATGAGCATCCGCCGGAAGGAGAGATACTCCGCGGCCTGAAGATAACGGTCAACGACTCTGACCAGGTGCACGGTGAACACTGTCACTCATGAAACTTCTGTTTGTTTGGCTCCGTACAGCCAGGGTTAGCAAACAGAGCCAACAGCGAGAGAGGTGTATTTCTTTTAGATGAAATGAATGAATTAATCTACAGTTTGTTATTAAGTTATTCAGAGCTATAAATACTAAAAGTGTAAGTCAACAGAGCAGCAGTGATATATTTTGTGAGTGAATCACAGTTTTAGTCTGTTTCGTTCAGTCGTAATGAGTGATTGAGCGGCTAACAGCTCACAGACGGACGCTTTCAGTCCCTCACATTTCACACACAAACCACAAAGTGATGTGCAAACGGTGAGATTCACACATATTATGGCACAGTGAGATGAAGGTTGTTGACACGTGCCATACAAATGATCTGCTGTTTTCAGCTGTTTTCTAGACTAATACAGTAAATAAACACTTTTATTAGAAAGAGTACTTCAGTTACTTTTTAAGGAGCTGCTTCTTTTTTTTCGGTAAATGCTTTAAGTGTTTTGTTTGTTTGTTTTCATTAATGTTCCATATCCTATGAACTTTCCTGTTCTCATTCAGGGAGCAAATGCTAAGTTCAGGCTGCTGTTGGTGGGACCCTCTCGAGTTCTCCGTGTGGTTCCTCAGACGGTTCTTAATGAAGCCCAAGTCACCATCATTGTGGAAAACTCGACCGCCATCGACTACGAAAAATACCAGTTCTTAACATTCAAGGTCTGATCCCGATCTTTCATTTCGTTCATACTGACGGTACGTTATCTTTTAGCTGAATGTTTTATCCTGAGAAGTGAGCGTGATGTTTTTCAGCTGTTAGCTGTGGAGATCGACACTCCGGAGCGCTTCAGTGCCACTGCGGATATCGTGATCAATCTTTTGGACACGAACGACAACATTCCAAAGTTCTCCTCTGAGTTTTACATCGCCAGAATCCCTGAAAATTCCCCAGGAGGCTCCAACGTCGTCTCAGTGACCGTGAGCATCTTGAAATCATGTTTAACAGTACAGAATGAGCTTTCCCAAACAAGTAATCTTACAGCACAGGAATATTTGCAGCTCTGCGTCTAATATTGAACGGTTTGGTGCGTTTGGATGTGTTCTGCGTAGGTGTTTGTAGCACTGATGCGTATCTGGTGTTTTTCCAGGCGACAGACCCCGATTCAGGGCTTTGGGGAGAAGTCAAATATTCCATCTACGGCTCTGGTGCTGATCTGTGAGTACAGGCTCAACGTATTGAACAGTGTTGGCTTTGAATAAGTGATTCTGCCACGTGCAATGCCACGTTCCAACAACAGAGATGTTCTGCCTGTACATAAAAGTTTGCTCAGTCATCTGTTTGGACTAAGTTTTAATTAATAATAGACATCAACAGGTTGAGATGTTTGCAAGTAAAAGACATCTTAATGGGTAATTCAGCTCAAACAGAACGGGACCAAAACTCAGTGTCTGTGATTTTAACTGAATGGTGTGTGACGTTCTCACACGTTGCATTAGTTATGTCAGTCGTCTGCTGGAGTTCAGGGTTAGAGGTCAACTTCAGGAAAAGTGTCTGGAGGCTTTGCTTGTTTTTATAAGGCTGGTAAAGGACTAAAGGACAAAACAGCTTACAGACAGACTCCAGAGAGGGAGCTGGCTAATCTCGTAACGGGATTGGGGAAGTAAAAATAGCGTCTCCACACCCCACTAGTGAGTCAGGGCCCAATTAGCGAGCGCTTTGACAGCTGGAGGTAGAACACATACGGGTAATGCAAAACCTGTAAATTTATGCCTCGATTCTTCCCCAATGCAGGAGGCAAATTATAATGGTGTGAAAAATCACAGCTTTCTGGCTGACTGTTAATTTTCACATGCAGAGAGTCACACTGACGAGAATAAAGCAGCCGATTAAAATCCAGACTTGATGACAAGATCTTATGATGGTTTTAATATCAGGCACACACCCACATGTTTGTTTTGATCTTAAAACGTCCAATAAACAGAGCGACTGTAATCCATCATTGAGATGCTGAAACCAGTGCAGGATTTATTCAGCTCATTTTTGGACACTTCTCAAACTAGAAGCATAAGTTAATCAACATCTGTGACGTTCGCCGCGTCATTGTTCTACATGAAATCTGGTGACTGTTTGTCTGTTTCAGGTTTCTCATTCACCCCACGTCCGGCATCATTTACACGCAGCCCTGGGCCTCTTTAGACGCTGAAGTGAAGTCCAAATATAATTTCTATGTAAAAGCTGAAGACACTGAGGGCAAATTCAGCCTTGCGGAGGTTTTTGTCACTGTGCTTGATCAAAATGACCACCCACCAGAGTTCAACCAGAACTTCCTGGAAAAGACCATGATCATTGGGGCACCAGTGAAAATAGAGGTTTGTGGCTTGTAGTTTATGTTCTCCAACGAAAGTCTTATTTTCTGGGCAGCCATCTGTCTTACGTCCCAGTAGATTAGACCAATAGTCAAAAGCCAAATCTCGCATTGAGCCTGATGGCCAGAACTCCCATGATGCCACAACCAGCTTAAACTTCTGCATCTGTGAGCAGTCTAACTGGACAATGGTGACTGTGAATGAAATGAAACGATGAAATTATTTGAACCCGATTCCGGTTTGTTTTCAGGCTGTGGATGAGGACGCAGAGGAGCCAAATAACCTCATCGAATATTCCATCATGAAAGCCGATCCAGACAACATCTTTGACATTAACACCTCCACAGGAGAGATTAAGCTCAAACCGTACATCAAGTCTATGGAGATTGTGCAGAACATCACCAAACAGAAAGACTGCAGGTGGTCTGTGGTGGTTCAGGCTCGTGATCGAGGGTCTCCATCCTTCAGCACCACGGCTGTCGTGAAAATCGACATCACGGAGGCGGTGAGACGAGGCTCGCTTTATACATCGCTGTGTGCGCTGGGGCATTAAAGCAGCTTTTAATGGTTATTTTTGTGTGTGTGGAGAATATCATGTTACTACCATGGTAAATGTCCAAAAACAACATAAGTACTTTGGATTATGATGTGAACTCCTTGATATAAGGATATGGAGCTTATACACATCAAAGTAACACATTTTTCCGTAGTACATCCACAGTGCTTTTTCATCCATGTAGTCACAATTATATCCCTGTAGTGTACGAAAAGAAAACTTAATGTTCGTCATGTGCTAATCATTTACGACACTTTGTGTGTGTGTCTGTTTTCAGAATCGGCTCAAAGGGCCCATGGCTGCCTTTCTAATGCAGAGCCGAGATAATCCAATGAAAGCTCTAGGCCTGGCCGTTAGCATCATTACAGTAATGGTTTTGGTGACGGTCATGATCTCCACCATCATGTACTTTCGCAACACAAAGTCCAACAGGATCACGCCAGCACGTCGCATCATACGCAGGAGGCCCAAAGAGCAGCGGCGCTGGACCTTCAGGCCGCGGTTTGGACAGGGCGACCAGAGCTTTGGAAAGTTCTTCACTGACGACGACACCAGCGACAACCACAACGCAAACAACAACAGCTCCAGAGCCAAGCCGCCTGCACCCAGCCCTCCCGTCTTGCCGCCTCCGCCTCCGGCACAAGCCAGGCCGAGCGAGCGGCTGCGGTCGGTGCCGACGGTGTCCGGTGCCCTGGCCTCCAGAAACGCCAGTCACAGCTCCAGCTGGAGGACAAGCAAAAGCACAGATGGTGTCGAAAAATCGGGCCAAAACAAAGATGGCAGTGGCATCAGCTCCGCTCTAGTGTCTGAGCTTAAAATGAGAATAGAACAGAAAATCATTGAGGCAAATCAAGGCTACTATTACTGACACGCTGACCTGTGTGATCCGACACGTGTGTTTTTGATGGACTGTTGGACATTTGATGTTATTACGATCAGCTCGCTGAGAAGAATGTTTCTTTTTTTTGTGAAAGTGTTTGTTTAAAGTGACCGTCTGGTTCACCTAAAGTGTTTCTGTTTTCAACATGCAGTATAGTCATTTAAGATCTGGCTTGTGTTCTTACAAGAAGAAAATACCTTAAAAATGCTAAGAAACTTGCCAATACTGGTCTATGCACATATCGTATGTGTTTATAAACAGAAAACAGCTCATCAGATGCTGTTTATGTCAGTAATGTACACCCTCAAGCTCTTCAGTCTTGCTGTGCTTCTTAGACCAGTTTACGCATGAGTTCAAGATCTGCAAACTCCACTGTAATCTCATGATTAGCACCATACTGCCATCTTTAGGTTTCATTCAATTTAGTTTGACCAATCTAACCATTTATACATGTCAAATTTCAGAAGAACTTAAAACAACTGTAGATGTCCTACTGTCTGACTGTATTTCTTCTTTGAACAGCTTTTGCCTTCTCTGTAAAAGTCTACAGACTGTATATGGACATCAGACACTCGTTTGTAGTTATTGCTGTCAAACCTTTTTTTATTATTGTTATTATTGTTTTGTAAAGACAGTTTTTCACTGATATTTTGAAAGTTAATTAATTTTCCTGTACTTTTTCTGAGAAAGAGAGCAGACGAACATGCATGTGCTGTTTGCTGTAGGGCATATCCGAATGTCAAATGTGTTAATCATGTATCATCATATCACATCTGTGCTCCAACTGAATTTAAAAATAAAACATTTTTAAAGTGTTATCTAAAAAAATTAAACTGATGCCATTGTCCTACTATTCAATTTTCATTGTTACATTTACATGAACTCATTTACCAAACATTTTTATTGAAGACAACTTAAATGAGGCAAAACAAGTGATTTATAACAGAAAAGCAAGAATATTTGCAGTGCAGCAATACTGAAGTTCAAGAGTAAAATCAGAGTTTCCTGCTGAAAAACGTTTACATTGTTGATTAATAATATAAATTGTGTTTGGGAAGAGAAAAAAAATCATAACCAACCAAAGAACATTTAGATTACTAAAACTGTAGTATATTTTGAGAAGTGTTTTGTCTTTAATATTTCACGTCTCATTTAAAATTATTTAAAAAAAAAAGTTCCACTTTACGATAAACAAAATGATGAATCCCCATAAGCTTTAATGTTTGACATTTCCCAAACATTTAAAACAATGCACGCACAAAAAAACGCTTACACTGAAAATGGAAGAAAATAAAAGTGCATGCAGTGTTTGCTTCTATTCACAGTCTGTGTCTCTGACGTTAGGGTTAGTATGTGCTCTAGTATAACTGGGCACTGCTGTTTCCTTTCTGTGTTTTATCCTCTGATCTCCTCATCATCTTCACCTCACCAGAGTTTCCACACAGCCCTTCATCACTGGCTGCCTGCAGACCATCAAATGTCTCCCGTCTCTCGCGTCACTTCCTCTGTCTGTCGTAGAGCCGCGTGCAGCGATCAAAGCAGCGCATTCTGGTGTCGCTCGTGCAAACAAACATCCCAGCAGGCACAGCCAGCACCATGGCACACACAATGACAATAATGTGCAGAAGTCTGGCTCTCTGCTCCAGCCCGTTCACATCGCTGCCCGTCATAAACACGACGCACTGGCCGTCCCGCGGCGGGAGGTTCTTTACCGTCACACACGCTTCATATTTTGTAAGAGGGAGCAGGTCACTGACAGAGAAGCGGCTGGTTCCTGGACTCACGTAAATGGCTTCTTTCTTGGGTGCATCATAATGGCCGAAATAAACCGTGAACCAGGTTTCTGCAGGTTTCTCTGTCGGTGCAAACCACTCGACGGTGATGCCATAGATGGTCTGCTTAGCTATGCGTATGTCAATATACACGTTTTCATCAACCGATGCCAGCGGTGAGGCGGGTGAGAGCGGGAGAGTGAAGTTACGGGATAGAAGAACATCAAGCCGGACACTGACAGACGAGTTACCGATGAAGTTGCTGGCAGTGCAGGTGTAAACTCCTCGATCGGCCACTTGAAGAGCTGGAATGACGAGCGCACAGATGACGGTGTCATCATTCACTGCAGTGTGAGAAACTGCAGAAAACTGAAAAAGAAAGTGATTCGATTCAGCGGGTTGACGCACTAGTAATATGAGTAGTTTCAAAAACAAAAAAATGAATCAAACGAGCTACTAATTGGAAAAGGTGTCAAATGGATGAGCATTAGGCCGAAGTTACCTGTTAAAGTTCTGATGTGTCCAAGACTGTAGCTCCAGTGGACAAACACTTCAGGTCTGGATTTCACCGAGCAGCTGAGGGTGACATCTGACCCTGCGGAGAAGGTGATGTTAGTTTGAGGAATGGACGTTTCGGGCTACATGCATGTCTTCAGTTCCACCTCATGAAAGAACTTTCCTGCTCTGGATTCAGGCGCTGAACATCTCATATACAAGTTCATCAGGATTATCGGTGGGCTGATTGTGTTGATGAACTCAGCAAAGCCTTTGAGTCTGCAGTCACAAAGCCAACAATTGTCATGCAGCGCTAGAACGACATTAGCCCGTTCCCGTCTGAGGCCAGATTTTTGTGACCGGATGCCGGGCCAGTTCAGAAGGACGTCTCTGGATATGACGGTGAGAAGATTGAAAGATAAATCGAAGCAGGTTAGTTTGGGCAGGTGACGCAGAGCATATTCTGGAAGTGTGCTTATTCGGTTGTGTTTCAGGTCCAAAATTTCAAGGTTCGGCGTGTCCCGAAAAGCAGTCCATGGTATGGAATGTAACTGGTTGCCCTGTATGTGGAATTCTGTCAAGTTGTGCAGTCCCTCCAGGCTTCTAATATCCATGAGCGTTATGTTGTTCAAATTTAGCCACAGGAACGCCAAGGCACCGACTGTAGAGAATGCCGCTTGTGGGATTTCAGTTACGTGTGATCTTTTGATACGGATTTTTATGAAATTCTCAGGAATGTTTTGTGGGATCCTTCCTAAGGGAAGCTCCATACATAACAAAGACCTGTACATTGGCAGGAAAAATGAACCATCTTGGTCAGTGTTCACAGGAAAACATCAACACACTTTTTTAAAGCAGAACTGATCTAGAGACTGAGTTACTGAGTTATTCATAGTGATTCTACCAGCCTAAACCAACGACAAGATCAGTCATCTGTTCAAATGACCGACTCACCTGCCGAAGGGCTCGTCTGTACAGGAGCATCCGGTCAGACACACCGATCCCACTGAACCGAGCTGCCGACAGAAGAAGAGTGAAGACAGCGCCGCGTATAAGACGGCCATAGTTTTCCGAAGACGGCTCGAGGAGCAGCTGGTCAGGGAGCGAATGATGCTTCGACACCATGCTATATTGTTTTTACAGATGCTGCTCAGCAGTAAAAAATGTGTATGATCAAATTAGATGGCTTATTTGGTTTTGTTCAGTTCTTGTACAGTAGTGAATTACTGAAAACAGTTTAAAAAACAGTGTGAAAAGATATGAATTCTCGCTATTATGTAAATAACTTCAGAACAGAATTATATCTGGGATCTCAGACATAAAACGTCAAACACGTATTCTCATGGCGCGGCTGCTTCAAGGCCACATTTACCGGAGACGCGGGCAGGTCTGCATGACTGATGGCAGTTCACTGGTTCAGTGGGGTTAATCCTATTATCCTTAATGCTCAAACTTAATCAGAAGTTTCTAAATATCGCTTCGAACATTCAGACAAACTATGAATAGCACAGCTGTCGTGTTTTCAGATGCATCACTACATAAACAAAGAGGAATCATTCAGAAAACAAGAAACATATAAAAATGATTTTATTCAATCATATTTTTAAACACGTTTAGTAAGTACAGACATCAACATACTCCTGATATGACACATTATAAGCACAGTTTTAAGGTTAAAGTGGAAAACAGTTGCCCCAGTGTACTGTAACAAGACATCAGTATAAAGAAAAAACAAGTGAAAAGGAAAATTTATTAAGCATGTACATCACTAACCTCTCTTTTTACAATGTCCTGACGGTCTAAACAGAAAATCTCAACTTTAGACGGATGGGTATGATGTGCTGTACACAGACGTTTCATTGTAGAATATACACGACACATGAATCAATGATAAACATATCACTGGAAAAGTGCATGGCAAAAATAAAAAGACATTATTTCACTCTTGTGTGATAATTTTCCCTTTTTGAACACTGACCTTTCTCTAAGGTGGTCTGTACCCTTTCCAGGCTGAGAAAGGACAAAGCTGATATGTATTGAAGCTTTCGAATGCATTAAAAGTGTCCAAGAGTGCGCTAGGCACAAAGAGTCGTGTGAAAGTGGGCGAGCACAGCCCTGTCGTTGGTCTGTCAGCAGAAGTACTCGTTGGGTTGGCCTTCGGTCCTGGCCGTGGCCTCCGAGTCCACGCTAGAGCGGGCCGACAGCAGGCGGTTGGACTCATCCGGGTTGAGTCTGGTGAGATATTCCCCCTCCAGCCCTTTGGCTTTGGTGCCTGGAGACAGAGTCTCAAATGTCACGTATGAGTCTTGAATGTCTTTGGACTTCCTGCCCATCAGTTTCTGCAGCCTCCTCTTTAGTGCCCCGCAGCAGACGATGAGGGTCAGAGGAACCGCAATGACGCAGGCGACCGTGATCACGACCACGTTAATGAGCTTCTGTGTGCCGCTGGCGCTGGCCGCCTCGTCCGTGGAGAAAATCACACACTGCTCTTTCTTGGGGATGAGTCCCTTCACACACACACACGCTATGTACTTGGTTTTGGGCACGAGGCCTTCGATCGTGACGCGGTTCTGGCCCGGGCCGACGTTAATGCGACGCATGTCCCGCTCCCCGAAGACGGCGTACAGAACGCTAAACGACGTGATGTTGGTGGCGGTGGGCGCGCGCCAGTTCAGCGATACCGTGTGGTCCGTGTCGCCGATCACTTTGACCGACCGAACCACTCTGCGCTCTGGGCCCTGCTGCAGGGAGGACGCATTAGCCTCGAGGTTACTCAAGACGTCTTTCTGAAGCTCCCCAACGCCGCTGTCTGCTTCCGCGGCGGCCACGGGTGGCGCCGTGGCCTTCGCTTTTGAAGCGTTATCAGAAACGCTGTAGCTTTCGATCTGGATGGACGACGAGACTTTTGGTCCGTTTAGGGGCTCGATAATGGGCACGGCAGCCGACGTGGCAGGCGGCACGTATCTGGCGACGAGCTTCTCTTGATACGCCGCTCGGCCAAATCCGCCGTTCTTCTTTCCGTGACTTCTCTTGGCGACCGCTTCGTCGATTTGCCACGTATCAGAAATGACAAGTGAGATAATGGCGTCGGCACTCCCGACAAAGTTTGTGGCTCTGCAAACGTATTTTCCTGAATCTCTGTACGAAACAGCAGGAACGCTGAGAATGGACCAGATGATGCCCTCTTTAGAGACTTCCTGTTGAACTACAAGATCAAACAAAAAAACACTCACTTTATTAGTTAGTTCTGAAGTTTTGCGTCTACCTGTGCAGTACAGTTATACATAACAGTAATCACAGCAAATTTGCTGCTCTCTTAATATAAAGGCAAAACAGATTCCATTTATTTAGCAGACGTGTCGATCACGCCTGGACGCTGGGTTCATTTAGGAGAAGCAGTAAACCAAGGGAGACATGAGATGAGATGAAAATGTCAAACGTACCGGTGCCGTTCATGGGCTTGCCGTCGGCTCGCGACCAGGACAGCTCCGGGACGGGCACTCCGACGGTCCCACAGCGCAGCAGGACGTTGTTGCCGATGGAGCTGCGGACCCTCGCGACGGCCGTGTGCACGCGGGGAATCTGACACTTGCGGAGTTCCGTATCAGAGAAGAGCACTCCCGACAGACTCTCCGGTTCGGCACAGCGCAGACGCGTATCGATGAACGCCACAGAGGAAGAAGGATATTTCTGGAACTGCACCAGATCAAAGAGACGACAGTCACACTGCCAGGGATTGTCATGGAGCCCTGCGAAAGAACAGACGCTTCCGTCAACGCTTCTTCATTTGTCAATGACTGAGACTGTACAACTGAACTGAAATGGTTTAAGTGCAGAAACAAACTCACCCAATATCATTTTGGAATTCTCTGTATCCTGAGGAGGTTTCGGAGAGAACCATGAAGTGAGAACCTCCGCAGGAACGGTGGCCAGACTGTTGCTGGACAGATCCAGATAGGTTAAGTTTTTGATGTAAATGGTTGCCTCAGCTGGGATGCTGCTGATTTTATTGTTGTGCAAATCCAGAAGCCGCAGGTTAGGCATGTCCATCAAACATTCCCATGGAAAGGAAGTGAGAACGTTCCCATCCATCCGTAATTCGTCCAAGGCGTAAAGTCCACGGAAACCGTCCACGCTGAGGGAGGAAAGCGAGTTGAAGGATATCCACAAGTACTCCAGGCTACTGAGGTAATGAAAGGTTTCGCTGGCAACGCGGCTGATGGCGGTTTTCTCGATGCGGAGTTTGGAGGTGTCCGACGGAAAGCTGTTTGGGATGACGGTGAGGTCGGGGTCGTTGCACAGGACGCTCCTATAAAAACACATCACACGGGTCAAGCACTGCCTCCTTTCGTTGACATATTTGATTAGGCCGGGCACGTCACAATCACAATCAAACACAAGTAACAGTTTTCCACTTTGAAATGATAGTCAATCAACATTGCTATAATATAGTGCTGAGACATATTTCTTTTGACTACCTTTTATTTCTGATTTTACTTTTATTGTGTATCATTATCATGATCATTACTCTGGGTGCGTGTGCTAGAGGCCTGAAACATCCTGCAACTAACAAGCAGAGAAGATTAAAAAGCACACACACGTTAATCCAGAGACTAAATAAAGAGCAGAGACAATCTGGCATGTCAGTATTCTGCAGACAACGGTCCACATGAAACTTTTGTACAGGATGGTATCAGTCCAGTAAATGAAAGTTCATGTGAAGTCTCACCTCGACTTGGAGCCGTCACTCAGTTTGTGGTAGAAGCAGCTGCATTGAGCAGGACAGGTGCTGCAAAGCAACGGAAGGCAGCACAGCACCAGCGCAAAAGCCCAAAACACACGGCCGGACGCAAAAGCCCAAAAGCCCAAAACGCACATCTTCTACGCTCTCGCTTCTAGCTACTGTCCGAACGTTTTGGAGACTGTTAATCACGCAGCATCTCTGTCTCTCTCAAGCACTTTCTGCTCGCTCTGCTCCGAATCCCCAGATAAAAAGGATAGAGCAGATTAGAGGAAGGACTAGGGGTATTTTCATTTACACGATTATTCCTTCCTGGAAGCCCATAGGCTGTGCGGTTGTCTTTTGTATATATACAGAACGGACATTTCTTTTTTTGATTGGAAGGTTAATTTTAGCCCTGGGATTGGACAACAGTTTGTGAGTTCACAGCATCTTACTGGTGAATGGTTTTGTTTTACTTGATTTTTTACCAGACATACCAGAAGTAAATCATCCTGTGGGGAGGAAATGTCGTATTTTTTTTATTTTTTTTTTGTGATGGTGCTTTTTAAAGATTACTTCGGTTGTATAGTAGACACAGAAATGGAAAATCAGGTTATTCTATACATGCAAAATATCAGTGTTGTTAGTTTGACCCTTGGCTCCATACATCGAAACTGCAAGTGATTCAATGATGAGCATGAATATTCACGTTTGGTATAAAGCTCAGCGTTTATGATGCATTAAATTGTTGCCTATTTCAGATTTTCTCAGACATAATATCTTTTCTATTGCATCGACTTTATTCACAGTCCATAGTGGTTACCTAATATTATAATCTTTATTGCCTGTTTGGTCTATAATGCGTGTAAGATTAAATCAAAATGCAGATGGCGATACTTTAACATATTAAAAAAGCACAGCATGTATGCATTTAGAACACCTGGTGGCAGCATAGAGCAAAAATCTTCATTTGAGACAATACAAACATTTGTGTATATTTGTTCAAAATATATTATATCTTGCTTAGTACATACAAAAATATTTCTATAGTATAACAAATATTGGTTATATTTGTTTACATTTTGTGTCAAAATAAAGGAAATGAGGTCCAGAGTTCATAATGGATATCCACACCAATCATCATGTTCAATCTATAAATAAACTCACTTATATAAACAGATCAGAGTATGGAGAGTTGTATCTAGTATCTAGTAGCTAGTATATTTTAATTTATTTGTTTAATAGACACTTTTATCAAAGCAACTGAAGAAACAACAAGCAAATCATCCTGAGGAGAAAGCATAAACGCTGCTCTGAAATGTTTTGTTCTGCGCTCTTTGGAGAGTTTAGAGAGATTACAGTGAACACATGAAGTGTATATTATTTCCCAATGGCATTAACATCTGAAATCTGAGAACAAAGAATTTCTTTTCCAATTGGAAGCTTTTGCACTCGAACATACTGTAGTGAGATCAGCACATTATACCTCAAACATTCCTTGGAGTTACTTTGTTGTTGCTTCTGTTATAGTTGCTACAATTTCATTGTAAAATGCACCTCAGATTTTAGAATACAGTGTTTTTTTTTTTTGTTTTTTTTTAATCGGTTCTTGAGCATATAATCATACGCATTAATAAAATGTAATAAAATCAATGGTCCGGTTTCATAGACAGGGCTTAGCCTAAATTAGGTCATAAATTAGGATTAGGTCATAGTTCAGTTAGGACAATTAAGTAATTTTTATAAACGTACCTTAGAAAAAACATTACTGGTGTGCATCTTGAGACAAAAAGCCACCAATATATTTTAAGATCAGTCAGTGCAAGTTTCTTTCAGTTCAAACAGCTCAGACTTACATTTTAGTCTAAGGTTAGGGTTAAGCCTTGTCTGTGAAACCAAGGGTATGTGTTTTAAGAAGAACAGGGCAGCAAATTATAATCTATTTCCTACTATTTTTTTATGATGGACACAAATTTCATTTACAAGTATTGGGAATTTTGGATGAGTTGGCTGTGGAATTGCAATTGATTTCTGATTGGTCAGTCATGACATTCCAAGGTATGTTATTCCCCAATAACAACTGGTAAAAGTTAATAACACAGACTTCGCTAATAACATGGGCAACTTAAGTCGGCTTGCTAGCAACTGCTTTCTTCATGGAAGATTTGCATTCAAATATTTCAGCTCAGATCAGTGTTTCGTGTCTAATTATTTACTTTTGTGGCAAGCAGCTGTGTAATAAGCGAGATAATGTACATCCAGCCAGTTGTTATCGCAAAATAAAGATGTATATTATCCCTTACTTAATTCAAGAAGTAAAGGATTTTGCTCCTGATCTTAATTCAAGTAATAAAGGATTTTGAAAGTCTGACAGTAATCAGTGTTGAGTGCTACTGCAAGGTTAACTCTGTCTGGTTTAAATGTTTCAAAACTGTTGAAAATATTAGAAATTTAGAAAAGTAATCAAAAATTAATCAAATGTAATAAGTTACATTAATAAAGTAATTGAAAAGTTACACTACTTATTACCTGTTAAATAGAGTAACTTGTAATCTGTAACCTATTACATTTCCAGAGTAACCTTCCCAACACTGTAGATAGGCCTATAATATAAAAGCACTGATCACTTATACAAATATTTTGCAACTACGGTGTTTTATGAAGCATTACATTTCATGGTTGTTTAAGTGTGTAAATTAGGGTTAGGGTTGTTGTGTTTTTTGTTTGTTTGTTTGTTTTTTAAGCAACAGTAAAGCTATAGAGTCGTATGGAGGAATGTGATCGTGTCCCGCTCTTAATGCGCAGTTCAGACGCACAACTGAGGCGAATGAGCGCAGCAGATCTGATTTCACAAACTTTTGCGGTATTAAAACATTCTTGCGGGGATTTTAGAGGCTTTAAATCTCACACGCGTTTTCACAAGGAAATAAACACACATATAAAGGCTCGCATTGTAACGCAGCGGTCAGCAGTTTGAAATATCTTGGAAAATGGCTTCATACACGTTACCGGAGGGATTCAGTGATTTTGACATGTTCGCCTTCGGCTCCGCGCTGCTGGTCGGCGGTGAGTGATGCTGATCGATCGATCGATCAATCAATCAATCAATCATCAATCAGTCAGTCTGATCATCGGTCAATCAGTCATTCGGTCTGCTCATTCATCGCTGCTGGATAGTTCTTCATCAGTGAATGTATTGACAAACATAACTGTATAATGTAGACCGGGGTTGTCTGTCTGCAACTGATCATCATGTCTTATTGATTAGTAAAGGCTGATCAATCGATTAATAAGGGCTGCTCTTATTGATTGGTAAACCTGTAGACTTCCACTAGTTTTTTGTTGGTGTTATAGAGTTCGCAAAACCTGTGAATAGATTTAAATAAATCCAAAAAATATTTTTTTTTTTTTTTTTTTTTTTAAGAAAAGCTTCGTGAATAAACAAGCTTAGTTTCTGAATCTAAGGAAAGCATAGTCAGCACCACGGTATGATGATAGTAGAGTGATAGCATCTGCTTATTGGTACTTTTTTTTAGTGAGACTTGGTAATTCTTCTAACAGCATTATATGTGATTTTGTTGTGATTGCTCTTTGTATGCGCTGCACGGTATTATGAATTCTGTACAGTCTGAATATCTGAATATTTTCTTCTAGGTCTTCTCGGTTTCTTCCTTAATTTTATCTCGGTCATGGCGTTCCTCAGAATCCGGGAGATGCAGACGCCCAATAACTTCTTCGTCTTTAACCTGGCTGTGGCTGATCTGAGCCTCAACATTAACGGTTTAGTGGCTGCTTACGCTAGTTACCTGAGGTGAGACTGACCAGCTGAACTACAGAATGAATCCAGAACTGCATCTTTCCAAATTGGACACTTGCTACTGAAATTTAGAAAATCACAAATTGTGTGAAAAGCTGTGGCACAAGTAAATAAAAATAAATTATATTTCAGATGACTGTTTCTCACATAGTTATGAGTTTGGTTATTACTCACAAGGATTTTGACTTGAAACAAATGTTTCCAGTAGAAACACATATTTTTAATATGAAAACGAGAAATATTGAACGTATTAATGTATAAATGTTCAAACACCTGTGTGTATTTGTTTTTTTTTTTCTGAACTCTTTGACCTCTAAAAGATACTGGCCGTTCGGGTCGGAGGGCTGTCAGATCCACGCTTTTCAGGGAATGGTGTCGATTCTCGCCGCCATCAGTTTTCTCGCTGCCATTGCTTGGGACAGATATCATCAGTACTGTACTAGTGAGTACAGACCGAGAACATCTGCCATCCATAACAATGTTTCTTTATGATCCTTCAAGTTGACACACAAGATATTAATGGTGCCCTAGTAAGGCTTGCATTTTTAATACAGTTTTGCCGCACTGTCTCATCTGACCGGCTGTAAATTGGTATGAGCTCGTTGCGTTTGTTTCCAGAGCAGAAGATGTTTTGGAGCACGTCTGTGACCATGAGCTCCATCATCTGGATTCTGGCCGTGTTCTGGGCGGCTCTGCCGCTGCCGGCCATCGGCTGGGGCGTCTTTGACTTTGAGCCAATGAAAACATGCTGCACGCTCGACTACACGCTGGGAGACCGGTACGTCCATCGCACACATGAGACCGCAAGCACGCAGATGGAGTCAAAACACAACAATGCTAGTTTGAAAACGACAGCAGTGCCGTCTGCCTGAAAAATGAAATGACTATTGATCATTTTGAAAATTGTGATGTGAATTTGCATGCAAGAGTAACATGTTGTTTTGTTCTCCTCAGGAATTACATCACCTACATGCTGTCCATCACTGTACTGTATTTAGCATTTCCTGTTATCATTTTGCAGTCGTCCTACAACGCCATCTATGCATATTTCAAAAAGACGCACCACTTTAAGGTACTCGCACGCTCCTGACGCTCCAGTTAGATACGTGACATATCTTCATTTGCAGGATATTTAATTTGGAAATCAAAGATTAATTTGGTATTATATGTGTACAGTGTATGATTTTAAGCAATCGCTGTCCCCTATGATGACCTAATTTTCAGTTATCATTTTTTATGACCAAAGTATTATACCAGGGGTTCTCAACTCTGGTCTGCGAGATCCATTTTCCTGCATAGTTGAGCTCCAACCCTAATCAAACACATCTGAACAAGATAATCACGGTCTTTAGGATCACTTTAGAATCACACAGACAGGTGAGTTTAATCAAGTTTGGAGCTAAACTCTGAGCCAGAGTTGCGAACCCCTGGTATAATGAGTGACCAGAGACGCATTTTGTGCAGCAGTTTCAACTAAATCAAATGTAGTTCATGCTTGTGAAGCTGCTGCTTTTAAAGTCGTGCTGTAATGTACGCAACGCTTTTAAGACTGTTTTATTCTGTACGTTACGGATGCTCAGCGTTCGGTGTGCTTTATGCTTTCGTTCTTGCACTACAAAGCAACATAGCATCCGATATCTGGTTTAGTTTTTTGGGATGGTGTAGATAAAAGCATGATTTGAGTGTGTCAGCGGTTCTTCCTCTCTGTCCTGCAGTTTAACACCGGTTTACCTCTGAAAGCGCTGTTGTTCTGCTGGGGTCCATATGTACTGATGTGCACGTACGCCTGCTTTGAAAACGTCAACCTCGTTTCGCCAAAGCTCAGAATGGTAAGATCAGAATCAAACTCTGGTTTTCCTAAAATCTTTCGTTAGCTTGGTAAATCATTGTGCTATCATTCAGAAATCTCAGTATCATCTGATTGTGAATCCTCTAGGTCCTCCCGGTGCTCGCTAAGACGTCTCCGATCTTCCACGCCGTCCTGTACGCGTTCGGTAACGAGTTCTACCGTGGAGGAATCTGGCAGTTCCTCACTGGGCAGAAATCTGCAGACAAAAAGAAATAGGAACAATCTTCAGCCGTGTGATGTTGTATTCAGATGAGTCTGCGAGAGTTTACGCATGATGTGACTGTAATTCAGTGTATATGTCAAATCAGTGCCTAACACATTTGGAGATATTTGTCTGGAGTTTCACTTAATGATTACTGAAGACTGACATACGAAGCCTTATTTCAGTGTCCTGGCGTGTGAGAGATGACTTGCACAGTTTATTCGGGACACGATAATTTAACAATTTCATTGTTTTTGCCTCATTGTTGCTGTTGACCAATGCATCAGAATACAGTATTCTTGTGTAAATCTATGAAGTAAGAGGATTTTTCTAACCAAAACTTGAAACCAGTGAATGAACCGCTAAAAACAAAAGGACCTTTCACTGTTAATCCACAGAATAAAGCGTGAGGCACAAGACAGATTGTCACGAGTTCTTTAGTGGCTCAGAAGGGGACTGATGAAGGCTAATGAACTTCACTAGAATCTATGAAGAGTCTGTTGACATCATGAATTGAAACGCAGATGTTCATCTCCTTCTTCACTGGTTTAGCTGGTCTCCTTCACAAACAGCCATCTGACTCAAAAAATGCCCTTATTGCTCTATGTGTGTTAGTTAGTTAGGAGTCCAAATGGCTAATGAATGCAGACGCTTCTATTCGAATCCGTGTTCGCTTATTACGGGATTGCTGCGTCGCTCAGGCGCACACTGACGATCACAGATCTTCTCAGTCTCCAGCTCAGATCTCAAACCGGTGGCTAATCAACATGCACATTTAGGATTAGAAATTCTCCAGGGTTTTGTAATCTTCAGTAATTCTTCTGCACAAGAAGCTGCTCTCATATCAGTAGATTTGGGTTTCTGACGTGTGTCGAAGACCAAAGAGGATCAGGAGAGCATTACTGCAGCCGGTCACGAGGCGACTCTCAGACCCAGTGACCCGCGGCCGGCGTGAGGAACGGACTCTGAAACTGCTTTGTTCCTGAAAAACACACTAGAGCAGAGCTAAAAAGAAAAGTCTGTTCATTCATTCATTCGTTCATTTATTCTGAGCTTTATTCCCTTTATTGTTCTACTGCCTCTTTTAACGAGAGTGACTTATATTTATTGACATCTTTCAGTTCATGGTCCAGGTGTAATCGGTTGTATTCCAGAACCCTAACCCTAGCTAAAAGGCAAAAACTTTTTTAACTCTGTTTAGAAAATCAGATGAAGAGATAAAGTACAAATTCATGGCAATGCTTCATCTATTTTTCCAGATATTTGCTCTTGAAGCTCTTTAAAAGATTTTTTAATGGTTTTCAAAGGATTTTAACAGTTACTGGTCAGCATCGTGTAATTTCAAAAAGTGTACAGATTAAGTAATACTGAGCAGTACTTGTAGAAAAGCAGAAGACACACACACACACACACACACACACACACACTCTGCTCTACATCACCAGTGGGTCAGTGCAGTTACAGCAGGTTTCTATCTACGGTCTCTAAGGTGCCATTGACCACATAAGCAGGATTAACTTTTTGACTCTTCTCAGAAGCAGCCTTTTAAATAGACATGAAGAGCACAAACACTCCAGAGAAACTTTTACACGCTCTTAATGCTCTGGATTAGATCACAATGCTGAAGATTTTCCCTGAAATTTCTCTGAGCAAACCTGACAAACACTTCCTATTGCAAAGCAGATTTACGTCTCAGATTTCTCAGTGTGATTCTCTCCCATATTGCACATAAAATGATCTGGTCAATTTCTCATGATTAAATGATGTTCTCATAAGATCTACCATCAGTGGAGGGAAAAGGTTGCTGTGAAGTTATGCAAGATGCAAGAATAATGTAAGAATCCAATTTATGAAACAAATAAGCAACATCTGTCTATGTGGTCTCTGTAAAAAAAAAAAAAAAAATGTCCAGTTAGTTTTATTTAGGTAAATGTTATGTAATGCATATTACATGCTTTAACAGAACAAAAGGTTTTTTGTTACTGGGAATTAAAGTTGTGATTTGACCCTAAATGAAAGATTTGATTTGCTTAAATAATCCTGACTTTACAAAAAAAAAAAAAAAAAAAAAAGTTTACTAGTTTATAGTATAGGTTAACACATCAGAAAATGACTCCTTTTCTACATTCAAAAAAAAATTTTTTTTTTTTTTTTTGGAATATTTTCATATAGCCTTGATTATTTGCAGATGTACAGAAAATTAGCAGATGTGTTGCATGGTATCTGAGGACAAAGATCAGACTTGTTCAATCATTAACTTTCTGTGGGTCCCTGCTGTACAAAACATACTGAGAGAAAAACCAATGTGAGCAAATGACATTCATACAAAACAACAACAATCTGCTGCTGTGTGTTTCTGAGTGTTGAGTCGTTATACTGCTCCATAACATTCATATTCTATTGTGGATATTCATCAATACATGCAATACACGTGGCCATGATTATTCTTCCATTCCAAATTACAGTTTAATAGAATGTTCATTTAGGGTATTTGTACATTCTAGCACATTAAACTATAGAGATGCTTAAATGTGTATATCACTCCTGTGGCATTTTCAAATCTATGAATTAGACTTCATTCACCTGCTTATTTTGTGGCAGAAGCCGCCATCTAACGGCCAAACTGGGTAATGCACAAGCTGCGGTGAACTACTATTTATAGTTTCTGTACCTGGACACCTACAAACTTGAAAAAAACGTGAACATTGTGTAAATAGCACAAATAAATAAATAAGACAAACAGCTGCACCGGGGCCCTGCAAACCCCAGCTACGGCCCTGAATGCAGCAGCAGCTTCTTCACAACACCATTAGGCAACATGTGATATAACTGTCATGTTACAGACTAGTTCAACACGCAAATTCAATTCAACACTCAAATAGCACTTTTTAAGCTTATGTAGCTACAGATCAATAGTATCACTGGGTATGTGGGTCTATGTTACCTCGACACCGTTATGAAGAAGTCTCAATTGCCATTAGTTAGATACTCTTATCAATGTAATCCACATAACGAGAGTATCTTATTATCAGTTTTATTATTCTCGGAAACAGAAGAACTATAATAGCTTTGCAGTGATGCATCATTCTCATAGTTTGAGAGGTGCAGGTGGACTCATCTGTCACCATCAGCAGCAAAAAAAAGGCGCGATCAGCCCGTCTGTACATGAATCGTCCAGCAGAGGTCAGTGTCGCGCCGCTCATGAGCGCTTCGACGCCTTCAGACGCGCGCGAGAAACTTGGCTTGAGCTGCAGTGATGCGCGAAGTTAAAACTGATCGCGTAATTAATTTGTATTTAAAGAGACGGTAACCAGAGTAAGAACAAATGTTTTGTTTTACATTTTTAAAGTTTAATACTTGAATACTAATCTGTTTAAGAATTTGCAGGCATGTTTTAATGTTTTCCCAAATGCGATTCAAAAGGCGATATCACGTTATTGTATTGGCTTAATCCGCCAGCACTGTGAATAATTGAACCTTCACAGAAATACATTCGTATAAAAATGTCAAAAATAAAAGTAGCAAACTATGTAGCGATTATCAATTCTGTTCACACTGCACGGTACTTTAATGTGTGTGTTTGCTTTCAAATGATAACTGATCCAAACACAACAAGAACACCGTGCACATTGCAGCTATTCTTACTGGAGACCCTGGCGCTGCTCTAATAGAATGTGCGATTATTCATTATTTTGTAGATCTGCTATTTTGTCCAGCAAACAGATTCGTGTTCATTAGCAGAAGTCATTTAGACACGAGTGTCTGGTGTGCTTCTGCTTTCAGTGTTCGGTGAACAGACTAAGAGCGCGAGTAGAGCTGGTCTGGGGTCACCCAGCAAGCAATAGTCGTGATTTCAAAGTCTGGTTTAACTATAGACCCGATATCATCCGGCTATTTGTAACCCACTTCTAGACCAAATAATCTTGAATTTAGTTACATGTCATTTTTTGGCAAAATACTTGTGAGATGTATGATATTTCATCAATCATGTAAGCAAAGTCAACAGCGTTTACAAGGTGTTTGGTTTTATTTCTATATTTATATATATATATAGTCTATTCTAGGGCTATGTTTAGATGTCTATTAAATTTTCACTGACAGCCCAGTGACAACCTTATTTTAGCCTAGACGTCTGGGCTGTGTTTCAACGGCTAATATACGTTTTTTAGACCAAAAATTGCTTGCTGGGCAATTACGGTTCGTCCGACCAGTAGTATTTTTTGTCATGCGATCATGACTCTGATTGGTCAGTGCACGTCCGTTTTCAGAATGAGCAGACGGACGCAGCTGGCTGATGACCAGAGGGGACGCGCCAAAGACCAAAGGAGAGGAATCGGAGGAAACTGATATTGGCACACCTCTCCGTTTGTGCCCACAGCAAGCCTGCTACTTCTGATGGAGAGAAAAACTCACGCGAGTGAGCACAGGTGACAGACAAAGCGCGCGCACGAGGAAGCGCAAACTCACGCGCGCGTAACAGGAATGCAAATGGGGGGGAAAGCCCAGCAGAAGTGGAAATGCAGAAAGTAAAGCTCCGGACTGTACCCGCGAAGAGAAAAGAGTAGCACGTCACCTATGAGAGGCGTAAAAAAAGCAGCGAGCAGAACAGACGCTGCCTGAGCAACGCGAACCGAGCGCGCGCGCTGGACACCAGGAAAGTTTGTGCGTAAAAGGCAGACAGGAAAGGAATGAAAGCACATCGTGAAGGACAGCTCTCTTGAGTAGTAAACGGGCATTTCGACAGCCATGGAATCGGACGGCTCTGCCGGCTTGGCGAAATCAGCCGCCCTAAAGTTGTCCGAAATGGGCGAAAGAACTAAACAGCTCGGCAGCGCGATGCAAGACCCCGACCGGCAGAGAAGGCTCATTCTCGTGATCGTGTGCGTCGCGCTTCTGCTCGACAACATGCTCTACATGGTGATCGTTCCGATCATTCCCGATTATCTCGCAGACTTGGAGAGCGAGCAGGCGGCGCGTGTCCACGCCAACTCGTCGCTGGGCAGAGCGAACAGGGACAACCTGGACATACAGATCGGGGTGTTATTCGCATCCAAGGCCATTCTGCAACTCATGGTCAACCCCCTGTCGGGAACTTTCATTGACCGCGTTGGATACGACATCCCGCTGCTGATCGGACTTCTGGTCATGTTTGTTTCGACCTGCATATTCGCTTTCGCCGAGAACTACGGGACCCTGTTCGCGGCGCGCAGCCTGCAGGGTCTGGGCTCGGCGTTTGCCGACACGTCCGGGATCGCGATGATCGCGGATAAATACACGGAGGAAGCGGAGAGGACCCGCGCGCTTGGCATCGCGCTCGCGTTCATCTCGTTCGGGAGCCTCGTGGCGCCTCCGTTCGGCGGCATCCTGTATGAATTCGCAGGTAAACGGGTCCCCTTCATAGTTCTGGCCTCTGTGTGCTTGGCAGACGGCTTTTTGCTCCTGACTGTGATCAAACCTTTTTCTAACAGGACGCGCGAGAACATGCCGGTCGGGACGCCCATTTACCGGCTCATGATTGACCCGTACATCGCCGTGGTGGCGGGCGCTCTGACCGTCTGTAACATCCCGCTGGCGTTCCTCGAGCCCACCATCGCCAACTGGATGGAGAACACCATGAACGCCACCAAGTGGGAGATGGGTCTCATCTGGCTGCCCGCCTTCTTCCCGCACGTCTTGGGGGTTTATGTCACCGTGCGGTTAGCCGCCAAGTACCCGGACCTGCAGTGGTTCTACGGAGCCCTGGGCATGGTCATCATAGGGGCCAGCTCCTGCACCGTGCCTGCTTGCAAAACCTTCGGCCAGCTGATGTTTCCCCTGTGCGGCATCTGCTTCGGCATCGCTCTGGTGGACACGGCGCTCCTGCCCACGCTGGCCTTCCTGGTGGACGTGCGCCACGTGTCCGTCTACGGAAGCGTCTTCGCCATCGCAGACATCTCGTACTCGGTCGCCTACGCTATGGGACCTGTAGTAGCGGGTCAGATCGTGCACAACCTGGGTTTCGTTCAGCTGAACCTTGGCATGGGCCTGGTCAACGTGCTTTACGCGCCGGCCTTGCTGCTGCTCCAGCACGTGTGCCAGCTGAAGCCGTCCTACTCGGAGAGAAACGTGCTGCTGGAGGAAGGGCCGACGGGACTCTACGACACCATCCGAATGGAGGAGCGCAAACTCAAGCGAAAGGGCTTGTGCGCCACGACGACTAACGCGTGTGCCGTGGACGAGAACGGATTGTTCGAGCGCTCCAAATCTTACTCGGAGGAGGAATCGTCGGGACCCGAGTTCACTTAACCCTACCGACCCTACAGAGAAGCATCTGACACGACGCGTTTATTTTAGTGAGCCAGAGATTACATCGCAAACATTCAGCATCTGATGTGCAATATTTATTCCCTCCGTCGTGACTGTGTCCGCTCAGAGAAGTGTGCATTTGATGACTTAGAAACTATAACTTTTGTCTCCGAGCGACATTCTGTGCTGTAGTGTGTAGAAGATGTAAGTAGATGAAGTGCGTAGCTGCGTGATGTAACTTCTCAAAAGCCAAATAAAACCATTGGTCATATTTCCATACGTGTGCCTTTTTACTGACTGATTCACTGCTAATAAATGTGGCAACGAATGAGCTTTTTTTAAAAAAAAATAAATAAATAATAATAATAATAATAATAATAATTCTTCAAATTCTCAACGACACCCGAGGAATTTTGAGACCGTCCTGATTCGTTTCATTACTTTGAATGGAAAACGAAATATATAATCTGGACCTGTTAACGTGGGAGCAAATATACGAATATTGAAAAGACGTTTTATTTTAGTACCTAATAAAAGTGACATCTATATATTTTGCAACTGAATTATCAGTTAGAGTCTTTTCACCACACAACTGAAAATCTTGAACGATTCACCGTTCATTATATCATATGATGAAAGCAGGTTATTAATCAGCATTTACACTAGTGAAACCAAATTTGGGGTTGGAAAAAGATGTAGCTATACATGTCATAAAGACCATAAAAGGTTCTGTCTTAAATCATAACTTGGTGGAACACAAGGAAGAACAGCAGCATCTCTGGAAACACCTGCAGCAGCATCAGCATCAGTGCGTGTAACGGGCGCGGATGGGCGGAGTCACGGACAGGCGGACACTGACCGCGACTGAAAGACGGTTGACGCGCCGCTGGAGAGACAGACGAGTGACGGACAGACACCGATCAAACAGGTGAGCGGCTCTCTGTTATATATGAGCTCATTCATTCTGCTGAACTTACAGAAGTTTATAAAGGAACCCTTTCTATTTAAATTAATTTCTCTAGTGATTAATATTTGTGGCATAGTCTTACAATACTTTTGCAGTTTTTCAATGTACACCTGATAATTCTCTCTCTTTTTTTATTGTTATTGTTCGTTTGTTTGATTAATTTTTTTTTTTTTTTAATTAGAGCAAAAAAAGTGATGTTTCGGATGTTTTGTATCAAATCTGCTAGACTGCACCTGTAGCTCAATGTCCCGCGTCAGCGATTTTTTGATTAGTAAAACATCACGTTCGGAGACTATACAAACACTTAAAGCATAACATCAGCGTCTAATTTGATATTGTTTAGTCTATTTTACTTACCAGTCAGTTAGACTTAGGCTAATTGAAATTAAAATAGGCAAAACTCTAGAATTACTAATTTTTCTGATGAACTTTATAAAAGCGTTCAGGTTCATCCATCACACTAAAACAATCGCTGCTATCTAAGAGAACCGAGTCCAAATATTATCTGATAGACAAAGTGAGGGATGTTGCATCTGCTTATTCCTAATGTGGTTCAGATGTAAGGATGTTTCTGACTGATGATAATGTTAAGGATGTTTGACAGTCTCCACAGGACAGAGTTTGCGGTGTTGAATCAAACTCGGGAGCTCATGATGCCCGTCCTGAAGAGAGAAACAGCCGAAGCCCACAGCGACTGCAATGTAAGCAAATAAATATGGATTCAGTTTGCTGTGATTGTTGCTGCTGTTACCAAAAAGAGAAATTAGGTCTGCTTACCCTACAGATGTGCTGAGCTAGTCTTGATTTAACATCATGACCTGTTGTCAGCTGGGCAAAAACAAGAGGCTCATCTTCAGAGGAGAAAAGCTTAGTTCTGTCCAAAGCACGTATGTACAAAATAGAACAAAATGTGTATTTTGTAGTATTTTAAAACAGGCAAAATCAAAAACTAGGAAATCTCAGATGCTTTCTTTAATAGAACTGAACATTTTTTTTTTGTTTGTTTTTTTTTTTTGTTTTTTTTTTTTTTTGTTTTTTTTGAGAGATACTGTGTTTCTGAACCATATTGGTGCACCATTTGCATTTTGTTAATCAAAATAGTATTTTTGACCAGCAGGAAAGGCTTTTAAAATCTTCTCTCCATTTGTCTTAAAGCTATTCCTGTAAATTATTAAAGCAAGAGCTGATAACACAAAACATCAGAGAGATGCTCAACAGTTACTGACTCATTAATGTTCCTCCACCGGAGGGCAGAACCGCCAGTTCCACTGTCAGCGGACCCAAAACACCTTCCAACAGCCTCAGTCTGAAAGATTAGTTTGAGAAATCAGAAAAAGTTTTAAGTGCATAAATCTCTATCTATCTATCTATCTATCTATCTATCTATCTATCTATCTATCATCTAACCATTTCTTTCTATCTATCTATCTATCTGTTGGACTGTACTGAATAACACTCATTCTTCTTCTCTTCTCCAGATGCTGCCCAAACTCCCTGTTCCAGACCTGCAGCACACACTGGACGCCTACCTAAGATCCGTGAAACACCTCGTTTCTGAAACGCAGTTCCGGAAAACCAAAGCTCTAGTGGAGACTTTTGGCAAACACGGAGGTGTTGGAGAAAGACTGCAAAAACTGCTGCTGGAAAAAAGAGAAAAGACCGAAAACTGGGTACAAACACGTCTACCAGAGCTTCATACTGAACTGTTACAGGAACGGCATGCGTTCGGTCGCAGAGAGCAGGATTGACACGACACGATCTGTTAGCATACTGAACCCAGTGTGGCACCAGCGGACGCACCGATTTATTATGAAAGTCCCATTAAAACAGATGAAGAAAAATAATGAGTAACTGATCTGTGGCTATTGATCCGTCTGCCAGGAAACATCACAGCTTTTAATGTGACAGCAACGCTTGATAAATAATAGCACTTTACTAAAATAATATTTTATTGTGTCTTATTTGTCCCTCTTTCTTGTCCAAAGACAGTGTAGCTTCACGCCTCAAACGAGTTTAATTAGAGCTCAGGAAATGATGAGCTGATGGCGTCTGCTGTGTTTGTCTCAGGTGTACGACTTCTGGCTGGAAGACATGTATCTGAGGAACAGAATGGCACTTCCCGTGAACTCCAGTCCTGCGCTGGTTTTCCCCAAACAACCGTTCAGAGACGTGAAAGACTCTCTGGTGTGAGTAAATAAAGAGCACTAATTAATTCACACGCACATATCGTCAGTGAAATTCATGCAGCAGCATCTGCTTTCTCTGCACTGGTTTGTATTTTCTGCACCTCCTCCATCTCTGTGTTTCTACGGTGAACGATCGCTGGTGAACATAGTGGTAACTACAGTAAAGATTATTGAGTGGCTCTATACACACTTCCATATGTGAGTGCTCAACATGAGACAGACATGAAAGGAAGTTTGTGTTTGCTTCAAGAAACATCCACCACCAAACGGACCTTATTTTCTGTATGTCGACCACATTAAGTCACCCTGTAAGATCTGGCCACCGTTTGCAGGCATCTTGAATGAGGCTTTCTCAGACTGAAGGGCATCTGTAAAATGTCTCCATCTCTGTCTGATCCTTGGGTCAAATTTGGCTGAGTTTGGTATTAAATTGGTGTTTGTCTCTTGCATTTGTCCAGGTTTGCTGCTCGTCTCATTCTGAGCACTTCTCAATACAAGTCGGCGGTGGACGGGTAAATCAGCGTCCTTCATCTAATTCGGTGGATCGAGTTTAGTCTGTATCAGTAACACACGAGTGTGTGTTGTGTGTTGTAGGAAGACTCTGCTGGTGGACGTGGCCCGCGGTCAGAAGGCCGACGCGCCACTCTGTATGGATCAGTACAAGCGTCTGTTCAGCTCTTACAGACGGGCCGGACTCAAACAGGACACGCTCATCGCGGCAGACAGCACGTCTGACACGGGACACGTCATCGTGGCCTGTAAAAATCAGGTATGTGGTTTAGTAGTGCTGAAGAATTTGTCTCTTGTGTTTGTTTGCTGAAACGATCAGCCTAATAATGGATAAACAACAGTCGAGAAAGGCCACTTTTAGTCCTGATTCTACAGAAGCACACATTACAGTCCAGCTGAACGGAGGACGAGCACTGAAGAAAATCTTCACCTAAATCGGTCACCTTAATCTGATCCAGCTAATCACGGTCGAATCGAGGCTCGAGAGGCTCTTAAATTAACTGCAGGTCCTGCGGGTCCATCGACAGACTCTCTTCAGTAGGTCCTGCATCACAGCGTCTCGCCGGCAGACGTCACGTTGAGCCAATGGGGCGCTGCGGTCTTGAGGGTCGTTTACCTGGAAATGGCTCAGGAAGCGTCTCTAATGAGGTCCGGTCTGATAACTCAATAACCCAATCAGAGACGTGGAGCCGCGGGGAGCCGCTGACACCGCCGCTGTTCGTGTTTGTCCCACCGATATCCGGCTGCACACAACCCACTGAACAAACAATGAAACCCTGCTCGTTGGGCACAAATCACACTCGTCTTTTTTTTTTATTAGCATGTTCTGCATCCTGTTGAAAAAAAGCATTCTGTGCATTCACTATTCCTTAACCCTTCCCTAGTCTAGCTTGTATTAATAGCCCTTACTTGTCCTTACGATGAATCGCATGTTGTATTCTTCATTTGAGAGTTGCTTCGACTAAAAGCATCTGCTGCTAAATGAATGAATGTGAAATGTAGCATGTAGGGAGCTTGTATGTAAGAGTTGATTTCACTAATTTTCACTGAATCTCACTAAAAGCTCAGCGAAAACACTAGCGAACGTCTCAGTCTTTCTGCTCGCTAAAGACGTGCGTCTCGTTCTCAGTTCTTTGCGCTGAATCTGACGGAAGGATCCTGTAAACTGAACGAGGCGGATGTTCAGGCTCAGCTGGAGTGGATCCACGAGCAGACGCTGAACGCTGAGCAGAACCAACCGGCCGTAGGACTGCTGACCGCCGACGGCAGGACGGACTGGGCCCGAGCCAGAGACGAGCTGCTGAAAGGTCCAAAGCAACACTGCATGGACACAGTGGCAATAGATAGAAAGACAGATTAATCAGACAGGTTACTTTCATTGCTCAGAGCCAAATTTCACAGTTATCCAGAAGCGAAATCACGTTTCCCACGATCCTGTGCGAGACGGAGATGCATTATAACTTGTGAACAATCTGTCGAGCAGATCCAGTGAACAGAGAGTCCATGGAGCTGATGGAGCGCTGCGTGTGCGTCGTCTGTCTGGACGATCCCACGGGCCTCGAACCCAGCGACGCGAACAGAGCTGCACTGATGCTGCACGGAGGAGGACGTGACAAAAACGGGGCGAACCGCTGGTACGACAAACCCCTGCAGGTAAAACATGGCCGCTCCGTAAATGAAAACATTGGAATGCTGCTGTGTGTTTCAGATGTGTTTAATGTTCGGAGTCACTGGAGAGCAAAACGCTGTGACTCGACGGCACGAGTCTGTTCGGTGGAACATCCAGCAGGAGTATTTGGGAAACTTTGGCTCATTTTGTGATTCTGTTTAGTGCAGGAATGGCGCACTTCATGTTCAAAAGAGGAGACAAGTGACCGTTAGTTATATAGCGCTTTTTACAATACAGATTGTATTAAAGAGGAAAATAGTGTGTCGAAGGAACCGAAAGCCCATCGTTCTCCTCCGGCCAGACGAAACCATGAGTGCACATCCAATCGGTCTGACTGAGGAGTAAATGATGACGTCATGGAAGCGTTTGTGTGTCGTTTCAGTTCGTGATCGGTGCAGACGGCGTTTGCGGGGTCGTGGGTGAGCACTCGCCGTTTGAGGGCATCGTTCTAGTGCAGTGCACCGAACACCTGCTGAAAGACATGTGCGTAATCCACACTGACGAACCAGCTAATCGCACATACGAGCTAACTCCAGCTCTTTCTGCTTACCAATGGCTGAAGTTACTTTCTGAAGCTGTGTACAAATTTGAGAGTCTGTGAAATGATGGAACTGAACGATCGTCTCTTCGCTGTAGATGCTCCTGTAAGCAGAGCTCCGGTCGAAGCCCGTCTGAACTTCCTCGTCCACGCAGATTAGTGTGGAAATGTTCCCCTCGAATTCAAGGCGCGCTGGCCTCCGCTGCGGATCACCTGCACAGGTGAATGAAAACTGTCTCACGGACACAAGCAGCTTGTCTTTGTGCCTCAGTCAAAGTGAACGTGGTGTTTATAATTCACCTTATCGTGTTCACCAAGCAGCATCTATGAAATGTAATGTACAAAACATTATAATATAAAAATTTTAGATGTTGTGCCCCATTGCAGAACCCGATTTTACCAAGTGCGACGTGTTCCTGGATCAACATCATTGTTGACCCTAGAACAACACTGTGATTAACCAGTCAGATTTGAAAAAACAGTTTATAGTTTTTGTGAAGTTTAGGCTTACAATCAGTGTTTGGTGCTTGTACATCAGTGTCATTCACCTATCATTTCCTCTGATTTTAGGGATTACTCATGGGTAAGGTTAGGTTTAGGTGTAGGGATGTGGTCAAGATTAAATTTTTGGATTTAAATGTTGTTCTAGGGTCAACAAAATAACCCTAACCCTAACTCAGCAAAATCAGGACGTGCTATCCCATTAAGCAGCTAGCTGTTAGCAGTCAATCCAGTGCTGATCTAGAACAGTTAATTATCAACAATCACTTTTCAGTTTCTCGTTTTGTTTGAAAGCTTTATCCTGCGGGCATCAGCGGTGGTTTGACTGACACTGAGCGCTCTTCTCCCTCTAGACTCGTGACGAATCTCGACCTGAACGTTTTCACGTTTGCGGCTTATGGGAAGGAGTTCATCAAGCAGCAGAAGATGAGTCCAGACGCCTACATACAGCTGGCTCTACAGCTGGCCTTCTACAGGTGAGGAGCGATTTTACAGTCTCAGTGCCGAACTCTACGTCACCTTGCTGTTTTCCGCAGATGTCACAGAAGACTCGTCTCCACCTACGAGAGCGCTTCTCTCCGTCGTTTTCGCCAGGGGCGCGTGGACAACATCCGCTCGGCGACTCCGGAGGCCCTGGAGTTCGTGAAGGCCATGACAGACGGCAGAACGTCCACTCAGGTTTCACGATTTGTTGATTTTCTGCCATAAACGGATCAAATACATAATATCTAGCGTTACACTCTCCATTCCAGGACGCAGAGAAGATGGAGAAACTGCGAGCGGCTGTAGATGCTCAGACAAAAATCACAGCTCTGGTGAGAGAATGCAGACGTCTGACGTCAGTCCGGTTAGCGCTTTCGTATGTGTGCTGACGACCCGTTTGACCGTCTGCAGGCCGTCACAGGGATGGGGACGGACAATCACTTACTAGGACTACGTGAAATTGCCAAGGAGGTGAAAATGGAGGCACCAGACATTTTCTCTGACGAAACATACCGCATCAGTATCCATTTCATCCTGTCAACCAGTCAGGTGAGAGCAGCGTAACCCATCCGGGCTCTACTTGATCCGCTCCGAGCGGGATTCGAAGCGGCGTTTCCGGCATGGGAGGCGGGCGCGCTAACGAGGACGCTAAAGACCGCAGCCCGTAGAATCAGTCACTAGTGCGCCTCTTGAGATCAGTGGAGTGAAGTTTACTCACACTGTTCTTACTGGCCTCTGTTACAGCAGCATACTGCATAAATACAACACAGTACTGCTTTTTTTTAATAACTGTAGTTTCAATGGTCTTTGTCCTCCAACTGCACCATATGAACAGCAAGTGTACGATGTGAGAATGCAGCCACTGACCAATCAGAGCCTCTGCACACACACCATTGTTTTATTCCCCATTATTTTAGTATGATTAAGTAAGTCACTGCTGCAAATGTAACTATAGTTGACTAGTCGCAGCAGGATCTTTGGGGTAAGGGTTTAATCGGTACGTTCCTGATGGTGAGACGATGCACATCGTATGTGATGTTTCTCCTTGCAGGTCCCCACCGAAGAGGAGATGTTCTGCTGCTACGGTCCGGTGGTTCCTGACGGTTACGGCGCGTGCTACAACCCGCGGCCCGCTCACGTGCTGTTCTGCGTGTCCAGTTTCAGAGAGAGTAAGGAGACGTGCTCAGAGCTGTTTGTGAAAGCGCTAGACAAGGGACTGCAGGACATGAGGAACCTGTGCACTAAACACACAGATCAGAAGAACACAGCAAAATAACAGCAGCACGCTTCGTTATTTTCATAGCAATGATAACAAGTACTGTAAATGCTGCTTTTAGATTAGAAACCTCTCTGACTGGAGACTGAAGACATGTTCGCCCTTCAGAGAAGTGTGCGTGTCCACTACATGCATATTCTATACACTGGCATGCATCTATATACATAAATACATATATAACAATATTGGCATGTCAACATATTTACGTAACTATAATTTCAGAATAGTTAGAAACTAAAGTATGCATAAGTTTGCATACTTGTTAGTGTGTAGTCTGTAAAGGCTAAGACTTTAAGACAAGTAATATTGCTAATAAGACTATGACTAGTGAAACACACACACAAACATGTACATGTAAAACACATACATACTTATTAACATACAACAAACATTTAAAGAACTTAAAAATACTTTATTTAAAAATATGAATGTGAATATCTGTGTGAAAGCACAAACTGTGTGTAGAAATACTCGTTTAGATGCACTGTGTTTATTAGAGTGGATATAATTCAGTTGTGTGCTCAAACATCATAGACATAAGGATTTTAAATATATTTTTAAAATGTGCAATAAATTCAGCTAAAGTGCAATAAGTTAAACGCTGTGATATTTGCACTAGAGACACATGCACTAATAATCATCATCACTATGAACTCCTGACTCACAGGAACACACGTACGCAAGTAAATAATGTCCTGGTTTTTGTTCGACTTCTTATTTATAGTATGTAATGCTGTCTGCTGGATTCATTCTTTACAGTCTTCATGACCGTCTGTCAGATAAAAGTCTTCATGACTGCTCATAACATGTATTTTTGTAAGATCTATGCATTTTTCTTGTGTAATTTATTGGTTTGCCACTGAATGCTACTGTATTCATGTGTTGTGTCAGTAATGGAAGGAGATTCTGAGATGTCAGTTGTATGAAATATAAATAAATCAAATATTAATAAATTGTAATTACAAATAAATAAACAGGATTGTATGGCATCACTGATAAAGGCCTGAAACATCATTAACTGACGCTCACCTGAAACTAGTGAAGTCAAATGTTCATTTTCTCTCCCTGTGCCTCATTTTTTACACCAGAACACAACATGGGAAATTCAGAAGAGTAAAGGAGGAGCTGCGGCTCACATACGCAGATATTCACACTTTTGAGACGTCAACGATCATTGGTTCATTGGTTCTCTGTTCACTTTCATTGTCTGGAAATAATCAGCATGAACAAACTGCTAAACTTCACCTTTTGTGATTCACACACAGTGACAAACTTCAGTCTGATTCACACTGACAGGAAGACATTAGTGCAAATGTCTGAATATATTTGTGATCCATCCAAACTTAACAAGCCTTGATTATTTCACAGCTATAACTCGTAAAATAAAGCAGAACATTGCTCATGGATGTCAGTTTAGATATACATCGAAGCGTCAATTGAACATGGTACGTTTGCACATGTGACTCTGTCTCCGCTGCATCGCTGCTTCTCTTAAACCCTTTCCCACTGAAGATCAGTGCTTATTCAATGTCAGTGCGGCACAAACGGGTTCAAACTTTAATCCACTGATGAAACTGATCAACATGAAAACCACAAAATAATCAAAGTTCCTTAATCAGACAGATCCGATGAAGCACATGAAGTATTTTCCTCACGTGGAACCAGTTTTTAGCTCCTGACATTCTCAAAGATGAAATGATTCCCATGCGACAGCACCGTTCCCTCGTTCTTAAAATCTTTCAATTACAGAGAAGAGCAGAAAATGTTTTTATTATAAAGTGCTTCTCGTAATGACCGCGCTGGCATTTCTGAAGAAGATGTCAGTACCCGTCTTCCTCTCACACACGGATTTAAGAGTCTAATTGGCCGAGAAACCGAGACGCGTTTGCTAATGATACTGAAAACATGGCAAGTCAGAGGAGCTCCTGTGCGCCGCTCCGTCATTCTCCCTAATGAAGCTCTGGACTCCCAAACTTTTATGTGAAGTGTCTTAAATGTCCGCAGAACCATTTAATCAAACCTACAGAGGAACAATAATTCTCATTCATCTCCTTACGCTAAGCATCTGAATGAAGGTAGAGATCGTAGAGATGAGCAAAAGAAAATAAATTAAAAAAAAAAATAAAAAATCGGACAGCAAACGTCACTAAGCCATAACTCACGAACGACGAACAATCTAGTAAAGCGAGTGTTGTAACAATCGGTTTATGTGGACGGGTCAAAGCTCTTCAGGCCGCTTCACGAGATAAACGGGTTAGAAATGGCCGCGCACTGTTGATATATGTGATTACATGTGCCATTCATCATAGTAAAATCTGACGCATTAAATGGATGTTGAGCTGCTTCTGTTCAAGGCTGTCGGAGTTAAAGGTCAGCCGTGTTTTCATTCAGCTGTCTGCCGGCCGTCTCCGACTTTATATCAACCTCAAAGCTCTGCGTCTGCCCTCACTATAACAGCCAGCGGTTAACACGAGCTACTGCAAAAATAAAAACATCAGCCTCACAGTTTAGCCCATGTAAAGTGAACTATACCATAGCTCTGTTGGTAGGAAGTCTCAAGCAGTTCAGATTTTACACACTCATACAAACTCCGCTGGGAAACCGAAGATCATGAACAGATGCAGACTGGAGGCAGAAAGTGGGATATCTGGTGATTTTTAGATCAATAAGCAATTTACGTTGATCCAGCAAGGGTTCCAGCGCCGCAGGCCTGATTTATGACGCGCTGAGGCCCAAACGTGAGCCACGGGCTCCGGGCTCCGGGGTCGACGCTCCGCAGGACCATTTGCCAGATGTACGCGAGTCTCACCGGAAGGGCTTCTGTGAGCTACTGAGCACACCAGCAATGGAACAGGCATTGTGGGTAATAGAGATGTGATGTCAGGCAAAACAAGCTGCCAGTCTGTGACACAGTCATCGTCACTCGGCTGCGTCCTCATCAGAGAGCAAACAGTGATCAGTGTATGAACACCAGCAGATACGTTAAAAAGAAATGGGCAAAACTGACAACAGTAACATGATCAACGAATGTTCCAATATAGTCTCAAGGCAAACAATATGCATGATTTTAGTGACAAAAACACATGACAAGAACAACTTTGAATTCATAACTTTAACAGAATAGTGTATGTGCATTGATTAAAAAAAGCTTCACATTTCTGCTTTGTTGTCTTATTATAACTTCATCTTTTGTTGTTTCAGGTTAAGTCACGGCCTCTGGAGTCGAGTCCGTTTTATTTGTGGAGTTCTTTTCTCAATGCACATTGTTTCAAAGCAGCTTTACACAAAATCATCATGTGTCGTCTTTACGATATGTTAACCGTCTTCATGCCTTCAGCTGATTAGAGCTGAACTTGTATTTGACAGCGATGCACAGATGAACTGTTAATAACAAAACTGAATGTCATGAAAATCATTCACTTCCATTAATGTCTGTAAAAGCGGGATTGGTTCTGTCCTAGTGAATGATCGTCTCTACACAGTAAAATGGACCCAAACAGAGAATAAATGCCACATTCACTCGTTAATGATTCTAACAGTCGGATCTCAGGCGTTTCATATGATCTCATATGATATGAAGTCTAAAAGATAGAGCCACAGAGAAAAGCTTTCTCTCTATAACTCTAACTCTATCAGAACACAGTTAGGCTCTCTAAGTAACAACCTGCACGACTACGTAAAGAATCTCGGAGTCCATCTCGATCCTTTTCTTCACTTTGACAAGCATATAAATACAGTTGTAAAGAGTAGTTTTTTTCATCTCAGATCACTGGCTAAGGTGAAACACTTTTTATCCAGTAAAGACCCTGAAATTGTAATTCATGCGTTAATTTCTTCTCGTCTGGATTACTGTAACTCTCTGTACGTTGGCCTACCTCAATCTACACTCTCTCGGTTACAGATGGTTCAAAATGCGGCAGCCAGATTCTTAACAGGAACTAAGAAAAGGGATCACATCACCCCTGTTCTTGCTTCATTGCACTGGCTCCCTATAAAATTTAGAGTTGATTTTAAGATTCTTCTTTTTGCATATAAGGCATTGCATAATTCTGCCCCAGACTATATCTGTAATCTTATCACACCTTATGCAGCTTCTAGGTCTTTAAGATCTAATGATCAGTTACTATTATTCGTCCCCCGTTCACGTTGTAAAACAAAGGGTGATCGGGCTTTTTCAGTAGTTGCCCCAAAACTCTGGAACAGTTTACCATTGCACATCAGAGCTTCTACATCATTGGATGTTTTTAAATCGACCTTAAAGACATATTTTTACTTATTAGCATTTGGGTGATGTTGTGCATGTATTTTGCAAAATTAATTTGTGTTAAATTGTTGTGTTATGAATTTTCATTTTAATTGCTCTTATATTTGTTTTATCCTTTGTTGTTTATTTTTTGTAAAGCACTTTGGATCAACTACGGTTGTGTTAAACTTGTGCTCTATAAATAAAATTTGACTTGACTTGACTTGACTCTACAAGATTCTCTCCGTCTCCAAACGAACTCACAGACGATGGCTTCAGGATCTCGAGGAATCGGAGCGCTTTTGTGTAGTTAACATCTTCACAGGAGATTCAGCCATGTGAACACAAGACACAATGACTCCTTACGGTGTGGTGCGTTTTTGCCTTTTTTATGAACCATTAAAACGCTGCTGAAAGCACACAGTCAGTCAATCCCAGCGACCGCAGCTTCCAGCGAGAGCCCATCTGAGGAGCGAAGGGCTTTATTTGGACACACCGATGAGTCTCTGTCCGTCCGGGTCTCAGCGCTGACACGCCAACAAGTTAACGGGCTGTTCTTTCTCACCGACATCCATCCATTCAATCATCTACGCTATGAATCGTTGGTCACGTCATGACTGTGATTTACTGCAGCAATCGCACATCTAGCTTCTGTTCGTCAGAAGTTATTGTGAAACAGAACGACTGAACGGTGACAATCGCCGTTAATGCCGACGAGAGCCCGGAAACGCTGACCTGCCAGACGAGAGCTGAACTCACGAGGAACCGGTAATGAGCTCCGGCGTTCCCTTTCATTAGTTCATTTCAGCTGCTGAACTCAAAGCCGACTCCCGAACAGGTGAAAACACGCGCAAGTCTAGCTGGCGTGGAATTTTCAGATAAATGGAATCATTTTAGTCCCTATAAAGGCTGTAATGAAGCAGATCTGCGGTCTGTTTTCAGCTGTATGACCTGAAGAGGCTCTTGCGTTCAGGCTCACATTTGCACTTCAAATGCAGCAGAAACTGAATTAATGCAAAATGAGGGAATGAAACAGCCATGAGATTCATTGGGTATTTCTGCCCTTCAGGAATCTGAAATCCCAGCAGATCTTCAGCATCCATTTGAAAATCTCTTTGTCTATTTGTCTGATGAAAGGAAACGAATGTATGTCGCCCCGAGGCCCTCAGATGAGAAAAAACATGATTATCGGTAAAGATATGAGCAAGAGGAATCACTTATTAAACGATACACAATAATTGACGACACTCAGGCTTGATGTCAGTCAGTGTGGAGAATCCAAAGTCAGTGTGGAGAATCCAAACAGCAGAGACTGGAAATGTAGAGCAAACACGCACAGAAACACCTATTTGCATGTGACCATGGTAATACAGATCACATGCACTTTCGTTGGCATTCCTTGAAGTATCTTGATTGCATGCAAACAGTGTGGGGAAAAGTCACTTCTAAAAGCAATATGTTACAATATTGCATTACTTTCTAAAAAGTAACTAGTTGCATTAGTTACTTTTGTCTTACCTGGGCTGGGCTTGCTAACAATAATAATAATAATAATAATAATAATAATAATAATAAAAATAAAAACACTCTTATTTCAGCATAAATAAACACACACACACACACACACACACACAAATGTGATGTTTAACTAAAAAGTCACTTTTGTGTATTCATACACTGTAAAGAACATACTGTAGAATTTACAATAATTTACTGGCAAAGAAAATGTTGCCAATAAAATCCTGTAAAAAAGCCGCTAATTGCTGTAAAATGGATTACAGTATAATACTGCTTAGCAATTTACAATAAATTGATGTTTGCAGAATACAGTATTTATTTTATTTTTTATTTTTTTTACAGGATTATAAAATTAAACTTGTAAAAACGCATTACAGGGTTTTTTTTTGTAATTACGCTAAATTACAGTACTTACCTGGCAACAAAAGTTGCCAATAAAATCCTGTAAATTCAACAAAAGCCAAGATGTAGCTGTAACATTTTTACTATGAAATTCCTGTAAATAACTATTTTAACTGTGAACTGTACTGTGCTCTTTACCATTATACTGATGTGAATGCATTAAAACAAAGATTTTAAAAAATAATCACTCAAATTCAAAGCTGTTGTAAGAAAACTGTTTATTAAAGCTGACACCTGACAACACTTCAGCACTGTCACTGGTAACATCATTTTACTTTTTCAACTACAGAAAAACAAAAATCAGCTGTTACAAAACAAATACAAGCAACTCAAGATTAAAGCATAAAGCAATAGTTAAATAAAAGTTAAAGGGACCGTTTGCCTAAAAATAAAAATGGTCATTATTTACTCTCTCTTAAGTTGGTCCGAAACTATGAGTTTCTTTCTTGTGTTGAATACAAAAGATTATATTTTGATGAAGTTTATAACCAGACAAGTAATGGTAGCCACTGACTTCCATAATAGGGCAAAAATATGGAAGTCAGTGGCTACTGTCAACTGTCTGGTTACCAACATTTTAAAATATCTTAAAACTAGAAAGAAACTCAGAATTTTGGAACAACTGAAGGTGAGTAAATGATGGCAATCCCTTTAAGCTCAAACAACAGAATAGCATTTGGTACCAAAACGAATCTGTTTAAGTTAAAGTTTCAGTTAAAACTCACAGCAAGTCATACAGTATTTCTGCTTAAAAGAAATAAATGTTTAACACTGTCACTGACTGTGCTGATTCATTAAACCTAGAATACTCTAACAAACATTTAGCCATTTTTTTTAAACATTTAACATTCTTTAACATTTTTCATTTTTTTTTTTTTTTTTTTTTTTTTTTTAACATGACCAAAGAACAAGTCTGAAAGCAAGTGTCATTTTATAGATGGCTTCTCCTGTAGGTGTAGTTTTGATACATTTGTAAACTTACATGCTTAACCACTCAAAGTCCATTAGCCTTCTAAGGTAACACATGAGGATTGACTGTGTTGTTCCTCTTCTTGGAGACCTTCCCATTTTTTTTTTGCTCCAACCTTTGATGTGCCTGTCTTAGTGCCAGTGTGTGGGTTAATTCCAACAAAACATCTGCACAAACATCAGTCAGACAAACATAAGCATGTGCAGAATTTAATAAAACTAGTTCAATAGCTCAAAAGCATTTGCTGAACTATAGTAATGCATTACAAAGGAATAATTCATCCAAAAAAGAAAAATTATGTCAAGTTTTGGGGGGGGGGGGGGGGGGGGGGGTTTGCTGGGAGGTTGTGGGGTTGTGAAGGAAGCAATGCAGCCACAATTTTCAGAATAACTGAATTATTAATTAAAATGTTCAATATGTATTTATAATATATTTTACACCAATTGTTGATATTAAATTATGAAAAAGTGGTTCGAATGAATGATTTAATGTCTCACTCCTGAATACTTCACTTGTTTCATTACTGGATGAATCAGCGGTTTTGAATGAATCTCGATTCAATCACAAATACATTTTTTAGCAGACACTTTTAGCGAAACAATAAAATCGACACAAGCGTTATTTAAAGCGTCAGGACACTTTCAAAAGATCTATTTTGATCGCTAGCATAGATATCACTGTTTATATCTTAAATATTAACTTTGATCCCAGTATTTCTGTGATAATATGAATGAATACATAAACAATACTGTGTAACTTACTGTGTACCTTTTAGCTCCGTGATGTTTCGACTTGCCTGACAAAAAAAAAAAAAAAAAGAAAGAAAGAAAAAAAAGTTAACGACACATTCCTTTACAAAATAAACTTGACATTTCAAGAGAACTCTTCCAACGATGGTAATATTAATGTTTTTCTATCAGCAAAGACAACTGAGCACTTCATGTAACGTTAGTTTTGTCTCACACACACTTCGATAGCAATGCTGTGCCTGCCAAACTACAAATACTCTCTAGAAAGCAAAGGCCAATAAAGCTAACAAACTGCAGCATATATCAACATTAACATGACGATAACGATTTACCTTTTAGCTTAGGCTGCTTTCTGAAATGGCGCGCAATGCATTTGTCCTCCTCGCCTGAAGCAACAGATAAATAAAGTTAACTACACATCCCTTTACAAAATAGAAACATAACGTTTACGGGGAATATCACTGTAATCAAGAACTTTTACGTTACATCCCTGCAAGATAAATGTCCTGATAAAACTTGTATATATATATATATATATATATATATATATATAATATATATTATATATATATATATATATATATATATATATATAATTACTTAACATTAAAAAAAATAATTAATACTTATGGAAGTAAATTTAATTGAACTTACCAAAAAAATCGATTGCCGTTTATCTTCAGCTGTTGTCGTTGTGCTTCAGTCCACCAGATTTCAAACCATATCAGCCCGCACAATACCATAATGCCACAGCACAGTAAAATATACAGTTAACACTTGTAAAACCCTGTATAACCCATAATGCATTGCAAATTACAGCAATAAATTGTAAAATGGCAAAACAGTAAGTTTCTGTATACTTTTGCTGTAAAAAATACAGCAATTTGTTACAGTGTATGGTTGAACTGGACCATCAAAGGTGAGCAGTGAGATTAAATACATAAAGGATATATGTGTTATTTAACACATTTAATTATTGCAGATTGGCATAATTCTGAGTTTGCATTTCACTTTTTTTTTTTTTTTTTTTTTCATTTTGAGGAATCTGTTTTTGTGCAGTGAGATGAGTCAATGCATGTTGACATTTAGTGCAGAACTACAGTATCATCACGTTCACACTTAGGAGTTCTCTCAACATGGCAACACAAAAGCTGTCAGTCAATGCATGGGAAAACAAAGTAATAATAATATTTCTTTTATACAGCACCTTTCTACAAACTCAAGATTGCTTTACAATAGAAAGACAAAGGAAAATGTCAAAGCATAACATACATGGATATGCACAGGGTACAGAAGAGAAACACATAAGCATGATACAGAATAAAGTAACATACAAAACCCAGACATGAAACAAATCAAGGTTGATTACAATAGTAAATCAAAAGAAACATAACAGTAAGCATAAGCACAGGCCTAGAAACACAAGGTACAGAAAAGCATAACACACAGACACATGAACCTGAAACAGATCAGAGGACTAAAGACTACACACAGTGTAGGTGGACTTTGAAATCTTGCAATGATGTTGTGAACATGTTGGGGAACGCTATTCCAGAGGACCAGCAATAGACCAGATTCAGAAGACCGACGTGAACGGGCAGGAGCGTACGTATGTACGAGGTCAGAAATATATCTGGAAGCAGGACCATGGAGTGCTTTGAATGTGATGAGTAACATTTTGTATTTAATGCGAAAACGAAGAGGTAGCCAATGTAGTTTGCATTGAAGAGGAGTGATATGGGAGGATTTCTCTGAATTTGTGAGGACCCTGGCAGCAGAGCTCTGAGAGGAGTGGCGGAGTGACAGATAGTGATGTAATGCTGACGGTCAGACAAGTAAGAAATGAACCAGGATAGAGCAGTACCAGAAAAGTCGAGAAATGAGAGTCCTGTGAGAGATGGTGTCAAATGCAGAAGAGATATTGAATAGAACTGAAGAACAGATGGAATCAGAGTCTATAGCAGGGGTGTCCAAACTCGGTCCCGGACAGTGCCGGTGTCCTACAGAGTTGAGCTCCAACCCCCAGCTGCTGGGGGGCAGCCGTGGCCTAATGGTTAGGGAGTCGGGCTTGTAATCGAAAGGTTCGAGTCCCAGGTCCGGCAGGGATTGAAGGTGGAGGGAGCGAATAACCAGCGCTTTCTCCACCCTCAATACCACGACTGAGGTGAGTCCCTTGAGCAAGGCACCGTTCCCCAAATTGCTCCCCGGGCGCCGCAGCGATAGCAATATGGCTGCCCACTGCTCCGGGTGTTTGTTCACTACTCACTACTGTGTGTGTGCACTTGGATGGGTTAAATGCAGAGCACAAATTCCGAGTATGGGTCACCATACTTGGCCACACGTCACGTCCTTTCCTTTCCTTTTCCTTGTGTTCCAATTAGACACACCTGAACCAGCTAATCAAGCTCTTACTAGGCATGCTAGAAACTTCCCGACAGGCCCTCCAGGTCCGAGTTTGGGCACCCCTGCTCTATAGCCATAAGAAGATAATTTATTACCAACATTACGTATTTGAAAAAAATAACTTGTTATATTACTAATTAGAGTAATCGGTAACACTTTACAATACGGGTGCACAAATATGCATTCATTCATGCTTAATTAATGCACAGATAACCACAAGTTAATTCACGAAGAGCTAAACCATTTATTAATGATTACTACATCAGCAACTAATGAACATTTTATATGATTCATAGATTAAGTAATCAAATAGTTGTTGTAGCTGTCACAGAAAACGTTGTATTTTAAGTATTTCAGTCATTTATTTTTGTAAAAAGGTATTTAGTACACAAATGGTGTATTGTCAATGTTCATTTGGAAATTGTATTTGAGTATTACGAAACTGGGTTAATAGTGACACCTACAGGTGAAATGTGCAACGTTCAAGTGGTGTCGAAGTACGGTCAAGATGGCGATGACGCCGATGCTTGCTCTTTGCAAAGAAGATAAACGTTCAGTCGATAAGACATCAGTTGAAGCGTGATTCTTTTAATCAGAAGAAAACCTTCAGGAGCCGTTACAGTTGTTATTAGTTAAATGTGTCATAATATATTAATTCTCTAATAACCTATTTTATTAACTAATGATGTAAATTCATGTTAATTACCACAGTGGTCAAAGCTATGTACTTCAACTTCCAACTTGCAAATGTATCATTATGTTACGACTTTACTTGTTGAGGCACATGACTAACTAATACTAAATCCATAACCACAATGTTACTTAACAATTAGTTAATAGTTCTGTGCCTCAGCAAGTAAAGTCGTAACATGATATCTTTGCAAAGCATTGGCTAATGATTAATTAAAGCAGACAACTGGAAGTTAAAATGCATGGCTTCAAGCCATTGTGGTAATTAACATATGTATTCACACTATTAGTTAATAAAATAAGTTATTAGGGAATTAATACATTTTGACACATTTAACTAATAATAATTTATTGATTACTTAATCTATTAATCATATACAATGTTCATTTGTTGCGAATGTAGTAATTATTATTAAATGGTTTAGTTCTTCATGAGTTATATATTAACTCATGATTATCTCTGCATTAGTTAAGCATGAATTAATGCATATTTTTGCACACGTATCGTAAAGTGTTTCTGAGTAATCTGATTACTTGACTCGATTTGCTTCCAATGCATTATCAGCCCAAAAACGGCATGCAAATAGTTCCATTGTAATCATTTGGATATCTTGGTTTAACCATCACTGTACTGCAGTATGTTTTCTTTCCTTGGGTTACGTGATGGAGTGTCAAGGAAAACTCTGTGCAGTCCAGTTTTTCCGACACCCGTATTGTGCAGAAAGGGGACTTGAAGCGACTGACCTCCTCCCGGCGGGTCGTTACGTCTGACAGCTCAGTAACGAGCGGCGCGCTGCGGCTTTAAGAGCCTGGAGCTGCCGCTGACGGACAGGAAGGGGCTGATTGCGGAGCTGCGCCGTGAGGCCCGCGGGCGCATGTTTTTCTCCTCTAAAGACACGAGCTGACGTCCGGTCATGGAGCAGCGCTGTGAGCCTCTTCTGTGTCACAGACTGGCAGCTTGTTTTGCCTGACATCACGTCTCTATTACCCACAATGCCTGTTCCATTGCTGGTGTGCTCAGTAGCCCTTCCACACGTCTGTCTGATTCTCACGTGTCGTTTCCCCAGCAGATGCGTGCAGATTTAATCAAACTCATCTTTAACATGATCAAGGACCAAACCCCCACAAAATGCACAAACAGCTGCCGCTGCCGCTTTGAACTCTGAGCCAGAGAAAGTCAGAGACGCCGCTGACGGACGCGTGTGGAGATAAAGCAGATGGTAAACCAGCAACGAACACACAAACCCGTTCACACTGCGGTTAAATACGGTGTCACTCCTGTTCTGCTCACACACGTCACTTACTCACTTTCATTTAAACCTATCTGTATCTGTAATCTGTCTGTGTGATGTTTTTCACAATTCAGATAAATAGAGTGTAGTAAGGAGAAGTGACCTGAACTAGTTCACGCAGCGACGTCACAGCCTCTTCTGGATGTGTACAGCTCATCTGAAGAGCTGGAAAATCACAACCAGTGTTCCTCAGTCCTGCGGTCTCTGTGAAACACAGATCACGACCGGAGAGAGCAGAAGAGGCAGATTATTGAATGGTCTGTGGGGATTCACTCATAATTGTCTCTAATCGTGTATATTTTTGTAAATCTGCGTGTAGCGAGTATGTGAGTCTCTGTGAAGACGAGGCCCATGGGTATTTCATAAATCTGGAATTATTGCACAATTCATTCTCTTTAAATTTCGATGCCCTGATTAGTTACACATTCATAATGGTAATTTTAAGCATAATGGAAATTTTACATTAATATTATTTTGTTTGATAACAAACATGCAGTATGAAACATTACACACGAGTCATGCAATGTGTTGAAGCGGCACCATTTGTTTAACAGAATTTGAATTCATTTGTTGAACTGAATGACTGATGCAATGATTTTCCAAAGATGAATTTGCAGCACAGACAATGAACATTTACACCCAGTTTATCACACTCATGGAAGGATTGAGATGTAAATCATTGATTCCTGAGTTCTTCAGACAAACCGACTGGAATCACAGACATTTTTCTATTTTAAAAGGACTGCATTAATTGTCTCTGTAAGGGCAGGAACTATTGAATAGGTAAGGATTTAATTCGTCTGTTTCTCTACGGCTGACGCTCACAGTGACTGTATGAGCTCGTCGGTTTCAAAGGTCAAACTCATTCAGGGAGCAGAAGAGAGAAACCCCCCGACACACCCGAGCGCAGATGCGCGTTTGAAATCCGTACGCTACAAAGACTCTGTTCACGCGGCGGTTCTGCCACCGAGCGGCCCAGTCGATACGGAGCCCAGCGGGTCCGGCGCCTTTCATCTGCTCCGGGCCAATGGCGGGATCGGCGCACACGGAAAGACAACAAACAGCTGACAAACATTTAAACCAGCTTTATTGAGGCACGTACAGTGACGTCGGAGTACAGAAAACAGCCGCTGGGGTCAGAGGTGCTCGTAGAGGAAGTGGTAAAGTGTTTTCTGAGGTTTGCCTCTTGTAGTTTCCTTACACACGCGCTCATAATACTGCAGCAACAACCTGAACACGGATCCTGCAAGAAATAAACAGAGAAACAGTGACCGATGGACGCGCTGCACAAACACCACGTGATTTCAGATATGTGTATGTGTGTGTGTGTGTGTGTGTGTGTGTGTGTGCGCGTGTCTCTTACCTACGGTGGCCTGAGATTGTGTGATCAGTGTGTGTATGTGGTGGACTTCTGTGAGCAGATCTGTGTCACCAAACGTGAAGTACAGAAGATCGCGCTCCGCCTCCGCCGCCGCCATCATCTGCAGCACAGCTAACACACACACACACACACACACACACACAGGCGTCAGCACGACAAAACACGATCAAAGATCATCACAAACACTCTTCGTCACTCTCTTTGCTTCCAGTTTGAGGAAGAGGAGCCACACGTGTGTGAAGATCTGCTTGAATATGAATCAATCAATCGATGGCTGATGGCAGACGTGAGCATGAACGAAGGTGTCCGTGACTCACGGAGCCGTTTGCTTTCACGCTAATGAAAAACGGATCGACAGAAGAGACTGATCTCTGCTGTTCTCTGGGTGAATGAGTGAAACAGAGTTTGTTTGGCATTTGGGGTTTAGTGACGTTCACGTTCACAAAATAACATGTTATTTTAGGGTTTTCAGGTCACCCGGTCGTACCTTTCAGGCATTTGTCTCCACCGAAAGCTCCACAGCCCCAGTTACCCGTCGCAACGGCGGACAGATTCTCCGTCTGGACTCCAGGACGAACAAACCCACAGTAGGCCTGATGGGACGGACAGAGGCGTATCAGTGAGGACCTCACATAGAGAATACTAACTAACCCGTCCCTAACCTAACCAACCCTCACACTAACATGATTAAAGCGGAACAAGAGCTGATCCGTCCCCATTCCCTTCTCAACATCTTCACTGTATTGGTAAGGAACTGCATTATTATTATTATTATTATTTGTCCCTGACGCATCAGTGATATTGAGCGTCTGCAGCAGATTCATTCACTCTTGAAACTTAATGAACGGCACTAACGGCTCTACAACCCACAATCAATTATGAATGCTTTAGTTTGTTAGGGCACACAACAAAACAAATATGGAGTCATCATTCATTAGGTTTGAAATTAAATGGCAATTAAAGTTTCCACTAAAGCGAGTGATGCATCACCGAAGTGCAGATGATCAAAGCGGCACATCAAAGAGCAGAAACAGACGCCCTCCTGTTCATCCGCTCGCATTAATAATGCACAAACCCACGACAGCGACTAAACCAGACCGGTTTAACGGCGGCTAACCGGAGTCACGTGATCACAGGATGATTTGCGGAGTGCAGCAGGTTATTCCAGCAGTGATTTCATCTTTTATTGTTTAGATAAAGTGAGTTTGAAGCGCTGCTCTAGCTTGTGATGACGTGTCAATGACCTTGTTGAGTTCTCTCCTCATCTTTTCAGGATGAAACTGCTCCAGGAAGTTTCTGTAATGCAGGGCGTCGATGGCGACGATCTCCGTGCATCTGCGCCGCCACTCGTCCCTACAGACGCAAACACAAACGCATCAGCATCTCTGAGAAAGACGACGGCAAACGTTCACAGCTGTGCCGCGCCGCACCTCGGCATCTGGTCGTCGTGGTTACCGTCCCATCGGTAGGTGTCGGAGTATCCCGAGTATCTGCTGAACTGCTCCGTACCTGTTAACACAACATCACATCACTCGTACGTGAGCTGAATCATGGCAGCGCAGCTTTACAGCTGAAATGTGATTTCATAACCGATCAAATTTACAACAACAACAACCATGTGCTTTGAAACAACCTGTTCTGTAAAGTATTGTTTTGTTGTAAGTCACAGACAAAGCGTTCGGAGACTCGCCGAACACTAGAATGACCCCCTCAGGATCGTCGGCGAACGTCTCGCAACGGCTAAAACGGCCAGCGTTTGGTGCACCTCCGATCGCCGGGTCGAGACTTAACGTCATCTGCAGGACGGCCGAGGCCACTGAGAGCTTCCGCAAATCCAATAAGAGAATCCTGGCAGCCGCGGCGGGTCTGTCCAGCCATCGATCCGTCGTAAAAAAGCGAAGCGCGAGCTCCTCCGAAGATAAGCTCATTGCCTTTATTGGAAAGGAAATGAGATAAACGCATTCCTGCTGGGAAGAATTCCTCCTCGTGTGACCTTCAGAAGAAGCTGAAGAAGAGTCTGTCCTTTGTCTGTCTGCATTTCTGAAGCGTGTTTAGTAAACGATGCTGGAGACTCTGACAGGCCGAAGAAAACGGTTTAAAGGTCATTGGACGCATCTCATCTGCGCCGGGGCTAAAACGAGCGTCGGTCCCGCGAGAACATTATCATCTCGGGCTTAATGTCAGGCCTTTGTCTCAAACGGCGGCGTTTATTCAGCGAAGGCCCGTGACGCCTGTGATTGAAATGATTCAGAGTTTAGAGGTCCGAACCAAAGGCCGTTTGTTTGGCTTGGTTTGATGCGACTTGACGCTCTAACCACGGAAACGCAGCGCTTCTCCTTCACACGCTAACACGTACGTTAGCTAGACGTAAAGCATTCGCGTTTCAGCGAGGGGACGCACCTGCCATTTGCCTTTGGTTTCCTGGCTGGAGATTCGTATCGGTGAGTCACTCGCATTTCCATATCTGCTCTAATGCCACCCTGACAGCGGGCAGACGCTCCGCAATCAACCGCAATTCAATTAGCCAGAGCCACTTTGGCAAATTTCAGTACAGCTACAAGAAGATCCATTTAAGCCATCGATGTCAAAGAGCCGAGCGGGGAGCATGATTTAGTGCGCGACCAGAGAGAGAGAGAGAGAGAAGGAGAGAGATGCGGGACGAGACGCAGGGGCCGGGACGTTTTAATAAAGGAGATGTCGTGGCCCCGTGCATTAGCGGAGCGACTCCAGTCGGCTCTTAGAGCCCTAATTAATTCTGCGGGACAGTAATAAAGTTAAGAGCCGTAAGTGGCGGGACGGAGAGGCGGGGCCTGAAGGTGACTCCATGGAGACGAGATGACGGGCAGCCGAGCCGAGAATACAGATCAGATGGCCAACGATCACTCTTCAGTCGCAGTCAACATGGAGGCTGAAACAGAAGCCGCGCTTCGAAACGCATCCCAATAAAACTCACACATTGCATTCTCAGCACTACAGCAGATACAGATCTGAGATGCACATCGCATGGGCTAGACCTTAGCGTACTTCTGTGAAGCATGTTTCTGGGCTTAGTCTGTTCATACGTGTGTGTGTACCTGGTATTTATCATGTAAGGGGGACCAAACGTCCCCACAAGGATAGTAATACCAGTAAATTTTGACCTTGTGGGGACATTTGTGAGGTCCCCATGAGGAAACAGGCTTATAAATCATGCAGAATGAGTTTTTTGAGAAAGTAAAAGTGTGCACAGTCTCCTGTGAGGGCTAGGTTTAGGTGTAGGCCGATAGAAAATACAGTTTGTACAGTATAAAAACCATTACACCTATAGAAATGTCCCCATAAAACACGGAAACACAACATGTGTGTGTGAGAGAGAGTGAGTGTGTGTATATATGAGTGTGTTGAAGGGGGGTTGATGAGGAGCCCAGATTTCACAGCAGGAGCAGAACACTCCTGCTCAAGCTCTTTAAATTCACACACACACACACACACACACACACACACACACATATCCTGATGTCCTGCAGCTGTTGTCACAGTCATCTGTGGATTGCAGGTGAAAATGGTTTAACACGCCAAATGTGACTCCATCGGTCATGAAAACGCATGAATTGCGGTCTAAGAGTGTCGATAAAGAGCTGCTTACATTTGGTGTTTAGATTACACCACTAACACTGCACATGTAAACACTTTCTCAAGCACCCGCCTTTGTGCCGTGCGCGTGAGCGCGTTCAATGACAGACGGCAATCAGACGCGTGAGCGAAACGGTCCGTCTGACGCTCAGCAGGTCTGGAGGTTCGAGTGCTGATTACAGTCTGAACACAAACGCCACAGGAATCTCAGCGTGTCCTTGTGTGTTTGTCTACCTGTGATGATCAGACACTCGTTATCGTCCAGCGCTTCAGTGAAGAGCCGAGCGGCGATGAGTTCTGGGTTTATCAGGAAACGGATTTCCTCCTGAACCAGACCGGAACCGGTCACCCCCCCCCCAACAAACCGGTTGGCGAAGTCCACCTGCAGAAAACAAACAAACACAAAGAGAAAGCCATCAAACCCGTCAACAGCATGTCCAGATCACATTTCACAACAGAATTACATCACCAATATGAATCCTGTTTAAGAGAGTCTCAGTCAGCAGGACCTTCTAGAGTTTGAGAAGGGAATAACTAATCAAAAAATAATAATAATAAAAAATGCATTAAAATAATAAGAAAAGGCTTCAGCATTACAGTAATGAGAGTAACGAAAGCGATACGACAGTGCAGAGTGAATGGTCTTCATTTTCTTCAGGATATAATGATCTGGTGTAAAGGTTTTGGACGCGTTTATCGCCCGTCACCTGCAGCATGCCGTAGCCCTGGTCCTCTATGGTTCCGTCACAGCTGATGTGAAGCTTGCTGAACTGCTTTTCTGAACTAAAAACCAAATGAAGAGTGTTTATTGGCCTGTGGGAAATGAAACGCTGTTGAGTGTGTGAGGATCAATCGATCTCACCTCGACCACGAGGGCAGACGCCGCAGACACTGTCTGGTGTACGTTATGAGACCGCTGGGCCCTCGGATGAACAAAACACACAACAAATTACATCAAACGGCATCATTCGACCGATCTGTGAACGAACGAGTGTGTGTGACGTGTGCAGGAAGCCAAACTCACTCTGCTGCGTGATCCGTTTAAAGTACCACAGAAGGGTTTTGAGTTTCTCCTGTTTTCTCAGCGACGAACCTTCAAACAACCTACGAAACATGGAGCAGACTGTATAAAAGGCCAGTGATGGAGTCTGAATGCGCTCATGTACGAGATCAACAACAACTTACATTCACAGAAAACGCTGGAATGATTCCTGTCAAACATCTCTCGGAGAAACCCGGCGTCACGTCAGACACACTTTAATCAATATTTCATATATATATATATATATATATACACACACACATACACATACATACATACATACATACATACATGTATATACACCCACACACACACACACACACACACACACACACACACACACACGCAACACAAAGCTCAGCTGACCCAATCTCCTAACATATAACAATATATAACCGCAGTATGCACGGTCATATTTTTGTAAGTCTTGTAAAGAGATGCTGTTAGTAATCTCGGATCATTGGCTCACTCTTTTTAGATACCAAATACGCTCCAAAATGAACCTCTGGACTGAAAATGTTTGACTTTTCGGTGAAATCACACTCGTATACGTGTGATGTGCTTTATACGGCACCTGCTGAAGTTGATGTCAGGATAGTTGCTGAACTCCGTTCTCTGAGAGTTTCGTCGAGGAAACGTGCAGAAGAAAGCGTTTGCTAGCAGACACGAGACCTGCTCCTGAGACAGCGTGATAGAGCCACAGCGCTGCGTCCTCAACAGGGGAATCGGCTGAACACACAGAGACGAGAAACGCGGCCATTCAGATTGATTCAATCAACACAGTGATATGAGAATGCCTCCACAGGCTAAAAAAGCTCTAGACTTTTATTACTAATGACATTTATTAGCAAAGGCAGACAGCCACACAACATCTTTTACTCTATTACTTTAGTTCACTAATTCAGTGTTTGAGTATTTTCATTCTGGGAAATCTTTAAACACAGACATAAAAATGCATTATCCAGACTAAAATTTTTATAATTCACGAATGAAAACATTTTGCAATATATAATGAAAACATAATGCAATGTCTGATTTTAAAATGCCTTTCAAGGGACAAATTTTGAGATTTTAAGTTTTGAACTGATATTTATTTCTTATGATATCTAAAGCGTGAAAGGGAAAAAGGAAACGAAGAAATTCTTTTGTGACAAAGGTCAGAACTCATGTTATGATGTAGATTTTTTAAGTTGCACTCTTGACATATATTAATCTATTACTTTTCCTACATCATTTGTAACACAAAAATATGGTAAAATATCTATTTAGGAGTCTTAGACCTACTTAGAAAAAAGTACATTTAGTTACTTATTTAAACACTAACTGAGATGGCCTTAATAACAATACATAAAGCACAGATGGACAAACTCTGCACACAGGAATTAAACTACTAGAAATATTCTATCTGCCATGTACTGGAAACACATTCACAACTTAACTTACCAACCCTAACCAAAAAAGGTTTGGTTTGAATTCAGTTTATTCAAGTCACGCATGTTTCACCATCGAGAGATGTAGTAGAAGTTCTGTTGTTTTTAAAAAAAAAAGTTCATCATATTTCGGTAGTAATCGTTATGAATCAAATCACACGGCGTTCACTGACGCGAGGATGCAACATCGTCCAAATGAAAGCAGTAGTTTTTGTTTGCAGGTGCCATTCTAGAAACACCCTATTCTCCGTTAGGAAGGATAAAAAAAAAAAATCTCAATGAAAATGTCTATTTACAGGGAGCTTATAAAATAAAATAAGTGCCTTTTGATTCGTCGTGTGATCTCGAAAAATAAAACATCTTTAAATCAGGCTACTAGCACGAGTCGCCTCACACGAGCTCATTTCTGAAACACCTTTTAAAAGCGCTGCTCATCTCTCTAATGATGAAATACGTTTGCACACAGACTGCAGCTCTAAATAAAAACACAGGCGCCAGAAGCTGTGTGTATCCTGATCTCCGAACTGAAGGAGATGCAACATTTTTAATGATATCAATCCTCAAATCTGACTGCTGATGCAGCCTGTAATCATAAACCGTGTTCGTTCACTCAGACCAGAGGAGAACCGGTCCTGGGTGAGCCTGGTTTCTCCCAAGGATTTTTCTCTCCATCTCTGTCACATGATGGCGTCTGGGTTTCTTTCCGCTGTCGCCTTTGGCTTGCTATTAAAAGACAATGAATATCCAGTAATATCATTGATTTAACTGCACTGAAACTATCCGATGAGAACACAACTTGATCTGAATTAAGCTGTTTAATGACACAATTGTCGTCTATTTTATATCTGAATTATCCGTATTTTGCTACACTGACGTCGAGTACATTTACATGGACAACAATATTCAGATTTTAACACGATTAAAACAATACTCGGATTAAGAATTTACCATGTAAACAGAGATTTTTGATTACCTTAACCAGACTAGAGTCATACTCGAAGTAAACACAAATCGAATTAAGGCGTGTGGAGTATTCCTATTTTAGTCACATTATCCAAGTGCAGTATAGACATGTACACGCCCTAATCACATTAATACCTTCGCGTAGGACTTTTCGACGCATTTTGCGACAGGATACACACACGGCAGTAGTAAAACGTTTGGCGGCAAACAAAAGAGCACGGCTTTCTGTTTGCACGTATCCACCTTATTTTTGCCGTAGGAGTGGGAGCGGCGTTTGTAAATGTAATGTGTCTGGCTTCCGGTCTCATCCGCATCCAGCTATGTTTATTTATACAAAACAGCTCCTATTGCTGCTTGATATTGCAAATTGGTGTGTCTTACCATATTATTTTAATGTATTACCTTAATTATGAACACAACAGTTTGTAGGGTAAACTTTTTTACTGTTTACGGCACTTCAATATTCTTCTCGTTATTTCTCTATGGCAGATTATGAACAGGAAGTCTAACACATTACCATAAAACAGCTTACTTCCGCATTGAAAAATAAGGTGGATAGCATTACAAATAATTAACTGCACTTGAAGCTTTCGTAAAAATTAAAATGAAACACCCCAAACTGTATATGGCACCATAACGGAGATGAACTGTATGTTGATACGTGAAATTCTGGAGGGGACGTCAGATGCCGTAATGTGGGGATGTAATGACGTGTGCCATTAATCGATCTTTGTACTATAACATGTAAAACGGGAACATGAAAGGAATATTCTAAAAGGAACTCACGTAAACACCTTGATCATAATATTGTCTTATTCAGAATAAAGTAAAGAGTTAGATGACTGATATCCATGTAAACGTAGTCATTGTCATTGAACTGAACTGAATCAACACTGAACTGACTCGAGCTGATTAATGCACCAGTGTCTTCTGTAAAGCTGCTTTACAGCAGAATCTGAAATGATCTCATGTTTGATGAAGTTTGCATCATCGATTCTGGTACTTTCCTGTTTAATGCTGTGAAGCTGCTTTAAAACAGTCTATATTGTATAAAGACAGAAATAAACGTGACTTGACTTTCTTTGAATGACTTCAACTTCCTTCACTGAAAGCAGATCTTTACATGTGTATCAGGAGCAGGAGGACGGAGCGCAGCACAAAGAAAACAAATTATAGTCTTAACACAGCACTACTACTTGTGATACACAAATACAGTAAGTGATGCCCCGCTGAATTATCAAGCCTAAAGAAAATATATCTCTTTATAACTTTCTTAAGATGATAGATATAAACTGGAGCTACAGATAATGATGCTCTGCTTTTGACTCAACTACAGCAGGTGGAGAAGAGTCTAAATCACACACATCACTAAAACTGACTACTGAACATGGGGAAACGGTTTCCTAAATGGTGTTGTGGAGACACATCAGCCACTAAAGGGCCCAGATAGAGGCCCAAAACAACAAACTCCTCAGAAGAGACTGGAGAGCAAAGGAGGAAACATTATATGAGCAAACAGCAGAGAAACAGAGAGAGATTTGACAGTCAGAAACACACTGAGAAACCACAGGAGCTTTGAAACCTGCTGTTCATTAGCACAGCGCTGATCAATCTGTGACCTCATTGGTGGAGGATCAGTGGGCGGAGACTACATCAATCAATCAATGAGTGCTCGAGTGTTCTCATTGGTGGTGGCTGAATGAAAAGAAACTAGATAAACTCAAGACTTACTGCATGAATCACTGGCCAAAACAGACCAGTAGGAAAAAAAAAAAAGTAAATTAACAAGAAAACTGAGAAAGAGAGACAAAAAAAAAAAAGAGAGACAGATAGATGTAAAGATTAAATGACATCTGAAGAAATGAAATAGAGAATGTCTAGAGAAGATGAATGAGATGAATGGAGCAGGTCTCGTCGAGGTTCTGTACCTGCGTGAGGAGGCTCGGTGCTCTCAGTGCCAGCTGTGTCATGGCTGGAAGCAGCTCTGCAAACATCTGCTGAGCTTCAGACGCCTGCAGACTCTAGAAACACACACACACACACACACACACACACACACAACACACAACACACAACACACAACACACAACACAGAGCGTTAGATTGTCATCGGTATATCTGGGACAGCCAGACTTTCTGCTGAATGAGTGTTCAGACCCAGCCGTGTCATGGAGCAAACCAACACGCGTTAAAAGCGTGATCACAGATTACACACTCATCTCTCCTCTCTCTGAAAGACCCTGGCACTGCTCGCTGATTCCTAGTCACACACGTCTCAGAAGAAAAACTATGTGAAGCTAGAAAGTACAAAAGCACAGCACAAACTTAAGTCTAACAGACTGAGCTGAGATGAATTCTGTGGTCTCGTGTAATTTCACATGAGGGAGACACACATTTACATCCAGTAATCTGTGTGTCTCATAGCAGAGCGTAGATGCTGCATCTAATGGACGGATCAGAGTGTTTCGTTTTGTCCTGTTGATTCCAGTTCATGTCCCATGACCGCTAGTGAACAAAACTCAGACGAAGAAAGACGTTGATTCAACCCTAACTGTTGGTCAATCAAGAGACAGAAAACAATCTTTCCTGCTCTGCAGACACAAACACACACAGCTACTTCATCTGCATTTTTATTCTCATTTACAGACAAACCATGACAAGCTGAAATTCATTTCGTCAAGACGGACCTTCAGAGCTTTTACAGTTTGACACTAACGAGCAGAAGAAATGCAGGCGCTCTTCACAGCTGTCCGACGAAACGATCACACAACGGGAAAACAAACGCCCGTAAAATCACACCGGCTGCGGCTCCATCGCTCTTCTCGCACAAACGGCCCCAATCAGCAATTTATGACACGAGCACCGACACACACACACACACGCGCGCGCGCACGTGCACGGCGTCGGTCTATCATAGATGATAGTTACTCCGCTCTTATTTACGATGGCAGTGTCAGGATGATCAAACTAAAGGGCAATTTCATCAAGGTCTCTGAGGTTTCTCGTCTGATTAAAACACGTCCGGGAACAAATGCAGATGAGGACGGGTGTCCTCAAACGAGTCCAGCTTTCAGCGCCGTTCAGCTCGGGACATTTGAACGACAAGCCGAAAAGGAGAGCCGAGGAAGGTCATAAATAACGGTGACATCGTAAAACCGGAGAGCAGGACGGCAGCCAGCTGAGACTTCAAATCAACAAAACGCACACAATCTACACATCTGACGCACGGCAGATCGTTCAATCTGATGTCAATTCTGTTCATAACGCTGCTGAATCTGCCTACAGCAATTAACATGCTGTAAAGTGCGTCTGATTCTCAGAGAGAAAACAAACAATCAGACGCTGTCAATCAAACACACACGGCCCCGCCCTCTCCTCCCGTCCGTCAAACTGAACCTGTCCATCAAAACGCATCACAACCCTCTCCACAATCGCCGTCCAACGCTCACGAAACATTCGGGACCGTTCATAAAACATCTGAGTTGAAGAAACGATCTCATTACTGCACAAACGAACATCACTAACAAACCGCCGCTGAGGTAGACTTCAGGTTTGGCAGGTAAAGGTTAGGCCTAACCTGTGAACACAGAAACAAACACTTCACTGTCCATCAGCTCCTTTGCACTATAACCCACATAAACTAAAGCAGGAGGACGGACTGCGTGATATTTATCAGATTCTGACAGCACAGCCCATCCTGCACTTATAAGAGCTCAAATTGGCGTCATGTTTTCACTGCAGTCTTTGCTTTGACATCTGAAGATTTCCTCTCTTAAAGAGGTCAGAAGATTACGAATATTTTGATTTGAGATAAAGTTCACTGTACGCTGAAAATATACAGTAATAATTCTCAGAACTCAAAATAGAGCCTAATTTACCAAAAGGACAATCACAATATTGACGTCATGAGCTCATTAGCATATGTCCGCCCACATTCACGTGTCAGCGGTCAGGTGAGGTATTAAACTGGAAGCAGGACAGATACTAGTATTCCTGAGCGTTAATTTAAATGTCACTCATTTCTAAAGGTCAGAGAGGGTGGAAAATGGTCATGAGTAACCACATTACTGCTCCAATTCAACTATCAGTTCAAAAACATTTGAACTTTGGGAAATAAAATAATAAAAAAATATATCTCTTATGAATTATTTAATTTGTTTTCCAAAATATATTATCAGTGATATCTGCAGTTAAAAATCTTCAGCCAATTAACAGTACGTATGTTTTTATGTAAAAATCCAGGAAGTGAATTTGTTAAATCTCAATACTGTGGGATTTATAAGGACAGTGAGTTCAGATGTAATTGCCCTCCTCGTGCCTCATTCAGGGAACTAAACATGAAACATGAACACCGCAATGGCTGATGGGAAACAAATGCAAGTGATGGATAAATCTAGACTCGATCAAAAAACAGAGCCAAAAAAAATAATTACACCTTCTCTCTTATAAATCACATTTCCATGTCAAAAATAAAGACCATATGGTAATCTGATGTATGCCTATGACACGATTAAACACATGGTCAATTATGTTTCTTTATTACATTCATTAAGTGCGCAAGTGGTTCGATTTAAAGAGTCATAATAAAGCAGAAACCCGCATGTGCGACAGTCACAGAGCAGAAGAGACGCACTTCCTGCTCTTCATTCTGTTAGTATTGATTTCTCTGCAATATTTCTGCATCGGCTCTTTGGGTTAATTAATTAAAAGTATTGATATAAGGGTCGTAACAATTCAAAGGAAAACAAAGTGTTTTATGACAACCTGTACTATAAATAACATCAAATCAATAACCAGATGCTCATATTTAGTGATACTAGCAGGAGGAGAGTCACGTGACCGAAGACTCTGTAATGAACGTGTTTACACTGAGTCACCCACAACTGTCCAAATGACTTCAATTAGGATTTAGTGCTTCATTAACAGAGAGCACTAATGGATCAGAGTGTGTGTGTGTGTGTGTGTGTGTGTGTGTACTTGTTTTTGCTACATTCTGGGGACCAAATGTCCCCACAATGTAAAAAAAATTATTAAAAATAGTAAATGATGTTTATCTGAAAATGTAACGATGCAAACATGTTTTCTGTAAGGGGCAGGTTTAGGGTTAGGGTTGGGTGAGGGGATAAACGGTATCGTTTGGTCAGTATAAAAACTATAGAAGTCTATGGAAAGTCCCCACAATTGACAAAAATAAACGTGTGTGTGTGTGTGTGTGTGTGTGTGTGTGTGTTCATTACAGGCGTGTCTTTACCTTACAGTACATATGCAGAGCTGTGAAGTTCCATCCCTTCGCTTGGCCCGCATTATATGTCAATATAGCATCCTAAAGAGTAATATATATTTAAAAAAATAGTTCAGTTCTTGAAGTAAGTGTCAAAATAAGTATTATTGTATTGCTGTCTGTCTAATGATCTGCAGTGAGTTTGGCTTTCGTTTCTCATACACAGACGTTTGCTGCCATCAGCTGGACAAAACTAGAGAACTACAACACAGTTTTTTATTTGTTTATTATTATTAGCACTTACCTTAATGAAGTTAAAACAGACTTATATTAATTTACTATAATTACTTTTGCAACCATTTTACATTTTTAGAATTTATATTAAAAAGTAAATAATTTTTCCCAAATCAGAGAGTCTCCACAGGGACGTCGTGTCATATTTAATTTGTTTCTGAGGGCAGATATGCTTCCAAATGATAGCTAATTATGGACACACACTGACACAGAATGAACACACTCAAACCAATAAATTGTGCGAGTAATTCACAAGAAGAGAGCAGCCAAATCACCTTCACATCATGAGAGGAGCTGAACGGGACACTCAGCGCTTTATTGATCAAATCCCATCGGCTCTGGACAGCCTGGAAATATTCAAACAAACAACATCACACAAATAATTCAGCTGATAACAGTTATACATCCTGTTATTACTGAAAAACCACGGGCCCTGTGATTCCTGTGTGTGTGTGTGTGTGTGTGTGTGTGTGTGTGTGTGTGTGTGTGTGTGTATGTGTGTTCCGGCATTTGTGGTTTATGAGGACACAAGTGTGTGTGTGTGTGTGTGTGTGTGTTAGTCTAACCGTACGCTCCACGGGGAACAGGTTGCGTTTGGAGCAGGGCATTTTCACATGCGTGTCATCCCAGCAGTCCTGCAGCTTATCTGGAGACGGATACGGCTCTGGAACGTCACCAGGCTGTAACAGGTCAGTCTATCAAACAAAAACAGTCCTTTAAACATCAGCCTTAAAACACAAAGAAATACTTTTATGATAACATTTGTATACAGTATAATAATTAATTTTGCAGCTAATATCACAACATCAGTGCAGCACCAGCACTGAGACTTAGGGTGTTTTCACACTTGGTCCTTTTCAGGGGTCTGAGCACGGTTCGCGTGACTTTTGGCCCATATGTGAACACTCCAAACCATCTCAGACCCATCAGAACCCACTAAACATTGGACGTCGGATAGACGTGCAGATCATGTCTATATTGGGTCCGTCGGTCCATGACCAATTATGGACATCTATTCGACGTCCAAACTAGGTCCACTATTTGGACGTCTATCCATTACCCAACTTGGACGTCATTTTGACGTTCAACATTTGATCTGGGTTTTTTTGGACGTCATTTGGACATCTATGGCAGTTGCAGTAAATGTGTTTTACAAAATAGAGCCTATCAACATGATTATATATATGAATACAGATTATTTATAAACAAACAAGATTTATTATCTGTATTACTATTTATTTATTTGGTAGCCCATATGTTTTTTTTGACATAGAAAAGACATCACTACGACGTCACATTGCGCAGTGGGAAGCGAAGTGAACCGAGACCATGTCGGGAGGTGGTCTGAATACGGTTTGCTTTCGGATAAAGGTACGGTTCGCTAAAAACGTGCATTGTGAACACAAATCGACCTGGGCTCACTTGATTTTTCTTCCATTCGCGAATTCCGATGTAGTTTGGTCATCCGATGTTACCGTACAAATCAGCTGTTCATAATGACAGCTTCTTCTGGCAGATCGCTTTAAATTATTCGCTCACAATAGGTTGTTTGCACATGACGTCATTACTGTGGCGCGAAATGCAGCTGGAGGGCAGGAAGTGATTTTTCTCCATAGGAATCACTAGCAGAAACTCAAAATGCCTATGTTTTGCGTTGTTTATGGATGCTCAAATCGGTCAAACCGAGAATCCACAAAAGAGCTTTTATCATGTATGAAAATTTGTTGTTCATAAGGGGAGAAAGGCAAGAAATTGACTGAAAACCGCAGGAAAAAGTGGCTTGTAAACCTCCGTCTGTGGTCAGGAGGAGTGTCGGATAATGCTTGTGTGTGCAAATGGTTAAGAAAAGATATAATAATACGTTAAGATATTAATAAGGAAATATATAAATAGATACAGCATGAGACAGTAAGAATTCACTTAATGCTAAACGCCACACGTAGACACAATATAAGATATTATATTTGTAGTTTCGAGAGCGTCATTGATTATAACGGAACATTGTGAGATTTCAATAAATTGAAGTGAGTGACAGCTTTTTAGTGACTATACCGAAGCGCTATTTGCTCGCTTTCTATAAACAGTTCGGAATTTTAATAAAAGTTTCGCTTTGCGTGCTGCTAACAGGACCAATAGCCACAAAACCGAGCAAATAGCGCTTTCATATATTCACGGAAAAGGAAAGGACGTCTGTCAAAAAGCTGTCACTCACTTCAATTTATCGCAATCTCACAAGGTCCCATTGTAATCAACTGCAAATATAATATCTTATTTACATTGTATCTACGTGTGGCATTTAGCATTGAGTGAATTCTCAGCATCTCACCCTGTATCTATTTACATATCTTAATATTATTATATCTTTTATTAACCATTCGCGCACACAGGCGTTATCTGACTGTCCTCCTGACCGCAGACGCAGGTTTACAAGCCACTTTTCCCTGCTTTTTTTCAGTCAATCCTTGCCTTTTCCTCCTTAAGAACAGCAAATGTTCATACACGATACGAAATGAAATTTCTCCGTTTGACCGATTTCCATAAACAACTGAAAACATAGTCATTTTGAGATTCTGCTATTGATTCCTATAGAGAAAAATCACTTCCTGCCCTCCATCTGCATTTCGCGCCTCCTCAGAATCACGTGATTGCAAACAACCTATCCACCTTATGTAAGAGTGGGAACGGACGTTTGTAAATTTAATGTGTCTGGCTTCCGGTCTCATCCGGGTCCAGCTATGTTTATCTGTACAAAACAGCTCGTTTTTCTGCTTGATATTGCAAATTGGTGTGTCTTACCATATTATTTTAATATATTATCTTAATTATGAACACAATAGCTTGTAGTGCAAACTGTTTTACCGTTTACGGCACTTCAGTATTCTTCTCGTTATTTCTCTATGGCAGATTATGAACAGGAAGTCTAACACATTACCAGAAAACATCTTACTTCCGCACTGAAAAATAAGGTGGATATACACTCGTTTATTTTCATTTGAACCAATTTCAAACTGTGTGAGAGTGACGCGGCTGCGTGCCTTGCCAGTTTAAACGCTTTTTTTACGAGCACGCGCGTTCCAGCGAAACTAAGCTACACTCTCTTTAGCGTCTATTGTGTCAAACACCCATGGCTTACATATACACAGTTGGTTTTGTCTCAGTCGAACGTAAACATCTGAGAAAGTGATTGCATGCGTATCCATATACTGATCTGTGCATTACTGTAGTTCTAGTACAGCAGCCTAATATGAGAATTACGATTTTTTCATTTGATTATTATATTTCTTACTTAAATGCTGTTTTTAAGGATAGGCCTACCTATAATGTACCTGAAAAATGTAAAGTAGTTTACTGTATTTTATTTTATTTGTCCAATTTATTTTATTTTATTTTTTCAATGTCATCAGTGTTTTTTCCGCGGGTCCTTAAAAAGTTCTAAATTTACTTGTATCAAATTAAAGGTGATAAAATGTACAGTGGGGAAGAAAAGACAAGTATTGCCATATAGCATAATGTGATTATTAAAATTAACAAGAGTACGATTTTATTGGATAAATATGAGCGCTGCACGTTTCAAAGTGAGGTGCTGCGCTGCTTTGTGTGCTGCCGTTACCGGGGAAACCGTTATATTTATGAAAAATGAATTAGCATGTTTAATCAGCACTACTTCTGGTTTAATATAATAATTGACATTAAATCAGCCAATAAACCACTAAACCATAAAAATAATAATTGATACTTTTTACTTTTTTCTTAAAAATGGTTTAAAGGCTGAAATGTGAAGTTCATCATTTTATTATTTTTGAAAACCTGTAGGCCTATATGAACTGTAAATCATGCTTTTTACATTCATTTCACAGTTAATATGTTACAGTAGACATTTCCCTACCCCACTCATATGGCAATAATTTTATCTGTGTAGGTCTTAAAAAGGCTTAAATTTAAGCTTCCTGCACATCCTGCAGAAACCATGTGTGCTGTGAAATAAACATAACTACAAAACAAGGAAAACTATTCAAAATAAATATTACAAAGGTGTACAAAACTTATATTTTTGTGCAAAAGATAAAAATATTCCAATTTTTGAGGCCATAATGTCAGCCATCAAACACTGAACTGGACTAGATCCAAACAGCAACAGTAAAGAAAACTGGGTCCTTTTTCTCTTGGTCCACTTAAAGGGGTCTGGGTTCAGTTCTTTTAAAGAGGACCCAAGTGTGAAAACACCTTTACACACTTACCTTCATGGAAAGCTGATCATTTCTATTTTTTTTTTTTTTTTTTAAATTTCTGTTGTTGTTTTTCACTTTGTTTTATCATCGTCAGATAAGCTTTTTCCAGGGGTCTTTCATTAACAGTGTTTCACTCGTACTTTAGGTTTCGGGGTTTTATATATGAATAAAATACATCGTCAGATTTTAACTGAAAGGATTATTGGCGCTTTCCTTACACACCAGTGCATTAACAAACTCAGAAACATCAGTGTGTATTTAACAAATATGTGTGTGTGTGTGTGTGAAATATATATATATATATATATATATATATATATAATTTTTTTTATTTTTTTGATTACTTTAAATGTATGAAACATTATTTTTATGTGGATAAAAACACTGAATCGTTGTGATTATAGGCTAAAAGCACTGAGCACGTATATTGGGCTCGGCGCCAGACAAGGCGCAAAAGCACGTAGAAAATTAGCAGTTAAAGTTTAAATACACCAGTGACTGTCCGCATCGAATGGTTAAAATCAACAAGTTTTGGCGGGTTGGAGTGGGTCAAATAGAATCCGAGGTGGCAGGGGCGTAGCACCAAATTCTGGGCCCTATGCACAAGCAGTGGCCATGGGCCCCCGTAAGCTCAAGGTTCACAACTACCTACAACTAACCTTACTACTAATCTAAGAACTCTTATATGTATAACAAAAAAAGCCTTATTACACAACTTCTCTGAATTTCTGTTTTATTTGCAGAATGCTTAAAAGCTAACAGTAGATGCCACCAAAGGTAGCCTAACATTATAGGCCTGCAAGAAAATAAAATTTCACTCCTCAGGGGCCCTCCCCCGACTTGGGGCCCTGGTAATTTAGTCCCACTTTTCACCCAACTACGACGCCCCTGCGAGGTGGTACAAATCAGATCGGAGCGGTACCCCTCGGTTGAAATCGCATTCAATTTAGCTTTTCGCGTTTAAAATCGTCTTCCAGAGTTGAGGGGTCGGTCCCTCAGATCACTGCAGTGGGGGCTTCAGGACGTCTTTGGGGGCTAAGCGTTTTTTTACGTGTCTTAATGCGCGCTCGGGTCTCAGACTCACCCTGATCGTGACCGTGTGGCTGTCGGTGGGTTTCAGGGCGGGTAACGGGCAGCTGCACGCCGGCGCCCTCCTCAGGTCACTGAGAGCAACACCCAGCCGAGTGACGTCACCGATTGACGTCTTCCCATCAGCCCCTGCCGGAGATGCTGTCCTGTGAAGAGTTCATCAGAGATGAGGAGGACATCCAATCACACAGGATCAGAGCGGCTGTAAAGGTGCTGTAAGCAATGCAGATGTTTTAAATCATGTCCGTCAGCCTTTTTTTAGTTTATGTGTGGTAGTTTTGCTGGTTTGGCAGAGGGTCTCCTACCCTGACCAGCAAAACACACCAGAATATAAACAGGTTTAGAGCAGCAAACCACCTTAAACTGGTCTCTGACAAAAAGACCGCACCGCCCTCAAAATGACAGAGTGTGTTGTGATTGGCTGAGGAGGCTCCTCAGGTGTATCTCTCAGTCATACCTGTCAGATATTAGAAAAGTATCGTGCCTGATATTAGCAGTCGCTTACAGCAGCCTTAACTCACGATTACATCCGTCAAACTCACGCTGCAGATCTGCGAAAACGTCTGAGAAATGCGCAGCTCCTCTGACTGTATTTGATCCTCCACGCGGAAACGCGCATCTTCAGCAGCCCGCAGAATTCCCTCATGTTCTACAACAACATCAGCACAGTCATTCTGACCGGGTCACGGGACTAAAGCTGAAACTGAAAGGTCTATGAAAACTAAATGTGTATGTTATATTGCTTTTGCATTTGTAGATCACAGATACGAACCGCAGCGGCTCTGAGGATCCCGAGCGGACAGAAGAAGACGAACAGAACCACAGTCACGTAAATGAGGCCCGAACTCTCCGCTCCCGGTGACCGATTAACATCCATTCACACGAACTTCTCTGAACGGAACACAGTCCGCTCGGTAACGAACGCAAAGTTTCTGAGTGTCAGAAATCACTTTCGTTTTCTTCACTTCCACTTTCCGTACCAGAGCAGATCTGAGATCAGCCACATTTTGCCCATATCACAGACGCGATGCTGAACAGCAGGTGATTAAATATCGTGGAGGTTTAAGTTTAGAGGACACCTTTTGTGTCAAATTAATCAGCAAAGTCTGAATCGTTTAATCATTGCCACGAACATTTAAAACTACGTCACTAATACTGTCACCCTAGCATTGCTATCAAAGTATTAGGCCTAAAACTCAGTTAAAAAAAAAGTTATACATATAAATACAAGCCAATAATTTAGTTTCATTTTTCACTTTTATTGAAAAAAAAAATTGTCAAAAAAAAATATTACTATTAAATCTCAATATATTATTTTTATTAAGTTCTATGCAACAGCATCAGATTTTTTTATTATTATTATTATTTTTTACTATCCAAATAATGTATAGTCTTACACAGTTATTATTATCAGAACATGTGAACAGAGCAGAACAAGAATAGCGTCATTTTGCCAGCGTTGCCCAGTACAACTGTAATACACCTGTTACAGCACAGCAGCGCTATTGCAAATAGAAACAAGAATACTACATAGACATTTCCTGTCGGCGCGTTATTTGAGTGGTGAGCGCGTACACACACACACACACACGTTGTGTTTACATGTTTTATGGGGACATTCCATAGGCATAATTGTTTTTATACTGTACAAACCCTATTTTCTATCGCCCTACACCCAAACCTAGCCCTCACAGGAGGCTGCGCACACTTTTACTTTCTCAAAAAAACTCATTCTGCATGATTTATAAGCCTGTTTCCTCATGGGGACCTCACAAATGTCCCCACAAGGTCAAAATTTACTGGTATTACTATCCTTGTGGGGACATTTGGTCCCCATAACGTGATAAATACCAGGTGCACACACACATATATTTGGTCATATTTGAGAAAGTCGAGTGGTTTGCATCACTGGATATAGCTGTCGTCGGTCATTTACCATGTTGTAAAACAGCTGACTAATATTAAGTGATTTCCATTTACCTCACACTCTCTCAACATCAAACTGACGCTTCAAGCTAAAATACACGCTCTGCTTCTGTGAACGGTAAACCCCGCCGACTTTGATTTGATTGGCCAGCTCTATGGAGTGAATTCTGTGCCAATATTCATCCAACAAATCCAGCGTTTTGCAAATAAACACAATCTGCTTTGCAAAGAAAAAAATGTGACTTTCAAACAAACGCAAAGTGATTCGCGACTACAAAACACTATTTGAAAGGAAATGCAGTGTTGTGGAGAAATATATGTATTGTGTGTTACAACTGTGAGACTCAGTTGCCTTTTCATGAGGAAACTTGGTTTGATTTTCTCACAAATGCATGCAGGGAGTTTTTCTCACAAATGCAACTGAGCAACTCCTTTTTTCAAAAAAACAGTAGATGGTGCTGTCGGTCAATTTACGCTAGTCTCCCGAGACCCAAAACACCTGTTTACCTTTTCGGGGAATACAGCAGACCAACATGAGAGGGGAACAGGTGAGTTTCTGTTTTACTATGTCTATAATTAACCATTTAGATGGTTTCACAAAGCTACCCTGTACTACAATGCCAGTGAAATTCGCAATAAGTGCTGTAAAGTTGTTAACATGATTGATTAGGTCAAAAATCAGTAGAGACATGGCTAAACATTTAATTATGCAGTCTTTCCCTATAAAAACAGATCCATTCTCCATATCCTCTGTTGGATCATGGGATATAGAATATAAACATATGTTGATACAATTGTTCAACATTCGAACCAAGCAACAATATATCATCACATATTGTAATACTAAAAAGCAAATGCATTATGGAGAGTGACAATATTGTGTACCAATAATGAAAGCTTAGACAATTTAATTTAGTATCAGATATGGTAATATTACCCAAGAGGTAATTTATTATTAATAAAAAAACTGAAAACAAATCACATTATTTAGTACAATATCTAAAACGTTTTAAATGTTGTAACACTGTGCAATCATTTGTGTCTAAAATAATTATGTATTTTTTAGCTAAGCAAAATGATGAATATTTCTCTTCTGGAGTTACTCTTGTCCTGTGAACTGGGGAGAAGGATCAAGTTCACGCTGATATAATACGAAGGCTACGTCCACACGAAGCCGGTGCGTTCCCTATCCGCTCATTTTTTTTTCCTCGTTCGCAAAAAAAATTGCGTAAACACGGCGTCGTCTCAAGAAATATCTGCGTACACACGAAACCACTGAAAACGGTGTAGCATATATGCCAGACACAGCCGACACGTGATGTGATGACATCATCGTTTCACAAAATATACGGATTCGCTGTACACACGAAACCGCAAGGGTGTCGTTTTCAGATTTATCCACTTTGGGACCCGGTTTCAAAAAATAGCGGTTTCAGTCTCCTAAAACGCCGGATCCGTGTGGACGAAACGCCAATACGGTAAAAAATTTATACGTATACAGCGAAACGCGTCTCCGTGTGGACAGGCCCTAAGTTGTAAACCAGGGTTGAAGACCACGCCAGCGTGTTTGGTCACGCTTTCTTGAGGACCACGTAAAGAACTAAAAATACAGATACGAGCAATAGCATTGTTAGAAACTGCAAAGGGTCTACTTTCATTTGTATATAGTCATAATAACAACAAAACCATGTGCTTTTGTAAAATAAAGAAAACAAACAGGGTGCTTGAAATGTCTACTAAATAAACCAATTCATGATATATTGTTATTATACCCCTGCGTTGTTTTGAATGTTGAACAATTGTATCAACATATGTATATGTTCTATATCCCACTATATCCAACAGAGGATAAGAAGTACGGAGAATGGATCAGTTTTTATAGGGAAAGACTGCATAGTTAAATGTTTAGCCATGTCACTACTGATTTTTGACCTAATCAGTCATGTTAGCAACTTTACAGCACTTATTGTGAATTTCACTGACATTATAGTATAGGGTTATTTTATGAAAACATCTAAATGGTTAATTATAGATATGGTAAGACAGAAACTCACTTGTTTCCCACTCATGTTGGCCTGCTGTATTCCCTGAAAATGCAAAGGGGTTTTTCGGGTCTCTGAAGACTAGCATAAATTGACTGACAGCGCCATCTGCTGTTGTTGGAAAAGGAAGTTGCTCAATTGTATTTGTGAGAAAATCTGCCTGAATGCATTTGTGAGAAAATCAAGCCAAGTTTCCTCATAAAAAGGCAAATAAGTCTCACAGCTGTAACACACAATACATATATCTGTCCATATCTCTGCATTTTCTCTAAGATAGAGATTTGTATTTGCAAATCACTTTGCGTTTGTTTGAAAGTCAAGTTTTTCTTTGCAAAGCAGATTGTTTATTTGCAAAACGCTGGATTTGTGTGATGACTATTGGCACAAAATTCACTCCATACAGCTCAATTATTTTGACACTGACGAGCGCTGAGGCAGAGCAGGCTGAAAATAGAACTTTTAAAGGTTTTTGTCATCCCAACAAGAGTGCTGCGTAATGGAGTGCAAATGATCAGCGCAAACGTGACTTTTCAGCGGCTCAGGGCGGTGCCAGACTCGTCTTGACTATAAATATTAATTACGTAATGTAACGTAGGTCGTCTTTGATTTGCGTTAAGCGCATGCGCATTCACTGTCACGGCAGCTGGATGGACTCATCGGGTTTTTTTTTTTTTTTACATAAAAATATACTGCTTCACCCACCTTCTGCACGCGACTTTCCCTGGAGCTTGTGTGAAGAAGTCTGTGATTTTGCGCGTTCCTGTGTTCGAGTCAGGATCTGAGACCAGAACAGAACCGGTTCGTCTGGGTTCGTTCGCGGAGTTTTTCTCTGAGGTTTGCGGGCTTTCCTCTCCGTCAGACGCTGCTGTGGTTGGTGGCGGGACGGTAAACGGATCCGTGCTCTCCGGGCATCCCTGGTTCCGTGAATTTTCCTCGGACTCCTCAGGCTCGGGATGATGATGATGATGATATTGATGATGATGATGATGAGAGCTTTTCTGGGTCACGACGGGCTTCTTTTGCAGCCAGCCATCCAGAGTCCGGCTGCTTTTGCATCTGGAGTCTCTCGCTGGCACCTGTCGGTTCCTCTGGAGTTTAGATGAACCTTCAGGACGATCCGAGCATGCAGGAGCCGTTTTCTGCGGTATTTCTACATCGTCGGTCCTGTTTAATAGAAATAAACAGCCAGTAGTTACAACATACTCAATAAAATACTCTTTCAAACTGAACTGATAATGCTTAAGGTCAGATGAATCCTGCTGATTTTACCTTTCTGGATAAGAAAGCCTTTGGCGCTTCCTGAGCGGCTCGCAGTCTGACATCACTCACTCTCAGTTATGAACATCATCAGTACGACAGGATATTAATGTCATGCAGTGATGAGGATCACATTTATGAACGTACGACAGATAACAACACTGTAAAACAACGATCCCGTGTCAAAGTTATTATTTTACTGCTGGATCAAACTTCCAGTTAAAGTTTTAAACGGAGCCATTCAGTGCAGAAGCTAATGTGCACGAATTACACTTCCTGTTTTCATGACGTCAAACGCCAGTAGCCAACCAGCGGCCGATGTTCGGCGAGTGGGCGGAGTCTGCGCGCACATTTGCTCGTAGGCTCATCTGAAGCGTTGTTCAGAAGCACGTGACGTCGGCTGAAGTCGGTCTGTCTCCGTATGTCTCCCGCAGCTGCGTGTCTGTGCGTCCTGTGCGGTTTACCGGCGGCCGGTAAGTCCCGCCTGGCGGGGGAGCTGCGGGGTCGCGCACAGGCCCGTGGATGGAGGACGCTGCTCGTGACGTATGACGAACTGATCCCAGCGCGCGACTGGCAGGAGGTTTGTCTTTCATGGCATTATGAACATGTTATCGTGCCTCTTTACAGTGTGCTGTGATGCTGGGTAGCAGTTGAGTGTGTGTGTGTGTGTGTGTGTGTGTGTGTGTGTGTAATGACATTGGTATTACAATGTAAATCATGTCCTGAGCAAATAACATACTAAACTTGTTACTAAACTTGACATTTTGTTTTTTAAATTGTATTGTGCTCAATGGAATAAAATTTCTTCCCACATAAAAATTTTATTTATTAAATTCAGGCTTTTATTCCATCAGAATCAGTGAATTCAGCAGAATATGAATGTGAGTCATTGATTTGTTGGCTGCAGATCTTCTGCTCTTAGAAGCACTAAAGATACCGTTTTGTCACTATTATATGCGTGAGCTGCAGTGTTTGCTGGGATTGGTCTGTTGATCTGAGCGTGTCAACATAGGCAAAAAACTGGCATGAGATAGCTTTATGATCTCATGATCCGTCATAACTGTTCCTGAATCGCTCTGTTAGTGTTAGTTCACACAGATCGTGTTCGAAACTGCTACAAAACAGAAGTTGAACTGTTTTCGTTTGATATGCTCTCAACATTAGATTAGATCAACATTTAATAATGTTTGTGTGAACGGCCCCTTACACACTGTCTGCCTTTAATCCACTGTGTTTTTTCAGTCTGAATGGAAACAGCACAGGAAGACGGTTCTGATGTGTCTGGAGAGATTCCTGTATCAGACTCTCTCAGATGAGATTGACGAACCCTCAGATCAGACTCGCACGCTCTCTGAGGCCGATGGAGTCTGGGTGCGGTTTGAGCAGATGCGGCAGCAGCAGAGCGTCTCTCACACACACGTGCGCTCGCAGCCGCTCGTGGTCGTGCTGGACGATAACTTCTACTACCAGAGCATGAGATACCAGATCCAGCAGCTGGCCAGGAAATGTACGTGCAGTTTGTGTTTCTCTGAGAAACTCTCAATATGAATACAGTTCAAGCGCTGACATTGCGGCGGCGTTTGTTCTCGAGGACAGACGCCGCGGGTTTCTGTCAGGTGTTTCTCCGGTGTCCGCCGCACGTGTGTCTCCAGAGGAACCGGTGCAGATCTCAGCCTGTTCCCGATGAAGTTCTGCTGCAGATGTGTGAGCGAATGGAGCCTCCGAACGGGATCAGAAACCCCTGGGAGCAGCAGAGCCTGACGCTGGACGGCGCAGACGGACACGAGTAGGTCAAACGCGCTGATGTGACGTCTGTGGTGTCTTTCTGCTGCTCGGGTGACGTCGGGAGCTCCTGTAGTCAGTTTATTCCTCTTTCTTTGTCTTGAAGACAGAAGCTGATGGACTTGCTGGCGTCTGCGCTGGAAAACCCACTGAGCCCGGTCCAGGACGAGTCGCAGCAGAAGGTAAAAGTCGTTACGACTCTATTCACATAAATCAGATCCATCGTGACATCTGACCACAGCTCGGCTTTGCTGCGTTTACATTCGTGCAAAAACAGTCACCATGAAACACAGTCAGGGTCACGAGTGGATTCAGACACTGCTGCGGTCACACCGCGCGTTCAGGTCACTTTTGTGCTTTGGTCAGGTTTGTAAAAACTCTGGTCACATTAAGAAAACACGACGCGTGTCTTCAAATGGAGCGGGAGAGAAATGAGATCCGATCATCCGCCTCCATCTCTCACTGATCTCCTGTCTCTCTCTGTCTCTCTCTGTTTTAGGAGGCTGACAGACAGATTTGCGCGTCCAGCGTTCTTCACCAGGCTGATCAGACGTGCAGACGTTTGGTTTCTCAGGCGGTGACATCTGCTCGCGGTACGGAGATCAGACACGTTTGCAATCATGTTTGCACTGATTTGTGTCGGTGGAAACCACTGTTGTGCATTTTTGAATCCACTCAGAATCTGTGTGTTTATTCAGCGTTTGAGACGTTTCATTTGCAGCTCAATCAGTGGAAATGTTTGTGATGAAATGCCGCTGCGTGTCTCGTAACAGAAGGCCAGGCGTCTCCAGACGTGCTGAAGGTTCTGGCTAAAGAGCTGAATGAGCTGAAGACGGCTTTCCTGCAGGAGCTGAAGAAGGACGTTCTTCATCGAGTCTCCGTTTTCCCAGAGGAGCCCGTCGATATGGAGAAGCTGCTGATGGACGTGTCTGCGGCATTCCAACGACGTTCACACCAGATTGTGTCCGAACACGAGCGAAACGCGACGGACGGATGACCGATCGTCTTCAGCATGTGTTTGGTTCCTGATTAATCAATCAAACTGTGATCACATCTTTCTGATGGACTTGTGATTGTGCATGTGATGTTATTTTCCAGTATTGTTTCCGTAATTACATTTGTCCATGATTTTCATTTGGAGATCCATTAACACTTTGTGATATTGTTTGTTTTTCTTTACAAAGATGGAGATTGCAGTTCTGTATATTAAGTCAACATGATTAATGAATCGCAGAAATCTGATTTCAACAAGATTTCTAAATATTATGGTGATTGACAGTACTACCCTATAATTAATGGTTCACATGTTCACCTTTTCACTCATTTGACAGATGTTATATGTGTGTGTGTGTGTGTGTGTGTGTGTGTGTGTGTGTGTGTGTGTATATATATATATATATATATCCATTATATAGATATATAGATATATATATAGATATTTAATTTGACGATTTAATACATTTATGTTAGCATAAAAAGATTTTTTTTAAATATTTAAAATAAAAATAAAAAGACGTAGTTTGAATATTTTGTTAACAGAATATTTTTGTTTAGAATATTTTTGTTTTTGTTTTGATTAAATTCACTCAGCTCTGAGCCACGTTATAAAATGTATACAAACAACACAGAAGATTCAAATGAATAAAACAGTTGATATTGCAAATACAACCTTTGGATGTTTTGTCTTCTGTACGTCGTAATGCATAATTAATTTATACATTTCTCAGATTATCGTGCGTTTACGGAGTTTGATATGTTGCGTTTTGTTCCGATTAATGAGAAACACATTTCTGACGAAAACGAGCGCTGTCATTTTACTATCATACGAGAGTAATTCACCGATGTCTTTATAGATCCTTACTAGAAAAACTGCTTCATTTATTTGTGAGTGTCGTAGCTGTCAAATAATGTGCTTGTGCCGTTTTCCGTCAGAGCTGGCGCTTGTTTCATCCGGACACTTTTCACGGTGACGCAGATCCGTAATGGCGCCAGCGCTCGGAATGCTGCGACAGGTGAGACCAAACTACAAACAACACGCATTAAAACTACAGCATTAAACTCTCATAATATTGAGTGTAGATGAGTGACACCTGCCTCAGATGAAATGAGCAGACTTGTGATGGATTCGGCAGCCGAACATTTGATGATAAACTACAGGACAGACAGAAATCGATTATTATAATGAATCGTAACATTCACATGAGAGAGAATTCATTCTCAAACATGATTATGTATGTGTGTCACACTTATCACTAATAGTCACGGATTTAATGAGACTGAAGGCAGATAAATAAGCGTTTGTTTCTGAAAGTCATCTGAATGTGACAGACGACTCTGATTCAGTTTCGTTTGTTTTGATTCTGTCTGTCGGTCAATCAGAGCAGTGATTCTCAAACCTGAGCTAAACGAAGTCCATCTGAGATTAAAAGTTAATATTTCATTGATTTACACATTCACGGTTCTCTGATGAAAGTTAATGGTCACATGCAAATCAAAAAATAAAATATATATTTTTTTCTGTTTCTTTTTACATTTACATTTTTATGATTTGATTTCATTATTAGCTCTTCATCAGCTTACAAAACTCAGTTGAGGAAACACTGGGACGTACAGAAGCTGTAACCCTGTGTGTAATAGTGCATGTGTTTGTCTGATGTGTTTGTTTGTCTGTGGTGTCTCAGGTCTGCGGGTCTCTGTCTCGCTCTCGGGCCGCGCTCAGGCTCCTGTGTTCGCGTGCGGCAGCGGCAGAAGCTCATCATGACGCGATCAGACCTGCGTTTCCGCCGCTGCAGAGTTTCTCCGAGGAGGAGAGCATGATGAGAGACGCGGGTGAGACGCCGTTCACGAGACACGCGTGAGTCCAGAAACACTCGGAGCGCAGTAACCCTGTTCTTCTCTTCACCAGTCAAGAAGTTCGCCCAGGAGCGCATCGCCCCGTTTGTCTCCAAGATGGATGAGGATTCGGTGATGGATGCGGACGTGATCGCCGCTCTGTTCGAGCAGGGTGTGAGTATCTCATCGAGGAGAAGTAAAGCACACGTCTGATAGCGGTTTCCCCAGTGTTCACGTGTTTTCCGACGGTGTGTTTCAGCTGATGGGGATCGAGATCGGAGCGGAGTACGGAGGCACGGGCTCCTCCTTCTTCTCCTCCATCCTGGTGATCGAGGAGCTGGCGAAGGTGGACCCGTCCGTCTCGGTGCTGTGCGACATTCAGAACACGCTCATAAACACGCTGCTGATGAACCTGGGGACGGACGAGCAGAAGCAGCGGTATCTGCCGCGTCTGGCCAGCGATACGGTGACGCTCTGACCTTCAGATGATGCTCTGACAGCGTTTCTGCTGGCTGACGATGCTCCTTCTCTTCTTCAGGTCGGCAGCTTCTGTCTGTCGGAGTCGGAGTCGGGCAGCGACGCGTTCTCTCTGAGGACTAAAGCGGAGAAACACAAAGATTACTACACTATCAACGGCTCCAAGATGTGGATCAGTAACGCAGAACACGCCGGAGTGTTTCTGGTGATGGCGAACGCAGAGCCGGCCGCGGTTAGTACACGCATGCGACGCGCTCAGGGATCGAGCCGGACGCCCGACCTACAGACAACATTTAGACCGATTCCTAGATTGTTTCAGTCTTCGGTTTTCTCAAAAGCAGGTTTTTATGGTGTAAAATCATCCTGTGACACTGATGGTGATGATATCACTGTAATAATCACAATCTACACAAACACACTGAATGCAGGCCGTGTGTCTCATGACCGCAGTGAAACGTCACACAGAACCAGAGCTGATCTCACACACTCTCACCGCAGCAGACGCACGGCCCATGTGGAGACTGATTGATTGATTGATTGATGTATTGGGTACTCGTTGTCATGTGACGTGTGTTTGTGGCAGGGTTACAGAGGCATCACCTGCTTCATCGTGGACAGAGACACGGACGGGCTTCATATCGGCAAGAAGGAGAATAAGCTGGGTCTGAGAGCTTCATCCACGTGTCCTCTGACATTCGACAACATGAAGGTAAATCCTGCGGCTCTGATCCCGATTTAAACGAGACAGATTCGTTTCACCGTATCGTATTTTAATGTAGTTTCTAAACTGAAGAATGAGCCGTGATGCTGTTCACTCAGACCTGAAAAGATCAATGAAAACGCTTGTCGTCTGACGCAGGTTCACGAGAAGAACATTTTGGGGAAAGTCGGTCACGGTTATAAATACGCCATCGGGATGCTGAACGGCGGTCGAGTCGGGATCGCAGCGCAGGTGTGTTTCAGTTCACGATTATTTCTACGACGCTTTATACAAAACAGAAAGTAAGAGTGTTAATATTGTGAAATTCATCAATTACGTGACTGTTTCGGACAGCAGATTCGTTATTCAGATCAGTCCAGCTGATGTTTTGCTCTCCTCTGGAACTGTCAGTGCAGCTGAACTGATTAATAGTCTTTTAAAACTCTATTATCTGATGCTAATGGTGTCCGGGTTCAGGTCTGTCTGTGTGAACGACTCTCAGACGTGTGTGTGTGTGTTTCAGATGCTGGGTTTGGCTCAAGGCTGTTTCGATCACACGGTTCCTTACACCAGACAGAGGATTCAGTTCGGCAAGCGCATCTTTGATTTCCAGGTACTTCTGCTGTTTCGCGTGTCTCGTGCGTTCATCGAGGTCACGTGATCGCCGCGGTTCACGTGTGTTTAATGTTGCGATGGCAGGGCATGCAGCACCAGATCGCTCACGTGGCCACGCAGCTGGAAGCGGCTCGTCTGCTGACCTACAACGCGGCGCGGCTGAAGGAGGCCGGACGGCCCTTCATTAAGGAGGCCTGCATGGCCAAATACTTCGCCGCTGAGGTCAGTCGGTCTGTTTCAGCGCTCGCGCGTCATCTGAAAACCGCGCGAGCTTATTCATGCCACGGAAAGTAAATTAAAAGATCAGTTGCAATTCTGACTTTTTGTATCTCACGGTTCAGAACGGCAAAGAAAGTCTGAATTGTAAAATTAAAAAGATGCAGAGTCACCTAATTTGATGTTTATGTATTTTGATGCCAGAAACGAGCTGTTCTGAGATCAGTGTGTGTTTGCAGGTTGCGACTCTGACCACGTCGAAGTGCATCGAGTGGATGGGCGGCGTGGGCTTCACTAAAGACTATCCCATCGAGAAATACTACAGAGACTGCAAGATAGGTGAGTGAAGCGCACGCGGGCATCGCGACGAAACGCTGTTCTCATCAGAAACGAGTTTGATGCTGACGGACTGAACTGTTTCCTGCAGGAACCATTTATGAGGGAACCACCAACATCCAGCTGAGCACCATGGCCAAGATGATCGACCAGGAATATGACGGATGAGCCGTCCGTGGGCCAAATACACTAGATGAGCTAATCGAGCTATCAGTAATATATAAGCTAAAGTTTGTCTTTCACGTATGAAACATACTGATGTTCTCTCTCAGCACGAGGATCTTCATGAATCTCCACTCTCGTCTGAGATTCACACAGCAGTAATGTAGTAAGAGCTTGTGTTGTGTGTCCGTAACTGAACTGTGTTTAACTCCTAATGAATCATTTCCTGTTTCTCTAGTTATTTATTTTTAAAGACTGAAATTATATCACAGCATGAGAGTCAAAGTCTTTTCTGACTAGTCTTTTCTTCAGGCTGAGGTGGAAGCTTTTTGCCATAATGATAAATGAATAATTTTTTAGAACAAACTATCCTTAGACTTGGTTTATGTTCTTGTTACAGTTACTGATTGAGCCGGTGCCTTATTGATCATTGATGGCTGTTGATTAAGATCTGTCAGCTCTTTTGTGTTTGTGTCCGTGAACCTGATGAATAAACATCCTGAACTCGCTCCTGCTGGTCTAATGTGTGCTGTCTGCTTTCATGTGGTCCAGTCTCACCTCACCATCAGCGGGTTTCACTAATGTGACCGTGAGCGTGTCTGACCGCTAGATCGCGCTCAAATACAGAGCAAATATGAACGTGTTCATACAAACTGATGCATGTTTCACAAATAAACGCGTTTTGTAGATAAAATACTACAAATAAGTCTCATATTTATAAAACAGGGAGTCTGGTCTAGTTGTCATATGGGTAGGTTAGGGTTAGTCACAGCTCTGCATTTCAGTAACCATCAGTCGCGAATGCTTGTTTTTCTAGTATGTTTTAAACATTTAGATAAAGCCATTTATAAAGCAGACTGAGAAACTGAAGACTAGTCTGTGTAATGAAGGCAGATTCGAGCTGAAATATTGAACAAAAACAATCAATAGCAATCAGTCCAAGTGTCCTAAATTTCATATTTATGTAATTTATAAATGTGCAGTCTATGGTGATTAAAACAAATGGTTTTTTTTTTTTTTGTGTCACGTCAGCCCTTTACAATTAAAGGGTTAATTATTTTTATTTTTATTTTATAATTATTACATTTTTAGGATTAATTGACATCCATTCTCGGTACTAAGAAAGAAAAAGATCAGTGTAGCCGTTTTTTAAATTTTGCTAGCAAGAGCTCTACAGATGATTTGCTGTGAAACAGACACACACACACACACACACACACGCCCATCTCTCTCTCTCTCTCTCTCTCTCTCTCTCTCTCTCTTTTGATTTTCATCATTTTCTTTCCAGTGTCAGTTGTTCTCATATGGATCCGCGCTGCGCTTCTCACTTCAGACCGGAGTAACTTTCTTCTTCTTCTTCTTCTTCATCATCAGTGACTTTCTACTGAATCTCACCGATGGAGGAAAAAACACAAGAAGTAAAAGATTCTCCGTTTTCCATCAAGAACCTGCTGAACAAACCCGACAAACCCAGAGCTCACATGAATCTTTCCGTCTCCAGAGTTCCGGATCTCACTTTCCTGCGCTTCGGATCCTGGTGCTGCCCGAGCGGACACCCGAACACACCCGCCGGTGAGAAACGATCACGAACACCTTCGGTCCTGTGTGTTTGGGGTTATTGTTCGCGTTCGCAGATCCATAGGGAATGAGCTGAGATTAGAATTACACACGCTCGTTTAGGAAACGGAAGAGTTTACTTGGTTGTTATGAAAGCATTTAAATGCACGTGAAACCCGTCAGAAGTGCTTTGTTTTGATGTATTTTGTCTGTTTTGTGTGTCGAGCAGCAGATCGAATCAGAGACGCGACAGAAGCGCTGAAATGCGAAGCGGAGGATCCGGATCCGAAAGATGAGGATGAGGAGGTTCTCCTGGAGGACTCGGACTCAGACGAGCAGAAGACGGAAGAAAGCTCGCAGAAGAAGCTCTGCCGCAAGAAGAAGACCAGGACCGTGTTTTCCCGCGCTCAGGTGTTCCAGCTGGAGTCCACCTTCGACATGAAGCGCTACCTGAGCAGCTCGGAACGGGCCGGACTCGCCGCCTCGCTCCATCTGACCGAGACTCAGGTGAAGATCTGGTTCCAGAACCGCAGGAATAAGTGGAAGCGGCAGATCGCCGCCGAGCTGGAGGCCGCGAACCTCAGTCACGCGCAGCGGATCGTACGCGTGCCTATCCTGTACCACGAGCACGCGGAGAGCGCGCGCGCCGCGGGTCTGACCTTCACGCACGCACTTTATTACCCACATTCGCTGATCAGACCCGTGTGAGGATCGAACCTGGTGCCGCGGCGCAGGGGTACGACAGACTGAACCTGATCTGAGTGATCGACACCGAACTCACTAACTAACCCATCAGAGAGTTAATCCTCTGATCCGCCCAAAGACCTGCATCAGATTCAGGAGTTAAACTCTCTCAAACAGGACTGACCAACCATGCGTCTGTAAAAAGAGAAAGTGATGTGTTTGTTTGTTTCTTCGTTTGTTTGATATATATATAAAAAAAATCTTGTTTTGCTGAGGAAGAGCACTTGACGACAGGTGCAGCTGTGTTTATTATTATTATTAAATATTATTATTATTATTATTTGAAATGTTTGGCGGAGTTTTCTCATATCTCTGTTTTCCGTAAGCAGTGTGTGTAATTGCCGCACTAAAGTGAATCAGTTCTGTGTTTCATGTCAGTCAATAAAATAAGGGAATGCTGGAAAAAAACAAAACAAAAAACAAACAAACATTTTTTTCCTGTGTGTTTTAAATCATGTTGTAAGATCTTTTTACATACTGTTCTACATTTCAGGACTCAGTATTGTACTACTGAAAATAATTGTTGTCTTTATTTCCAGTGTGAATGTTCACGCGCACTAGTAAATATACGTTTGTCTGACAAATGTCTGAAATTATAAACCATGTTTGTGAAATGCTCCGTGGATTTGTCTGGGGTTTTAGAAGATTTCCGCCGATTTTTATATGATCATAAATAAATGTTCATTATTGAATGTATTTGTGATTCTGGCGAAGCCCTCGGAGTGATTTAATAAAGCGCTTCTATTGTAATTATTAACTATTCTTGTTTTCATTATTTTTGTTTTACGTTGTCTTGAATAATCTAATAATAGAGAATACAAATCATACAGTCAGTGTGTTTTATGAAAGCGCGCGTTTTACGCATTTGTTAAATGAAATTATCAACGCAAAAAATTACATTATAACCTTAATAAAAATATGTTAATAATTATCATTCTGTCAGTCATTCATTCTGCCGCCTTCAATGAACTGTATCTGTTGCTGGCGCCAAATAAAATCTGATATCTGAAACAATCAATGTAATTTGAAGAACATAATATGAGTTTGATTCACTGTAAAAAAAAAAACGCAAATTATTGTTTGATTCTCGTAAATTATTATCTCACGCGACAGCTATTGCGAGTAAAAATAAATCGGTTGAAATAATCCTATATTTCTTAGATTTAATGCACTATAGCATTTATAGCCTATTTTCACCGAAATTCGTGATTTTTTTTTTTTTTATTATTATTAAAAATATGCTCTGTAAAACCGCACACTAAAATATTAAAATCGCAGGCCTCTATTAAATGTACATTCAACCACACTACAAATGTGTTAGAATTCGCTTCATGTAAGACTAGGCAATAATTCAATCTGCAGTTAAATAGCATTTAAGAATAAATAACCAGTGTTTTATATTTAAACGGGATTGATCACTACGAGCTAAATTTTAATTAAAAGATAATTCACATCTGATTTTTTATAATTTTATGCATGTGCTCTGATTGGCTCGAATGACACACCGGCGTGCGCGCGCACGGGATCATCTTGCAAACTTCAGGACTTTTTTTTTTTAATATTTCCAGTACAAAAGCGCGTGTGCTCTGATGCTGAGAGTCTATGATGAAGCGCTTTGGAAATCACAGTTTCAGCATCAGCTCCATTCTGGGCCGCTCAGAAAACACAGACAGCGAGCAAAACATTTTCAGTAAGTTCATCACTGATTCAGAATCAGCAAATATTCATGAACCTCGACTGCATATTAAAGGGTTTACACACAAATTCTACCTTTTGTCTCCCGGAGTTTATTGTTGATATTCGGGTATGATGTGTGAATGTCTGCATATGCTAATTGCTGCTCTACATCTGTAAGATATATTTAATTGTTAGTTTTTATATTTTCATGAAGACTAGTTTTACATGTCTGGTTTCTCGCAGATGAAGTGATTAAACCGTTTGTGGATGAAGATGATGATGAGGCGAAGAGATCCGCAGCTCGTGCTCAGAAACGCGCGGAAGATCCGGTCGCTCAGAAGAAGATCCGGACGGTGTTTTCCCGCGCTCAGGTGTTTCAGCTCGAGTCCGCGTTCGACGTCAAGCGCTACCTGAGCAGCGTCGAGCGCGCGCGCCTCGCGTCCAGCCTGCAGCTCACCGACACGCAGGTGAAAACCTGGTTCCAGAACCGACGCAACAAGTGGAAACGGCAGCTGTCGACGGAGCTGGAGGCCGCGGCCACGAGCCGGAGCTCTCAGACTGTGATGATCGGGATGATGAACGTGCTGATTCGGGCGCCGTTACCGACATCCGTCGCGCTCCCGCGGACGCCGCTCTGTTGCCCGCTATACTGCCCGAGGCCTAACAGCGAGTATTAATACTCGTGTCACATTCATCTGATCTTTTATTATGTGCTGGCCTCTCCTGTCTCTAATTGACATTATGACATTATTATCCGTTTTGATTTGAATGTGTGATTTCCTGCTCAATCGTTTGATCTGATATTTTTATGTCATATATTTGTATGAACGACAGAAGCGCTTTCGGAGGCTATTCACCATGATTTAATCACTCTCAAGCCATCCTAGATGTTTATGACTTTCTTCTTTCAGACGAATACAACTGGAGTTAAATTTAAATAAAAGAAATGGCCTGGCTCTTCCAAGCTTTATAATGGCAGTGAATGGCTGTTGATATTCAATTTAAAAGTCCAATAAGGTGTTTCCATTTTCATTTTTGGGTAAAAACCGCCCCTTTAATAGTCTAATATATTTGAATGTTTCTTTTAATGTTTAAATTCTGTTGAATGTTTTCAGTCACAAGTAATCTTCTTTTGCAGTATCGGGAGAAGTTCATTTTTAAGCCAAGAAAATAAACGTTTCTGTGTTAGAGATGAAATCTGTTATCGATATCATCTGAATGTCAACTTGTGTTAAATAAAAGCCATCGACAACAACAAAACCAGTGACACAAGTAGATAATACAAATAAATAAAAAAATACAAATAATCTTCTTTGACCTCGTGAAACACATTCAATTATTTTTAATGAAAGCCACACTCTTAGTATACAACATAAACCATTGTTGCATTTTATTCCCTTATTTTATTTATTTATTCATTCATTCTTATCATGCAAATGATGAAATAATTCCATATCATGGTATTTCAATGTGCGACTATCACAGTACACACAGTGACAGAATATGATTAAAGACAGACAGGTTGTTACAATCATCACACAGTGAACATCATACAGCCATATTTGCATATATAATAGACAAATGACATAAACAATACATCCCGAGTAACTGCGACTGATCAGGCTGACAGTAAACATGATCTCAGTCTGTGGTTTGTTAGTCTCTCACATTACAATAAAAGCTTTCAAATATAACGGTGGAAAAAAAAAAACTATTGCTCTTGATTTTATCTTTAGAAATGTAACACAAATCATTTAGTCAGTATCGATATCTGTAATGGTCGCCTTGATAATATTTGGTCTCACACCGAAAACAAAATAACCTACTGACATCTGTCGATCGCAACAGGCGGAAACACGCAATGTTCTCGCGATATTTTCTCGTTTCGTGTCCTCGTTCATGCCCGGAAGTTAATCCTTGCAACCAATCATCACTAGAGAACGTTAGAGGTAGTTTTGAAACGGACCAATGAGAGCAGCTCTCTGCTGTGAACGCATCCAATGAGAGTAGAGCGTCGATGAGCGGCAGAGCAGCAACAGAGAAGAGCGGCACGGTGAGATTTAACGGAAATTCTGTTGTTTCATAAACTTTTAAGATAAATAAAGCGATCAGCGGCGTTTCAGATAGTTTTACTCGGATATCACAGCAGACGTTTGAGCTCCGAATAAAAACACCGCGGTTACAGCTTCAGCAGCCGCGCAGCGCCTCATTCCCACTCGAACTGATCAGTAGAGTTTACATGTCTGTTATCATGTCTGTTTACTCGAGTTTAGTTGACGTTACTGTGACTCGGCTTGAGTTTGAGTTTTACTCTTATGTGAAGTGACTCCGAGCAGAGACAAAGACACGATGTAGCCCGCGATGCTGCCTGGTTATTATGAGGTTGCTGGGCTGTTGTTGGTTTGTCTGTGGGGGTTTCAGATGTTTTCCTAGTTCAGCAGGTGAAATGTTGCGTCTGATCACTAACAAACACGCGTGAAATGAGGAATCATTCATAACTGCAGCTCAAACACTCAATACACTCAGTGCAGGAGCTCCAGTGATCAGTCAGTCAGGACCCATAAACATCAGTAGCTTGTACTTGACCAAATGTCCCCACAAGGACAGTAAAACCTGACATTTTTGACTATTATGATTAAAAATATTAAATGATGTTTATCTGAAAATGTAATAATGCAAACAGGTTTTCTGTAAGGGATAGGTTTAGGGTTATGGTTGGGTTAAGGGATAAAAAGTATAAAAACTATGGAAGTCTATGGAAAGTCCACACAATTCACAAAAACAAGTGTGTGTGTGTGTTCAGATGACCGGAGCCAACGAGTTCAAGCTGACCCAGGGTCCGGAGGACAGCATCTCGGCCGTGAAGTTCAGCCCGACCTCGGCTCAGTTCCTGCTGGTGTCGTCGTGGGACTGTACGGTCCGTCTGTACGATGTCAGCGCCAACAGCATGAGGATGAAGTATCAGCATCTGGCGCCGGTGCTGGACTGCGCTTTCTATGTGAGGAGCATCGCCGCAGAAACACTGGAGAATCACAGATTCGGTCGTTCCTGTGTTTGAATTCTGTCGCGTGTCGTTTCAGGATCCGACTCACGCGTGGAGCGGCGGTCTGGACAACCAGCTGAAGACTCACGATCTGAACACGGATCAGGGTGAGTTTAACCACGAGACGCTGGTGAATGAAAGGACGGCCGACGTCTGACCGTATCTCTGCTCTTCCTCAGACACGATCGTCGGGACGCACGACGCTCCCATCCGCTGTGTGGAATACTGTCCGGAAGTCAACGTGATGGTCACGGGCAGCTGGGACATGTCTGTGAGACTCTGGGACCCCAGAACGCCCTGCAACGCCGGCACCTTCACGCAGCCTGAGAAGGTGAGCAGATGAGAGGGATGGAGCGCTTCTGACGGCTCTGAATGAATGAATGAATGAATGAATGAATGAATGAGTGGAGCGATGCGGACGGTGAGCGGCGTCTGATGCCCGACTGTGTTTCAGGTCTACACGCTGTCCGTGGCCGGAGATCGGCTGATCGTGGGAACGGCGGGGCGCCGTGTGCTCGTGTGGGATCTGAGGAACATGGGATACGTGCAGCAGAGACGAGAGTCCAGCCTGAAATATCAGACGCGCTGCATACGAGCTTTCCCCAACAAACAGGTCAGACGCACACTTCTGAAAACAGTTGTGCTGCCCGATGTTCTTGTGGGAACCGTGATGCGTTTTATTTTTCAGGATTCACAGATGAATAGAAAACACAAAAGAACAGCATTTATTTGAAACAGAAAACTTTTGTAGCATTATGAATGTCTTTACCAAGTCCCTGATCAATAAAAGCATTGATTCGACATTGCTAATAATCAGAAATGTTTGTTGAGCAGCAAATCAGTATATTAGAATGATTTCTGAAGGATCATGTGACACTGAAGACTGGAGTAATGATGCTGAAAATTCAGCTGCGCATCACAGGAATAAATTACAGTTTAACAGACATTCACATAGAAAACAGCTGTTGTAATAGTAATTATAATAATATTTTACTATTTTTACTGTATTTTTGATCAAATAAATGCAGCCATGAGCAAAAGAGACTTTATTAAAATCATTAAAAATAATTTGAAAAATCACAGTATACCCAAACTTTCCTTTACGTTTCAATTCAAATTTCCTTTAGTCAGATACATACATAGTTATGATGTGCTTTGAAATGCTTGTTTACTCTTTGGCCATATAGAAATTGACACAAGAATCACATGAAAAAGCTCTCAAATATGAAGCAATAAGTGATTTCAGAACAACCAAACTCTCTCAGCCAATCAGAATCCAGAGCTGGAACTATCCGCTTTATAACTCGTAATAAAATGTATATGAAGTTAATTGTCAGTTGGGCGTGATGAATATGATGCGGCTCCCTGTTAGAGTCTGGCGTGTGCTCGGTTAAACTGGTATCTGTGGTGCTCCTGTGTGTTTCAGGGTTACGTGCTGAGCTCCATCGAGGGCAGAGTCGCGGTGGAGTATCTGGACCCCAGTCTGGAGGTGCAGAAGAAGAAATACGCCTTCAAATGCCACAGACTGAAGGAGAACGGCATCGAGCAAGTCTATCCGGTCAACGCCATCTCCTTCCACAGCGTCCACAACACGTTTGCCACCGGTACCCATCCACACGCTCACATCACGCTCTTTATTACTGTGAGAATTACCTGAATGTTATTGCCAAACATTTGAAGGCTTCATTGAATTGGAGAATGTATTCAATAGGGTACGTGTCGAACGTCGCCTAACCAAACCTGGAAAACGGATCTCATTGAAAAAGCATTATTATAGCCGTATTAAATAACGACGATATCGATGGACTTTTAAGGCAATCGGTTAAACTAGCGAGCTGGTTTTATTGTTGACGTTTTATTTGGTTTTTATATATAAATATTAGTGAAAAGAATAAAAATAAAAAAACTTTTATACATCAATCTACACATGTGATGGACATTGGTAATGATCATCTTTAGTGTCTACTCTGAAGGCATCCTGAGTAAAACAGCTTCGTATTTAACGAGGCATATGCAAAACTCGTGAACCGGAAGCAACGAGATCTGGTTAGCGGAATACGGAAGTCTGTTAAGCCCTTTATTTTATGAATTATGATTATGAACAGATGCAGTGCGTTCAGTAGCATCAGTAGTGTGAGATTGTAGTTTGCGTGACCAGTGATTGATGGGAAACCTGTTTGAAAACAATCATTATTCTGTGGTGCAGAACCCACATTGAACATTAGTACTTTGATAAATGACTCACAGGACCATTTAAAATGAACCAGTGAATCAAAAGATGATTTATATGGTCAAAAGTTCAGAGAAACAGTGAACAGTTGTGAAATAAAACTTTTCCTTATAAATGCATTTTTTTGTTGTTGGTGAAGACCGCAGACTGAGAGATGACTCTGTGTGTGTTTTGGCACAGGCGGTTCTGACGGCTTCGTGAACATTTGGGATCCGTTCAACAAGAAGCGTCTGTGTCAGTTTCATCGATACCCGACCAGCATCGCGTCTCTGGCGTTCAGTACGGACGGCTCTCTGCTGGCCATCGCCTCCTCGTACATGCAGGAGCAGGGAGACATTTCTCATCCGGCCGACGCCGTCTACATCCGCCAGGTCACCGACGCCGAGACCAAACCCAAGTGAGTTTGCGAGGAGCGTTTGCCGTCCTGCTGTTTAATGTGCGTTTGATTCATGCCGCCGTTTCGGAGCGTTTCTTCTCAAACGCCGCTTGATCATTTCGGCTCTTTATCGACGGCAGCGTCTGTTTGTCCAGTAATGTCATCAGAAAGAGCTTTAGCAGAACGCTCTGATTGAATTTCCTGCAGTGATCGATACATGCGTCTGACGTCAGGAGACGTGCGTCTCTGGTCCGATCGCGTGTGTGGACTTGTCAGATATATATACGTATGTACTGATCAGGCGGTCAGTTTGTTTTAAAGCCGTACGTGAGCTGGAGTTTGATTGACGGGTGTTTGGGCGGTCCTTCACCTGCCGTCACGATGAACGCTTGTGATGTCGTGATCCGCAGGTGTGAAGCTCATCTGACGTTTGTGCTCTTGTGTTCGCAGATCCACGTGAATCCTGCAGTGATTCTCCGGCGTCACGGTTACTCACGATCGCCACCCGTTTGAACACAAAACACTCGTTTTCTATCTTGTTTGTCTTTTTATTCTGTCTCTGTCAGCAAATAAAATTAAATGTTTTCATTTTATGTGTCGTGCCCTCCATGTGTGTATTTTTATGTGCTTAAGAAAAAATATATATTCTTTTTATTCACTGAACATGTGTCATAAATGAGTGACATTGAAATTAAACATTTTGCTTCAAACGGCTCAATTTTTCTCCTCAGATCATCTCTGATGTGCGTCTCGTAGGAAATGAAGTTCACGCTGACCTCAAATCATTCATGCCATTGTTTTATGAAATGTGGATTTAATACTTTGAATTGTGACGGTATGAATTCATTAAAAATAGAGGCATGAAATCCAATCAAATCCACGGACAGAAACGCTTTTGTTTGTTGACTGAGTGAATGGCAGATTGTTCTTGTGTGCAGCTGCTCATACACACACACACACACACACACACACCTATCCCAGAGATTGTGTAGAACACGCAATTATTGCATTAGAAAGCTTTGCTTCTGTCTAATGGCTTCGGCTGCTGCTTCAATATCCTAAACATTATTTGTGCGTTTGTTAAATGATGTTACTAATTCCTCTAATTAACAGTAATGACTGCATCGCTCTCATTATGATGACTTGAGCTTCATATGAAATGGCGTTCATTTTAGAGGTAATTACCCCTCATCTGCACTGGCGGCACTAAATTGCTCCGTTTCCTGTCATCTTAGCGTTTGCTAAATTGGAAAATTGACTTCCTTGTCCGGCTGCTGCAGTCGCGCTAATGGAGGCTGTGCTGGAGAATCATCGAGCAGGAGAGACTCGGAGCGGCTCACGGATCGAGTCCGATCAAACAGCCGCGTTTGTTACTCTGTAACGTTCATTAGTCACGTGACTCCAGTTCAGTGACCCCCTGACCTCGGGGAACCGCGCTCCTAAATGTCTCAAGTCTCGATAAAAGCGCATGACGTTTCTGAGCGTCAACATGTTTTCTGCGGATTAGTGGCCATGAACAGGTTTGAGCTGCTCTGAATCTCCATGAGAGCTGACACCGGATTCCCGCCGCTGCAGGGCCGCGCTGACAGATGACTGGCCTTCGCACCTGAACTTCATCAATCAGGTGCTGGTGACGTCACAGCAGGGGGAGGAGCTTTGCTTACTGACAGCTACCAAAACTCCCGACACAGCCGTGATGTTTCCAGGACATGCTCTTCATCAGGCTCGGAATTTTTTTTAATGGTTTCTGATTTTTAGTTGTGCATCCAATTTTTTTTACTGTTTGGAACATGTTTGTTTCTGTATTCACCCACTTTGAAGGACAGTTTCATGAAGTTATGTGTAATTTATTTATAGTCAACAGATTTATTATTTTTTTTTTATTTCTAATATGAAAAATGATGAAACGTGTCAAAGTAACAGCATGGATTAAAGTATTATCTGGATCAATTGAAATAATTAAGTCTATATTTTCTTGTTTTCTCTTTTTTTTTAATTCTACTCTATTTTTGAAAACTTTTTTCCTGTCATATTTTCATCAACAGTATATACTGTATTCGTTAAAATTATTGAATCATCTTTTTCCTGCAGCACATCAGCAACAAGAGACAAAATAGAGTGGAGAAAAAAAATTACAATCATTTCCTTTTTCATTTCTCATAATTAAACCTATAGATATAGAAAAAATAAATAAATAAATACTACGTCTCAAAATCCATGTAAATATATTCATTTTTGAAAATGTATTTAAAAATGTAAACATTGAAAAATATATGTATTTTGCCCTCCATATATTTCAATCCGAGAAAGTAGATTCACGTTGCATTTAAAGAAAAATTCTGTCTGTAACACAAGCAAGCATATAACACATTTTAATGTCATACTTTAAAAGGCAATACTTTTTGTAAATTAAAAAGATGAAAATATTTCAATACATAAAAAAAAATCAAGCATTATTAAAGCATTATCAGTCTAGTTTTGATCTCCACTAAGCTTTGCATTCAGCTTAAATGCAGGCCACTGTAAAATTGTAACGTTTTTTCCCCCGAAATACATTTTAAAATATTTTTTGATACATGAAGATTGAAACTAAATATATTTTCTATTTCAAAAGCATTTAATCGAGCATTCTCATTGTTTACAACATATGAGAAGGTATGAGCCCTTAATGAATGTGTTCTCATGGCGTGTCTGGAGGCGCTGCACACTGTAATAATCATGACAGTATGGCGAGAGTGTTTCATATTGAAGGAGGATCAGCGATCGACGGCTGGAGACTCTTGTGTGGCTGTGAATCTCTGCTGCCGAACAATCTCTTCATGACCGCAGGCCTCCGGCTTACAGGTTCCTGCAATTAGCGCCGACGGTCGGTTTAGCAGAACTAATGGCACGTCGTTTGAGTGTCGAGTTCCTCCGTTCCTGCAGGCGACGCTGAAACCAGGCCGCAGGTATCAGTTACAGACGTGCCGCAGCCGCTCGGACTTTAATTCGTGATTATTTCACAAACGCCTCCTCAGCCGCGGGCCAGCAGTGCCTTACTAACGTTACTAATAAGTAATAACTAGTCCTGTCCTTCATCTCACTGTGTGAATCCTCTCATGTGCCGCACCTTTTAGAACGAGGAAACGATCGTCTGTCTGTTTCATTACGACGGCGTCTTTCAGGTCAAGATCTCACAGAAGCTTTCAGGACGTCGGGAACAAGCGTTTCACCGGCTTTGTGCGATCAGAAAGAGTTCGGTATGATCTCATGCTTCTAGAGTAACATCCGAAGCCTGAAGCGTTTCTCACGACACACGAGCACATCATCGACACGCACGACCCACATACAACCCAACGCCTACATCAACACCTACCCACTCCCTCCAGACACTGAAACACTCGAGTTTAGATTCAGATTCATCGCTCAGCAGCACGTTCATGATCTGAATTCATTACCCAGAATGCACCTCCATCGAAACGCAAGTGAGCTGCTGGTTTGATCGCTGTTGTCTCCAGACTGATTCGTTCAGAGATGTTTCTATGCGATAAAGATATTCTGAAACACAAAGCATTCACTCAAACCACATCTACTATCAGTCATCAGGTGATCTGTGGGATCAGAGCTGAAGGTGATGGAATGATTGACAGCTCACCGTACGATGTGGTCACGTGACTGCGAGGAACACGAGCTTTTAACAGTGTCCGGATCAACAATGAGACCACAATCAGAGCCAAATGAATTCTGACGGGTTGTTATGGTCATTTATAAACTTGTGAGTCGGTGATAGAGCCGTTCGGAGCTGACAACTGCTCAAGCGCTTCCGTCCCGTTTTTGTCTCATTGATCCAAATCCACTGATGTCCGTTTCTTGATCACCCCACCGTTTAATACTCCCACAGGCCCATTTTGGTGATGTCACGTGAAGCGGGTCAGTGACTGTCGAACCTGCAGCTGCTGTCGGCACCGAGAGCCTCGTGGGCAGCGTGTTCGAATCCCGACTCAAGGACCTTTCACATCTCTCTCTCTCTCCCACTTCGCTTCCTGTCACTTGTGATCTGTCCTGTCCTAATAAAGGCAAAATGCCAAAAAAAACAAAACAAAAAAAAGACCCTGCTGCTGGACAGAACGATGTTTTCTGTTCAAGTGACTGAAAGTCATTCATCACGATTCACAGCCAAATCCTGCACTGATTTACAGACCAAGTGATGACCGCGATCTGCGCCGACGTCATAATCGTGTTGCATTGTGGTCTATGGAGCGGCCTGAAGTGTGCATTTGAAGTAGACTCGCTCCCTCGGTCAAAATCAAGAGGTCCATGGTCTGTCCAAAATAAACTTCCTTCGTCCACTCTATGAAGTGGAAGGCACTTCAGAATTAGGGAAGTCTGCGAGTGTGTGTTTTGAACGGATGCTTCTGTCGGCGTCTAATGAAACAGCAGCGTGAAGAAAAGACTCAACGGATGAAATTCTGCAGCTCTGCTGATCGACGGCTCTTATTTTGGCTGAAAACGGACGACGAGACCATATTAAACATCATTTACATCTGTCACTGTCACCTTTGACCCCAGCGACCAGCTGGGAGTGACCGAGAACAGGTGAGGGTCAGGCGCCTGGGGTCAGCAGAGGTCACGACGGGGTCACTCATAACCGAGAAACAGCGTCAACCTGAATGTGTTCAGGTTCAGGTGAAACGTCCCTCCTTGACAGAGACACTTCTGTCCATGAATTCAGTCGTCCGTCAGTCTGTCCTTCTGACCCCCCTGCTATCCCATCATGCATTAGACTTATTCAATCACACTGAGGAGTCTTTTTGTCTTTCTGTCCCACTCCCAAAAAAGCCCTGGCTGACAATTTTATTTGAGACAGAAATAAGTATTTTATTGCATTACAGGCATCAAAACAGCATAAAATATCAATTATTCCAAAGTAACTGACAAAATAGAGATATTTTGTAAAAATATTACTGAGGCTTCAACAGAACAAAATATCCTCATCATCTGAATATTCACACTAACCAGGACAAAAAAAATCTTCATAATCAATGTGACAATACCAGCTAGGATCTGTTCTATGTTCAGGGGTTTATACCTCACTTTAAAGAACGTACTTTTGTTTTTTTAAAGAAAGTTCATATTTTAAAAATTACCATTAAGATCTACTAGAACATCAAGAGTATGAAAACATGAAAACTCAGAAAATATATTTTAGGATAAAAACACAGTTTGGACTCTGGGAACATCTTCAGATTTAATAAAAACCACCATGCTGTAGTGAGTCAGAACACAGGCTGATGTTTGATTAGAAAAGTTAAACATTTCTCAGCAATGATTAAATATTAAAGCGTCGCTCGTCATTTTCCGTCGTTATAGAGCACTTTTTGAATATTTCAAATCTTTGTGATGAAGACATTAGTGGTGTCAGTAGTGATGCTACTCTGAATAATACTCACTTTATCTCAGGTGTCCTGCTATCGGACGTGTTCCTTCGTGGAATGAATCGCAGATGCGAGCGACCGAAGCGCCGGCGTTTGAGCGCGTGCTGCCGTTGACGTTTGGAGCTGCAGAAGCTGAGCGTTTCTCAGAAGCTCCGAGGAGCGTCGTGAGCTTCAGATGCTCAGCGCGATGGAGCGGACGCTTCCGGCCGGGATCTTGGTGTCCGTCGTTTCTCCTCGGACGCGGAAGATCACGCGTGTGCTGGAGGGGATGGTCGCCGTGGCGATCAGGGGTTTACCCAGCCACCCCTGCGCTCCGCGCTTGTACATGGAGACGGTGACCTGCACAGGGACAAACGCACAAACCACACGCGTAAACGACACGTCACACGGTGGAGCATCAACATACGCTACGTGAGAAAGCGTGATCGAGTGAATCAGGTGTATTGGTGGATGATGCAAGTCGCCACTGAAATGAATGAATGGCTAATGAGCAAACACACAGAACATGACTCTCAGAAGCTCATCGCGCCATCCTGACGGTCAGGACGGGTCCGCCGGTGACCGCTGAGGGTCGGTGGGGTCACGACCCTGACTGTGACCTCTGTGGACAGTCCCGACCTCTACCGGGTCCAATCTGTCACGTATCGTCTGACACGTGCGCGCCATAAACGCTGAATCTGTCGTTCATTTAAACTGTGAAACGAATGAATGAATTCAACAGAAAACTCCATTTTTCTTCACGCGGATCGTCGCATAATGGAGCAAAAACACTTGAGCATCAAAGACGCGGCGGGTTTGAAAAGCAGATCGTGGGATTACGGCGCGATCGCTCCCGTCGTCACGAAGGCCTCGTCTCGGGTTTGTGTGTCGACACAATGGCCGTTTAATGAGATTCACACACCGCAGATAATAGACGCGTCCGTTTCAAAGGACTATTTCCAGCCTGCACCGGATTAAAATCATTCTCTTTTCATGGCTTGATTTTCTTTCATTCTAGCTGTCCACAATTTTTCAATTATGTTTTTTCTAGCCGTCTATTCTTTCATCTGAGGGGAAGTAAATTGGCGAGGGGTTTGTTAATGGTGGCGCTGGCCAGAGATCAGCTTCACATCCACCTTCACACCGCAGACGACCGTTACAGCCCTTTAACGTGACGACTTCAGAAAACACAGACGCACCGCAACAAAAAGCCAAGAAACCCACATGTGAGTGTGTGTGTGTGTGTGTGTGAGGGAGAGAGAGAGAGAGTGTTGGTTTGATCTGCATTATGAGGCAAAAACTGGCCTGACAGTGTGGCGAAACTGGACTCTTGCTGCATTTTGAGAACATGAAGTGTTTGTTTTGGTGTCAGTCTGTAATCATAATCAGCTTTACATTTAATTAAGCATACAGCGTTAGTTCTGGCAGGTCACGTGAGTCAAGCTCGCATCAGCTGACTCTCAGCTGATCACATCTACCTATAGGAATACGACTCCTATCATGACATTCTTATATAAGCTCTATTCAGTATTATTCGGCAGCTTGTCACTTGCTCAGGAGCAAAACAGATAGTCGGCGATTTCATTCTCTTTAAGCGTTCAATCGGGATTTCGCAACAGGGGTTCATTCCGCGATGCCCGCAAATTTCGCTGTTCTGCTAATGTGCCTGCATCACGAGATCAGCTTCCCGGCTAGAAGCAAGATATCAAGAAGGGTTAAAAGCATCCACGTAATAACTGGCCATTTCACCCTTTATTTATCTCTGAATATCTTCACGAAGCTAAGCTATTATTTATTTCATACTCATTGCCTAATGCTATGTTGGTAAATATGCTATCGTTAAATATTGCTCGTATTTTAAGGGTAGATATTCAGTAGCGTTTGTTTGCTAGGCATCCTGTTGCTTAGGCTTATTGGTTGTATTGTGTCACGCTGGTAATATTACTAGTTAAACTTACCACAGCGAGACTTGTTTTTAAATCTGTTGTCAGGGCTGTCGGATGTGAAACAGGCTTGCTGTTTTAGCATTGGGGATGCGGTTTCATTAAATTTATCCAACTATTATTTCCAAAATGCTGTGTTTTAGTCGTGATACGCTGTTGCTTAAAGCTGTGAAGTGTATCGGTAACATGCTTGATATGATATTTAACGCGCTGTATTTAGATTTTGCTACTTGCTAAAAAAAAAAAAAAAAAAAACGCGTTATTAAATTACATGCTGTACTGCATTAAAGGGGCATGCTGCTCTTCTCAGCTTCTTGTTAAAGAAGTGCACCCCTTCGCTGCTTTTCTTTTTCTGTAAAGGGCATGCTGCCCCAGTCTATGCTATTTCAGAAGGTCTTGCTTTAACGATATCACGATATTGGGATTTTGCTTGCTTGTTAAGGCTTATCTAGTGTTCAGTATCATGTTGTTGCTAGACCTGCTTGTACGTACCTGCTGGTACGCAAACAAAATGCTGAGCTTTGCCATTTGTTTATTTCTCCCAACTTAAAGCAACATTTTAAAAAAAACAAAAAAAAAAAAAAAAACTTGAACTCTAGCTTATACAATTAGAATGTGAAATGCTCCAGGCAGGTACTACATTAAAGGGGGTTGCTGCTCTTAGCTGTTTATGAAGAAGAGCACCCCTTCGCTGGTACCCTTCTCGCTAAGAAGTCTCTGTTATTCCGAAGGACATGCTCTTTCAGATATGCCATCAGTTGTGTTGGGGGGTTATTATTGCGGCTCTCCCTGCTCATTCATGGCATGCTGCATGGATGGGCAGGGAGTTTTTTGCCCAGAACAGAACCATCCCGCCAAACCAACTGTATGCTGACTGTCTATAATTTTGACGACAGTGGTCCTGACAGAATTCTGTTTACAAACAAGGCGAATTAGAAATGTGAAAAACAAAGAAGCGCTACATCCAGGAGGTTTTTAGCGGTTTAGAATGACAACGACACGGCGGTTAGTGATTACAGTGAACACAGAAATGCACTGTGGGACACGATTTCGCTCGAGACACAAGCACATTGTTATATTTGAATGTCTGAGACGAGCCGCTGTCATGCCATCGTCTAAATATCGCAAAAAAAGACATTTTTCCAGTATCAAAATCTGAGACTGAAATCACATCTAGAGATTGGAAACATCCTGAGCACTGATGACACTTGAGTTCTGAGTATCACGTCAAGTCTTTATCCATCAAACTCGGTTTGAACCTTCACGTGATCCGGTGCCAGAATTCAGCAACACGAGCGTCTCCCGTTTCGTCTGAGCTGAACGACACACAGATTATGAGGGAATTTCCAGCGTTCGGTGCAGTTACACCTGAACAACAACACAGACGAGACAAACATCATCCACATGTGATGCTGCAGCCCATTAGTCAGGAGCGACACACACACGGTTCAGCACAGTTCAGTCACAGGAACCCGATCGTCTAAGCGTTTCTAATCGTCAGTCGTCACGTCGGCACGCGTCCACAGGGTTTCTACGGGCCGTCCCGCTCCGCCATCAACCCTCTGGTCAGACTAGCTTCAGATCATCTGTGTGATTCTCAAACTGACCAACATTCATGACCTCAACCCACCAAACCCGCTTTAACCTGGTAAAACGGATCTTATGTTAGACAACAAGTTCCTCCTACTGTTGATCAAATCTCATTCACACTCTCAAACGATTCAAAACAACCCATGGTGTTTACTGTTATTTCCTCAATTCTGGTGTGACCGATTGCTTAGTCTCCATCATGTTGTTCAAAACCTGCACTGATTTTTCAAAGTTATAAATAAAACTGAGATTACTGGAGTGAGTTTTACAAGAAATACTATTTCAGTCTTTCACTGTTCATTCAGTGTGTTATTTCATGTTTCTTAATAATAGTTGAAACTAACTAGCAATATCAAAGTGAAAATTGCTTCAAATTAAATCCTATACTATTTTTCTTTCAGTGTGTGTGACTTTCTTTCTCCTGTGAAACACAAAATAAGATATTTTGAGAAATGTCTGTTTATCATCAATGATACAGTGAAAGTCAACGGGGTCCAATGACGTTTGCTTCCCAGCGTTCTTCAGCGTATCTTCAGTTTTCCACAGAGGAAGGAAAGTGGCACAGGTCCGATGGTGATTTTGGGTCTGGAGGGCGGCGTGTGTCTGTGATCAGGTTCATGTGTGTTAATGAGGTGAAGAGGTGAGTTTTCTGACGCTCAGACGACGGCGTGTTCAGTCACGTCTGTTTCGGCTCTTTCATCCGTAACGCGCTCGCAGCGAAACGTGTGTTTGCAGCTGGTATTGGAAACTGATCTGTAACTTTCCAGACAGTACAACTATGTTGTTAAAAATACTGTTTTATGTTGTGTTTTTAATATGACAGTTGTAAATTAAAAAAAAAAAAAAAGATATTTTAAAAGGATGTAAAACACGAGCTGCATTTAAGTATTTTCACGTTTCCATAAAGTCTACATAAAATTAAACTGCACTGCACTTTATCTGATTTTTTTGATCATTCGAGTGCACACGCTGATTCGGCTACACTGTATTTTCATTTAATAAAATTTTACTGTATGTAAAACAGTGTTGCACAGTTAAAGTTTTAACCCTTGTGCTGTGCTGAAAATCCCCATTTTGGTGTCGTTTTCCTTCAGTTAGCACAGGTTTACTGTTTCTTTTTTTGAGCTGAGTGATTGTAGGTCTCAGACATCTGAGCTTACTCACCAATTTTTGAGTGATAAAAGCATTATTTGTTAAAGTTCGGGCAATTTTAACTCAAAAATTGGTGCATACACTCAGGTCAGCCAGGCTTACGATCAATCTGTTTTATTCCAATGCGATACAATAACAAGCATCCACATCCGTCTTTGCTCATTATTTCTCTCTCCCAGCACATGAATGTGTCCTTCTTCAGTGAATCAGTGCCGTGTGAATCAGCCGCGGCGGTCAGGAACGATGAGCTTCCCTTCATTCACACTGCGATCGAGCGGATCGAGTCTGAAGCTCAAAGACTCCGGGTTCTTCGGCTCAATTTGCGTCTGATTGAATTTGCTCCTCACAAACATTCCTAATGGCATTAGACGAGCCGCACGCACACGACTAACTCCATTTAGCATCCAAATCGGGTTTAAGGACCATATTGATGCCGAGCGTTATTAAGCGTGATTATCAAAACAACAGACAATGGGCCAAAGTGTCCACTAACCCGTTTATCTATAATTTCACAGAGGCAAAACAGATGCTCTGATTTACAGTCCGGCGCTGCAGAACGAGGAAACGCAGATAAGACTGTTTGAGATCAATATGAAAGAGGGAGTTCTGATAAAACCCCCACTAATCACATCTGAGAACAAAGTTCAGCCAATCACCGCGATTGAAGGATAGTGACGAACTTAATTGGCGATTAGGAAGTGGACATTCATTAAAGTGCCTCGTTTCCAGAAAAACACGTTTCCAAACGCTAGCTGTCACAGCTCGGTGTCTAGCTGGTTAGTGCGGGTCAGTTAATTCCGGCTGGCTGCAAAAAGCATCTTTCTCCGATTGTGGCAGAACATCAATGGCATGTATCTGATTATACTCCAGGTTTAACGGTGCATATTTTGGGAAGCGCTCTCAAAAACGGCCTCATATTTAACTGACTTTAAACAGAGACACTAGAAACTGTTCCGAACATCCAAACAAAGGACACTTCACCTGTAATCGTTAAAACGCTTCTTTCCATTTTCCCACTTCGCACTAAACAATTACCAGACTCACGAGTGCTTAGAAACGGACGAGCTCCGCTAAACGCGAGGCGCGACGAGACGAGACGAGACGAGACGGCGAACGCTGTGGAACCAGAGACACGCGCTTCCCATCGCGCAGCGCATCTGCATAATGGAGTGAACTTCAGCTGAAGCCGCACTGGAAACGCCATTCGGTTCCTTCAGTAAACGCAAACCGAGGCTACTGAAACTGAAGGGAAAGCATTTCAGGTGATTAAACGAATCATCTGAATGTCTGCTTGTGGTTCTGAATAGTTCACAGTTCAGTGTGGCCGCTTCAGTTTACAAGTTAACCGACAAAAAAAACACACACACACAAAAAACCGGCCAGTTTTCAGACCGACGGATGATGTGCCGACAACTACGTCGTTCAATAAAAACTATCAAAGAAGAGTAAAAAGACATAATTGTCCTCCTTCAGAAAATATATTCAAAATATGCATAACATAATCTGACCTTGATTATACAAGAATGAATGGTGATTATCGTGACGTTCACCCTGGTGCCGCAGCAGCGCGAATCTGTTATGTAAATCTTCATCTTGATTCTCTGAAGTGTGTGTGGAGGGCTGTTGAAGCAGACGGAGATTCGCAGCCTTATTCGGATCGGCGTCTCTCTGAAGGGTTTGTGAGGAGCCGCGTGTTTCGTTTCACTTCTGACGAGTCGTTACGCTCAAGAGCTCGTCATTACACAGCGCAGTTAAACCGAGGTGATCCACGCGGGAGAACAATCTCTGACCGTCTGCAAACACCGCCGTCAAACCGAGTTTAAAGTGTCCCGCTCAGCAGAAACCAGACCGACTCTGTTTGGTGCATTTCAGCTAGAATGCATGAATATAACAGAAATATAATTTTTGGCCAAAATGTATTTCAGGAGTATATTTTTCACACTGAAAATATATTTAACTTTCAAAAATCTAAATGTATAACACAGTGTACTCCAGCAAAACACATTTCCAATCGTAAAACACATTTTGGGTAAATGCAGAATGTTTGAACGTTTTTAATATATTATTTGTACAATATAAATGGATAGAAAATATATTTTTGGTAGTTAGTGTATGGTAGTTAGTGTGTGGTAGGTATTGTATGGTAGTGTGTGGTAGTTATTAGGGCTGCGACGATAAATGGATTCGTGGATTGATTCTAAGATCTTCCGAATGCATCACGATTCTCTGTGGAACCGATTCTGCGCTTAGATTCTAACAGCAGATGGCGCTCTACTCTAGTTTTAAATGCTCACAAAGAAGAGTGCTGAAGAACATTTGTGCGTTCGGCTGAGTCATGTAATTCCACCTCGGCTCAGAAAGCTTTAATGACGCGAGATTAATGTAAACACAGCCCACTGTGAACACCTCTGTAATTCGCTTCAACCTTTTCGAATTGTATGAATGATTATTTTAGGTTCCAGTGCATGTAAGGATTTGGAAACAAGCAGAGCACGGCTGTTTCTGAAGCAAGCAGTGCCACCTGCTGGTCAAAACTAAGCTCAGAATCGATTTGAGAAAGAATCGCGATGCGTTCGGAAAATCTCGAAATTGATGCGGAATCATTTCTGGATTCGCGTTGCAACGATTTATCGTCCCATCCCTAGTTACTGTATGACAGTTAATGTGTGGTAGTTAGGGTGTAGTAGTTAACATACAGTAGTAAGTTTGTGGAAGTGTATGATAGTTAGTGTGTGGTAGTTGTAGTGTGTTAGTTGCATGGTAGTGTATAGCAGTTATTGTATGATAGTTAATGTGTGGTAGTAAGTGTGTGGTAGTTAGTTAGTGTAGGTGCAGCTGGTTAAATATTGATGGTTTGTTTTCCTGTCTAAGTGTCTCTAGTCTCAGCTGTCGCTCGCAGCGCTACCATCAACTCCACAAACACCATTTACAGCCTCAGCTCCGCCTCTGGCCGGCAATACACACACACACACACACACACACACACACACACACAAAAGACACTCATTAACCCAGAGCAGTTAATTGTGTAAGGAGATAATTGCATGTAAATGCTGTGGCTGAAGTGGCTTTTCAGTGGCTCTCAGGACTCAGATGAGGAGGATTTAACACTGACAGCATTAATTTATTTGCGTAAAACAGTCCATTCAGACTGAAATATCACTGATTCACTGACAGCAGCGCAGGAATGATTTACTGATCATACGCACAAGGAGAAATGATTAACAGAGGAGACCTGACGTCTGATCTCTGCAGGTCAAAGGTCAGACAGGGTTGAGAATTCTCTGCCTAAAGGTCCAAAACAACATAATTAGCGAATCCCACAAGCTTTTCCGCCAGCTGATATGAACACGTGCGACTGAATCATTCCTGTTTTAATCGCTGAAGTGTCTGACGTGAAGCTCCCGTCGCTGCTCTAAACCATAAACATCATATCACGTATTTCCACATCGACACACCAGTGAATATGACATATAAAGACTGAATGAGTGTGACTGTTGACAGGAATATGAGGGTCATGTGATGTGTGAGGTCACATGAACACATGACCTGTGGGGTCCGGCGGACGCAGTATCAGCTGTCAGAGTGTTTAACAGCTCCATCCTTTCAACACTATTTGAAAATAATTTCCTCACTTATTTGTAAGGTGACACCAGACGAGCGCAAGCCTCCGGCGCTTTACACGCCGTTCACACCGAACCCGAGACGACTGCAACACCGACGAAGACGCTTTTGTTCGGCGGCAGCTTTAATGTGTCTTAATGGAGACGCGTTACGTGCAGAAACACCAGAACACACAATCGAGCATATTTCTTCATTCAGTTAGCTGCTTTACAATACATTCAAGTGTGTTTCCTAGGGTGTTCTGGGTGGTGTCTGGTGTGAAAAGAGCCTCAGTGATCTTCTGAACTGTAAATGTTTCTCAGCTTCATCTTTCATTGTGTCTGATCATTTAGTAAGGCAGCATCATGCTCTACTCAACACACACGATCGGAGGTGTTTGTTCAATCACACACACACACACGAGATGTAGAGATCTCAGTCTGGTGAGTGTGTATCTGTTGACTGTGGTTATTGTGGATTATTGTGCGGTTATTGTGGATCTCAGAGCCGTGTGCGTCCCGTCCACGGCTCTTATCTTTAAACTGATAAGAGAAACACGTCATATTAGCTGAGTCCCTGAATCAATACAGGACACACACACACACCTACTGCAGCGCCACCTACTGGTGACACAGATCTCTAGAGTTCACCTCCATCCTGAGGCGCGTCAGTCTGGGGTGCGTTTCCCAAAAGCGTAGTTAACTATGGTGGTTAGGTCCATTGAACTCTATTGGTAACGACGGAACTTGCGACAGTGGTTGTTTTTGGGAAACGCACCCCTGATCCAACATTAAACGCCTCATAAGAGACTGATGGAACTGACACAAATATCACTCAATACTGTTTACACGGATGCAAACATATATAACTATATAATCACACAGCTCTTAACGTACATTTGAATATACGAGCGTGTCCGAAGCTCCCTGCATACATAAATAGCAAATCTAACTCGACTGTTTATTCTGGCACAAAATGTGACTTTAAGTCATATGGTCACAATGCAGTGTGCATTATGAAAACAGCTCTTCATGGGGTCTCTGCAGGCTTTATGAAGTTAAATTCAGGACTTTTTACAGAGCATTTTAGGACAAATTAAAAAAAAAAAAAAATTAAGGAATAAACCGAAGGGAAAACAATATGTCAATATGTTCTCCAAATGTAAATGTCTAGGCAAAACACAATGAGATGTTTTAGCAACAGTTTGAAAATACAACATGCAAAAGATTTACATTACTTTTACAAAATGGAACAGCTAACCAACTAGACTATGGAATGAACTATTATTAATTACTTTGTTCTTGTTTTCCAGATTCTTAAATCAAGATGAGAAATTGATCAAATTAGTACATTTATGATTAAAACCAGAAATATAATAAAATATTACTGGGGAATGAAAACTTGTTTTCCACTTGAAATATGTTTATTTTTCTGACTCCACTGGCAGATATTTGTTCTTGTTTAAAGCATAAACTCACTTCACTTTGTGCAGTTTCTCAGAAAACAGGACTTCACATCTTCATTTCGCTTCTCCAGTAAATTGAAGGATGTTTAGATGTTTGTATTGGAAAACAAGACAGAAATACTGAGGGAGAGATTCACGTTTTGCAGTGCGTGCAACATTCAATGGCATGACTTTAGGGATTTATACCTTTCTGTGCTGATTTTAAGCGTTTCCCATCAGGTGTGTGTGCGCTCGTCGGTGTTTGGAGGAGAGCGTGTGTTTGTGATCACGTGTCACCTGTGGCGTGTGTCCCAGCAGGCTCCACAGCGCGTCTGTAATCACACTTCCCGCTCTGCTGAACTCCAGCAGGTCCGTTTCCTGTCGGTTGAGGGCGAGGTGCTGACATCCCTGGAAATCTCCGGTGAGCTCCTGACCGCCGCTCATCTGCAGCACGTCCCACGTGCCCAAGAGCTCCAGACGCTCCCGCACCGCCCGCATCTGCCCGTACGACAGGTGACCTGCAGGAGCGCATCAAACCGCACGTAAACCTGAGCGGAACTCGACGCTGAAGCGCCGCCCGTCTTCATCAGACCCACCTGAGATCCAGGACGGCGTGAAGGCGTCCGACAGCCAGGACGCGTATCCCTCCCGCAGCGAGCGCAGGAACGGCTCCACGTCCGCGCAGGACACCAGCTGCTCCGACTGCAGATCCTCGCTCAGCACGCAGTCCGGAGACAGGAAGAGGATTCTGGGAATGAAGAGATTCGGCCGGACGTTCAGCCCGCAGCGCTTCATGTGACTGTGGAGGTTGTTGGTTTTCACCTGCAGACACAAACGGCATCATCCGTTTAGATACTAACTCATTTCCGTGATATTTTGACAGCTGTCACAGGAAATGTCCCTGTTTTGAGCTGCTGTGTGAGGATCTGCATCAGTCTGACCGTTATGGCCTGAAGAGCGTCGGGCAGCTGCTCGATGGAGACGCTGGTGAAGTTCTGCTGCTCCGCTCTGACCTGCAGCTGCCAGTGAGTGCCATTGGGGGCCGAAACGGACCCGCTCCACGTCTTCAGATCGATACAGAACACACCGTGACCTGCAGACACACACACACACACGCAGTACTGATCTGTGATCTGTGCTCACACAGGTGCGTTTGTGAGCGCCAGACGGTGATGAAGCTCCTCAGACGCACCTGTGAGCAGCAGCAGGTTGATCTCGTCTCTGTCGGTCTGACACTGGTTCGGGACACGCAGGTTATAAAACACATCCTGCTGTTTCAGACCGCTGACTTTCCTGTGTCAACACATCAGCATCAAAAACACGGAAAGAGCGTTTGAGCTGGATTACAAACCGTCTAGAGCTCCTTCAGCACACGCTGACCCTCTAATGTTAACCAGTCAAAACATTTACTGCTAAATCATCCCACTGTTGCTCAACATACTGCAGGAAAGGGGTGGAGCCTGACAGCTGTGATTGACAGGACACTTACAACACCTCCGTCTGGACAAAGAAAACAATTCGGTCACTGCTTCAAATGGCATATATTCACACACGCAGGTTGGATTCTCACCGGACGTGTTGCAGGAAGTCATCTGCAGCGGTCTGGGTCCGGTTCTGTCCGGTCGGGGGAGATACGCTGACGTTACCGGGTCTCTTGGGCCCTGAGGGAACTAAGAACTGAACCATCTGGAACATTCTTCTGTCTAATATCTGAATACGACCAGAAACACACGTACATGAGAATCAGAAAACACAAACACGAGCTGAACCAAATGGCTTCTTGAGACACACGTCTGGAGAACATGACAGCTGACCTTCAGCACAGATCAGCCTGAAGCAACAGCGCTGATGATCTGCTGATGGTCGTGTTAGGGTTATCGGCTCCTAGGGTTAGTCAGGGTTAGTAAGGAGGAGAGCCGGTGTGATACTGACCGTGTGCTGGTGATTGTCACAGATTCTGAAGGAGATCTAAACATGAAGAGCATGTGAGAGCAGCAGTGAAACTCAATCCAGGAACAGTTTCACAATCTCTGCTCACTGTCTCCCCCCTCAGACTCACACGGACTCACTGTAAACAAGCGGCACGTGGAGCGTCTCGTGACGTCACAAACACGCTCGTTAGCGGCGTTATAACGCGCCGATTCCCGCTGCTTCAGCCACAGTCACGTCCGTGTTTGAGCCTCAGATGTTCCCCTGCAGCTCAAACACACAAACAGCTTTTATAGTGCGCTGTTATTGAAGTCGGCGCTCAATAACACAGAAATGAAGGTTTCTGCAGACTTTTGTTCAGAAACGCGCGCGCGCTCCCTCCAGCGCTGCGCAGGCATAAAAAAAGAGGATATTAGTTTGGAGATGAAGAATGTTTAATTTCGGCGTAAATACACACAAAGCGGTTCGGCCGGCGATAAGCATCAGAAGCGACACAAACGGGCTCAAACAGACTCGCGTCGACAGCTGATGCTCGAATCGGACCGCATGAACTCAATAAAGAGCAATAAAGCGTTTCGGTCCCCCTCTACTGACCTGCACTTCAGCGGCAGATCGCAGCGATACCGGCCGCCACCGCAATAAAGCCGCAACAAAGAGCTGAAAGACATACAAATGAAAGTGAAGCCAAAGCAATATCAGCAGAATTCCCGCACAAAGGCTCCGTACAGGATTTAATATTGCTGCAATCAGTGAACAGAGTCAATTATTCCGATTCCTTTATGTTCCGCTATCAGAGAGAAACGTCATATGATGATTCCGAAGATAAACGTGGACGCGCACGCCGCGCACGCACAGACTCGCACACAACAAACACCGAATCGTGTCACGACAACGCGACACACAATGAAGTGATTTAGATCATTATTACCTCGATTGTTCTGAATTGTCACTAATTAAGGACCATTTTAGAGCAATATTAATGATTTCTTCATTGTTCTTCAGATGAGGACAATATTCTGTCACACCTGTGAATGTTTTAATGATTTATTAGATGGTCATATATTTTTAGGGTTAGAAAGTAATACTTTTATTCATCAAGGACGCATTAAATCGATCAAAAGTGACAAAGACATTTCTAATGTAACAGAAGATTTCTATTTCAAACAAATGCTGTTCTTTTGAACTTCCTATTCATCTGTGAATTTAAATAAATAAATAAAACGTATGATGGTTTCCACAAAAATATTGAGCAGCACAACTGTTTTCAACATTGCTAATAATCAGAAATGTTTGTTGAGCAGCAAATCAGCATATTAGAACGATTTCTAAAGGATCACGTGACACTGAAGACTAAGAAAATTCAGCTTTGCATCACAGGAATAAATTACATTTTAACAGATATTCACTTAGAACACAGCTATTTTAAATTAGAATAATATTTCACTAATTTTACTGTGTTTTTCATCAAATAATTGCAGCCTTGGTGAGCAGAAGAGCCTTTTTTATGAAACATCACATCAGATTTTACAGCTGTATCGTGTGTGTGTGTGTGTGTGTGTGTGTGTGTGTGTGTGTGTGTGTGTGTGTGTGTGTGTGTGTGTGTGTGTTCATGTGACTCACCATCATGAAGAGATGACTTCAGTTGTGTGCTCTTCATCTCATGTCCTCACAATCACCGCTCACTTTTTGTTATCAGACTGATATGATGTCAGTGGATCTTCTGATTTAATAATGAAATATGACTGTTTAATGTATCAAATGTTTGATCTGTGAGTAAATGTTGAATATTACTGGAGCTAAAATTAAAAACTGAATTACAGCTCAGACCGATGGAGTTTTGGTTCTGTCACCTCTGGCTTGCTCAGTTGGGGACACTCCATTTCCAGGGATATGGTCGACTTGACTGCACAGATACTATTTGAACTGAACTGAGCTGGATGATGACATTACTGAATTCAATAATGAACTGCCTTAAACTGAAAATTGAATGTTTACTGTTGGTCTTTTGCATTATTGACACTATTTTCCTATTTCATACTGTAAAGCTGCTTTGACACGGTCTGTATTGTTAAAAGCGCTATATAAATAAAGGTGACTTGACTTGACTCGGATTGTGATTCCATCAGAAAAAATGGCTGTGAATGCAGAATGAGTCTGAACCAGAACAAACAGAGCCCTGGACAAGAGCATCACTGATTCTCAGGGTCGAAGGGCAAAGGTCATGAGTCAAATCAACACACACACACACAAAAAATCCCTTTCCGTTTCTCCTGTTGTGCTGCTGTGAGTGTTTCTGTGTGTTTTCTCTTGTGTGCATCTTCAGTCCCAGCTGAGTGTTTGAGCTTCATTCACAGACAGACGTTCTTTCATCTGAACGGACGCAGACGTTCACAGACAAGGCCGCGATTGTGCTCGTCAGCAAACAATGACATATTTCTGTTTCCCTCTGCATTCCTCCATATCATTTCTGCTCGGGGAGTAATTTGTCTGTCATGGGGGCCGAGACTCTCCCTCCATTACTCTGACGGCTCTTATTAGCCGAAAGCCGAGCCAGCCCTCCATGAATTTAGCCACTGTTCCGCAGGCTCCTCTCAGTAATTAATTTGATAAATATATTAATTATGAATCGGGTCGGCCGGGCAATCAGATGGTCGCGCGTCCAGCTCGGCCGGCACTCTGACGAGTCGCTCTTTGTTGCGGCCGCTCGGGTTTCGTCGGCTCTTATCGCGGCTCTCCGCTCACGGCTCACTTCCTGAGAGCTGTAATTAAACGCAGAGGTTTCTGATTGCGAGAGCCTCGTTTAGAGGCCGGCTTCGTCCCCATCTGCCTGAATACAGGACAGCGCTCCTCTAGAAAGATCCAAGCTGAACGTCTGTCGCTCGTGATCTTCTGCTTTCACAGAGACTAACCGCACGAGCTAAACTAGCTGCAGAAGCAGAATCTGGCCGTCCTTCCTCAGGACTGAATCCTCTCGATGATGATGAAGGTGATGAAGGTCACAGGACGCGTTTACTGACTCCCTTCAGTTTCAAACCGCCGCTGGCGTTCAGTGGAAACAGTCCGCAACTCTTCAGCTCGGCTGTTCTTGCAGACGGGGCGCGTGATTTCCGCCGGCAGCGGCGACAGGCGTCCGTATCTCCGATCTGAGCTCAGATCCCGTTGCAGGACTGGCAGGAGCTCAAGCAGAGGCGCGATCGGCCGCTGAGATCTTCACTCCACAGCTCATCATTACAGAGCAGGACGAGGCTCTTTCATGTGCGCGTACGCTCGGACATCTCAAACTACACACGCGACGCTTTACTGCCAGTCAGTGAAACTGCTGAGGGAAACAGAACTGGACTTCACTTCATATCATGAGTCGAAATAGGCAATCATTTGACATCATTCAGCACGCTGGACGATTCTGTGCATGAAACACGACGTCTCAAAGTGATGATCCATCCATCATCGGAGACATTAAAAATCATTTTTGGGGGTAAATCTACAACACATCAGAACTGAATCACTGCAGATGAATGAAACACGGCCTCCATCTGCTGGACTGACGGTCAAACACTCGTCTTCTGACTGTGACTAATGCATAAAAAAAACACAAGCAAAACGAATTCAATAATTTATTAAATGATGTTTTCCGTCTGCTCTGCTCGTATCACTATAAAGCTTGTGAATCTGTCAGAGACAGACCAGAATAGAACAAAATATCAAATCATTTCAACATCAGAAAGTCACAATTGTGAGAAATGAATTCACAATTACCTTTCTGCCCTCTCTCCTTTTTTCACTCTAATGCTGAAATGAGTTTCCAACCATCTGAATTCTGTTCTCAGATCAGACACAACATCCATTTCCATCGGCACGATTCACACGACCGACACAGCAAATGTTCCTCTGGGAAAGAAAATGTTCTGCTTGGGGAAACAAACGTTTTATGAAGGAGCGATCGCACCAAACACACATCTGATCACCTGAGCTGAAGATCATCGAGAGATAAAATGTGATGTGAGACTGTGAACTAACAAGAAATAAATACATAAAAAAAAAAAAAAAAAATTACAAATTATAGGCCAGATTAAATCACTGAATTCACTGAATGCAAAAAAAGTTCATAAAGTTTCCATAACGATAGTTTCAATAATTATGATTGAACAGCAGGAGGCGCTACAGGACCTGAGATGATCAGACGCTGTTCCTCACGCAAACACTTCCTGTGGAGCACAAACACATCCAGAACAGAAGAGAAACACACACACGCACGCGCACAAACACACACACTGACTGAACATCAGATTAATTCAGATCAGTTTTCTGAAGCTTTATTGCTGCTGTATGAATAGAGAACATTCAATACATTTCGAGAATTGATACGAAACATTCACATATTATTCTGAAGGAAGATGATGATCTCGTGGTGGTGTTACAGCATTAAAGCACACTCAGCAGACACTGATATGAGACTTTTACCCAAACAAACATTTAATCGGTTGATTCAGTCGCTGGGAATCGAACCCGTGACCCTGTGGTCGCGAGCGTCGGCTCCACTGCTTGAGCGAAAGGAAACTTTACATTTAACAAAAACAATGATCTAATGTAAGAATCTGTTTAAGAATGAGTTATGAGTTACTTCAAAGTTAATGGGAGAAATGAACTTATTATTGTTCTTTTATTATCGTTAAACTGTACGTCATCAGACGCCACACGTGTCGAACGCTCAAACACTGAGAAATGAAGGAGCAGAGCAGACTCACATCACATTCACTCTTTATGAACTAAGATGGACAAATGATCTGATTCATCAGAAATATATTAAAGCCAATAAACATCAATAAAAAGATGATGATATGAAACTATATAAAATATTCTCTTGATAAACAGATCCTGTACACAATACAGGCCATTATTAGTGAACATCAGACGCTTGTGTTCAGTCCAGGAAAGAGTCTCTCACAATGAGGATCAGTCGTCACACACACACACACACACACACACACACACACACACACACACACACACACACACACCTCTCTATGTGTCCGGCAGGCGTCGCTGTCTCGCTCGCTGTCTCATGCTGATTGGCTGCTTGTTGAATTTCTGCATGATTTCTTTGATGCGTGACAGGTTGGAGCGGCCGAGCACAAAGTCGCACCTGCTGGCGCCGATGTCGTATCCCACCGCGCAAACCTTGCTGCTGACGCTGAAGCCCTCGGCGCGGACCGTCACGCGATACTCGCCGGGGTTCAGCAGACGCCAGTAATCGCCGTCAGACGCTGAGAGACGAACACAGACATTACGTGAGCCCATATATTCACCGAATTAACCACAGTCAATCACAAACATCAACGTCTGCTGTGAAAGCAAGATAATTAGAGCGTCAGACCAGTAAATGCTGATTCAGTTCAGTTCAACAACAGTGATGATGTTGGCGCATTCATCAATTATAATCAAATTCAATTTCAGCTGTAAAGCAGCTCAACAGAACACAATAGTGTTGTAGTTCAGGTGAGTTCAGGTTTTGTTCTCATGTCAGTCAGTGCAGTCAAATCAACAATATTACTGAATATTTAGTGTCCAAACTCCATTAGATGACAGAAAGGCTCCTGTCCCATGATGCCGTGGGTGTGTCCTGTTTCACCTGTGCGAATGTCGTGATTGATTCCGTCCACAGAGATGATGGCGTTAGCGATTCCTTTGCCCTGAATGTCCCTCACAACACCTTTGATCCCACGATGCACCTGGACAAACACACCATCATGTTTCACTGATTTAATGCTTCCATTCCCAGATGAGTTATCAGCCAGTAGTAACTTGGTAGTAGTAACCAGTATTAGCCAGCAACGCATTACGAGAAGCACGAGTTACATAATCAGGTTACTTTTCAAGTAACTAGTAAAGTAACGGATTACTTTTTAATTTACAAGAAAATATCTGATTTATGTTTTCAAATAAGTAACAGCAGTTACTTTTTTCCCCCACGTACTGATTAAAAAGCTCTTCTGTGCCCATGTTGAGGGAAATTGGGAGTAAGATGTCGAATAAATGTGAACTCTCTCAAAAAAGAGAGTATTCCTCAGAATGGATAAAACAGTGAAATGCAACGCAGAATATGATGCAAACCTGCAATCCTTTATGTATTTAATCCTTTTTTATTAACCAGTGTCTTTGCTGCTGGCCTTCGATGATCCAATTCAACCATACTAATAAGAAAAAATTACTTGAGAAAAACAACATTGGTTCTGCTTTTCTTTATTGATGAAAAGTGTTGAACTTTATTGTTCTGCATCCCCCTTAAATATATACACAGTACTGCGCAAAAGTCTTAGGCCACTAGTATTATCATCAACTAAAAATGGTTTAAAGTAAGTTATTTCTATACTTTGCTGTAGGGTGTCAGTAAAAAATATCGGTTAACATTTCCAAACATTCTGTTTGCCAGTCTAGTGAGATTTTTGTTTGCACAAGGAGTCTGACAACAGCCAGTGCTGCACACAGAGATCTGATGTGACCATCATCCAGTCTGTCTGGAATGACATGAAGAAACAGAACAAACTGAGACAGACTAAATCCAGAAGAACTGTGGCAACATCTCCAAGATGTTTCAAGTAACCTACCTGCAAAGCTACCTGAAAAACTCTGCACAAGTGCACATAGGGCAAAAGCTGCTTTAAACGCAAAGGATGGTCACATCAAATGCTGATTTATTTTAGTTAACAGGGTTCAATGTAGTTCAATGTTCAATGTATCAATGTAGTTCATTGATAAAGAAAATCTGTTTATGACATTGTTTTTGACAGCATCCTCATTTTATGTGCCTAACTGCCTAAAAATTTGAACAGTACTGTAGCTTTGTAGGTATAGGACTCTTAAAGCATCTTGGAGATGTTGCCACAGTTCTTCTGGATTTAGTCTGTCTCTGTTTTTTCTGTTTCTTAAGACAGACTGGATTGAATGATGGAGAGATCAGATCTCTGTTTGCACAAGGAGTCTGACAACAGCCTGTGCTCCATACAAAAATCTCACTGGATTATTATAATTAATGGCAAAATGAATGTTTAGAAATGTAAACTGATATTTCCTACTGACACACTACAGCAAAAGAAAGACTTTAACTGACTTTAAACCATTTTTTAGCTGATGAAAATACTAGTGGCCTAAGACTTTTGCACAGTACTGTATATATAAATATAAATAACCACCTTATAATGATATGGTTCTATCTGACATTTTTGTCAAAATTGATTTATTCACATATTCTTATTCGGTGACAATTTATTTACATTATGTGATGTTTCTTTTGTGAGCTGCATACATTTGGGGCATTTTTTTATAGAAAACAGAAATGGTTCTATCTACAGAAGTCTATGGAACGCAAAAACTTTGAAGCTCAATATCTCAAAAGTGCTCAAAATGCAGATAGAACCTTATAATACTAAGGTGATGATATATATACACACATATATATATATATATATATAAAAGTAACGTAATGTAATGCGTTACTTTTTAGGGTGTAACGCAACATTGTAATGCATTACTTTTAAAAGTAACTTTTCCCAACACTGGCAGTAACTAGTAACTCTACGGCATCTTGTATGCGTGCGTGCATTTGTGTGTTTGATCACCTGCTCCATGAAGACGAGCAGAGACTCGCGGTTGTTCTCCCACTCCTCCGGTAGTTCGGTCTCGTGTGGAAATTTATCGCATCCCACGTACATGGAGAGCTCGAAGCAGTTGGTGTGCAGGTAACTGAAGTCATTCATACCTGTTAACGAACAACGAGCGGTTAACGAGACGGACGATCATCGCGATCGGAATCACGAGTGCCGACGCGTCCTCACTTCCTGCGGCCGTGTGCCACGACGCGCCGTTGATGGTGCCGTCCTCCTTGGCGAAGTCGTCGGTGTGGCAGACCCTGCGGCTGGCGTCGGTCATGAGGCGGTGAGTGGAGGCGTACGAGAAGGCCAGCCAGCGGAACACGTGATCGTCGGCGGTGGGCGTGGCCTCGCGGAGCGCCGTCACCGAGCGCGTGCGGTCGAACGGGAACGTCACCACCAGCTCCCCGCCCTGCAGGTTCCCGCCCAACGCGAACGGGATCTTCTCCATCCACGACACCAGAGCACGCGTCTCCACCGCCACCTGGGGTCAGAGGTCAGAGGTCAGAGCGGTTTAGAGCAACCTACTAACGTAAACATGAGTTTTCATGACACGTGACTGAAGCTGGTGTGTGATGCTCATCACTCTCTACTTACACACACACACACACACACACACACACACACACACACATATATATTTGTGAGATTAAAAGTCTCCAGCAATCTTACTAATTTAACTCCACTGACACTATCAGATGAGAAAAGCTGAACTGAATTGTTCTGAATAATGACTCCATTGTGCTTTACAGATGAATCAAATTAGCCCCATAAACAATGGATTTTGCAGCATTGTTTTCCTGTTTATTTGTGTGAAGCTGCTTTGAATCGGTCTGTGTTGTATGAAACATTTTAGAAATAAACGGGACTCGACTCTCTTTTTCTCATATCAATGAACTGGCGCCATCTGGTGACTCAAATCTGTCTGTTACCGGCTGTAGTTCATGTATGTTTATATCTGAATATAAATGATAAACAGAAAACCTTTGACAGAAGACCAGAAGCTCAGGAGAATCCAGTTCACGCAAGAAAACAAAACCAGCAAAAGAACAAGAACAGAAGGACAGATGAAGACATGGACGGTCGATTAATTATAATAATAACACACTGTAATATTGTTAGTGTTTGTCTTGATCATTTTTTCAGCTGGTCCTATAATTAACACAAGATTTTAATTATAAAATACATGTGCTGGACAAATCTAGATCTCAAATCAAAGATCAATCACTTTTGAACTAAGCTATTTGATAAAATCTGTTCAGCAAATGTGTTTGATCTCATGAATGTGACGATGGGCTCCAGACGGACGTTCAGTCGCTGCGATTCATTCAGCAGATGTCAGTCAGATGTTTCTCATCATCAAAGCGTCTCTGACACACAATCACAGACATTCCTGGAAACTCACTCCGTTTTCAGCTACACACATCCAGAAACGCCCTGCACGCCATCACTGCACGTACACACACGTCATCACATCACATCACATCACAGCTCAGCTCAGCTCAGCTCAGGACTCACGGTGGCGTTTGTGGAGCGGTACCAGTCCGGGATGGGCACGTGGTGGTTGTGGAATTTGCGTGGGACCCATTTCCGTGCTTCTGCTTCCCAGAGGATAGAGTTGAGATCAGGGAAGTTGTGATGGATGTCCAGACCGTCCTGACTCCAGCGGCCCAGAGACCAACCACTGAGCTCCGAACCCTGACAAACCAGAAACACAGAAACCATATGAGAGACGCCCTCACCGCATCAGAGCGGAGGAAACAGAGAAAGATGAAGAGATTCGATTTGAACAAACTGTTGATATAAACATACACTACTGTTCAGAAGACACTTCATTAAAAACAACATGAATAAATTCTAACGATTCTAAATGTCTGAACAATAATGTATATTAATCTTATATCGTTAGGGTTTATAGCGACGCACCGCTTCGTAGGCTTTCTCGTAGCCGTCGGGGTTGACGGAGGGCAGCAGGTGTATGCGCGTCTCGTGCACTAGCCGCCGAATGCGTGTGTTTCCGCTCAGATACTCCTGACACATGAACTGCATGAGAAGCAGCAGCAGCTCACGGCCCAGAACCTCGTTACCGTGGGAACCAGCCGTGTAGCGAAACTCCGGCTCACCTGTGAACACACACACACACACACACACACACACACATCAACATCACATGTGACATACACACACACTCATCACACACACGTTTCAGCCTGACAGACGCGTGTTACCGAGCTCATGTTCTCCGGGGTTGTCTGAAATCTCGATGGCGTAGAGTTTCTGTCCGTTGTAGCTCTTGCCGATGTTGTAGATGCGTGTGATGTTCGGACACATTTCATTCACCACCTTCATGAGCTGAACAACAGAAACAACAGAACACAGTGATGCTCGTCTGATTTTAATCACATTCATGTTCTTTCTTCAATTCAGTCAAACTTTTGAAATGATAAAAATACATAATAGAAGCATCTGGACTGCATTTGGTCCCCCTGTATATTGTATGTAATTACATGAAGGTTCATTATATAACGTGAACAAACACACGGCACCTGTCGCATCTCCTTATAATTGTGGTGTTTGAAGTCCAGGTTGTCTGTCGTGGTCACTTCATTTCGTCTCCGGTAATAATTGTTTGGATCTGTAAGAAGCATCAAAAATCAATGAGTAAAGGTTATTTTATTTTTACAGATGTATGATTGAATTGGTTTTTAGTAAGTAGTTTATTTGAGCAGTTTTTCATTTTGACATTATTCATTTATTACACTTGGACTTTTTAAATTCACTATTAGAGATTCATCAACCCTGTAGGATCTGAGTGTGTGTGTTTTCTGAGTGTGTGTGTGTCTGGATCTCTGGTCACCTGGCATCGGGCAGCCCATGATCTCCACACGCATGCAGATGCCGCCGCTGGCGTACCAGGAGCGCGGGTTGATGCGGATGTAACGGGCCACCACGGGTTTGGGGAAGGTGTTGAGGACGGGAATCTCCTTCTCTCGATTCGCACTGAAGATCTACTGAGACGAGCAGAAACACACACAGTTATGTGAGCGACGAGCTGAAGATTCGGCGCATGAGCTGATCGTCAGTGACGGCTGCGTTTGCGTCTCACCAGATCTCTGGAGCCGTTCTTCAGCGTCACCCAGCTGTGAGAGTCATTACTGAGCAGAACCTTATATGAGCTCACCCAATCACTCCTGAAACACACACACACACATACACCATCAGAACACAACACACAAACACATACAGGTGTGTGTGGTTGACAAGTGAGCAGTGCTGTGATGTGTTCACTGTGACAGACTGACACACGAAGCTTCACAACATCACTAAACTACATCACTGCCATTATAATGACTCATATGTGACCCTGGAGCACAAAACCAGTCACAAGCAGCACGGAGTAGCATATTTATAGCAATAGCCAACAATACATTGCGTGGGTCAAAATGAGTGATTTTTCTTTTATTCCATAAATCATTAGGATATTAAGTAAAGAACATGTTCTATGAAGATATTTTGTAAATTTCATACCGTAAATACATCAAAACTTAATTTTTGATTAGTAATATGCATTGCTAAGAACTTCATTTGGACAACTTTAAAGGCGATTTTCTCAATATTTAGTTTTTTTGCACCCTTTGTTTGACTAGTTTTGTGGTCCAGGGTCACATATTTACATTTATGCAAAGCCCCCTGCATTCAAGCTACACACTGGATCAGCTGTGGCTGGTAATGGAACCTGTGAGCGTGTGTGTGTGTGTGTGTGTGTGTGTGTGCGTGCGTGTGTGTGTGTGTGTGTGTGTGTTACTCACGACCAGAGTGAGCTGCGTCCCTGAGTGACCACACCAGTGAACTTCATGAGTCTGCGAGCGTCCACCTCGAACCACTGCAGAGGGTCGTTCCGTCCCGCACACCAGCCGCCGTCAAACATGTCGTCCTCATTCAGACCACCCTACACACACACACACACACACACACACACACACACACACAGACAGCATCAGAATCAGAAATGTCATGCTTGTTTCTGTTGTGAATGGAGCGCTGTGTGACGTTCACACTCAGGTCTGCAGCTTCAGGAGCTCAGAATGAACCTTCATGGTCTCGATCGCAGCCGCGTAACGCGATCTGTGACTCGAGACAGAAACTGGGTCAGTTTCACACGGCTGTCTTTCTGAAGTCTGTTTCCAGCTGATCATTCCGGCTTTCGCCTGTCGTTCTGTTTTCATCGAGCGCAACGGAAAACAAAGAGCGAATTCTGTGCAAAGTGGATCCAGATGAGGCAACGACGGAGCTGATCTGAGTAATAACAGATGAAGAGCAGAAACGCTGGCAGCGTTTGGTAAGAAACACACTGAAGGAGAAGAGCCGATCTTACCTGGATGTTCAGCCGGCCCCTGTGCGGCCCCAGACCGTAGTGTCTCATGGTGGACGCGTGGAGCTGAAAGTCATCGACCTTCAGCGTCTCCAGACCCAGCGGAGGACAGTCTGTCAGGAGAGAGGAGCTGTTCCCCATTACAGCTTTAATAAAAGAGGAATCTGAGCTCCATCTTTATTCTGATGATCAGAACGGCTGAAGTGTGAGACGCTCAGATGCTCAGTGGTGCGAGTTTCATGTTCAGAGTCAGAAACACTTCATAACATCGATCTGTTTGATTAAGAGGCCCGACATAAACATCTGACTCAGCCAATCATGCGAGTTTGGGGCGGGACTATCTGACCGACCGACCGATGACGGATGGCGGGAGTGTTCGAGAAACCTGTTTGGAAACAGTCACTGTTTTTCACAGATATGACTTCAGTTTCAATCTGTCACAGAAAGAGAGATGATCGATCCGAGTGCGTCGTTGACCCTCACGATCCAAACGAAATATCACATTCATTCTGCTCCACATCTCAGCATTTAACACACACACGCTAAAATAAAAAATCATTTCATTAATCAGTGTTTGTTTCACTGCTCTTCTGCCTCATCATACACAAGATCAATCTACTTTAGAAGCAAAGCTGCAGAAGATATAACGACATGTCTGAGAATATAGCTAGAATAAAGTTTGTTCTTCTTGTTCAGCAACAGTTTGGACTCTTTATAAATACATTTTTGTATGTGGAGCAAAACATAAATCAATATCTTAAAAGGACAGTTTACCCAAAAATGATATTTCTGTCATCATTTATTCACCCTCAAGTTGTTCTAAACCTATACGAGTTTCTTTCTTCTGTTGAATACAAAAGAAAATATTTTAAAAAATGTGGGTAACCAAATAGTTGCTGGTAGCCACTGACTTCATAGCACTCGGAGAGAAAAAAAACCCAACACAGTCATCAAAGTCAAAGGGGACCAGAAAGAATCCGGTTACCTGCGTTCTTCAAAATAACCCTAAACAGATTCAATACCTGATCCAGGAACCATTACAGTATTTGAAGAGTTTACTTGCAAAAACAGATAACTCTTAGTTTTTTAAAACATCCAAAAATCATGTTTTTATTGTGTTTTATTGTGTTAGTTAGCTGTGTTTTTAGTTATTTTTACTTTATTGCAAAATAACCCAACTGCACTTTGATTGAGATTAATTGGAAAGCACAATGAAAAAAACTTGATTTTTGAAAATGGTTAAAAATTGAGTTATCTGTTTCCGCAAATGAACTCTTCATTTACATCCACATTCATTATTTAATATGGCACATAAAACAAACTTATCTAAAAATCCAAAATATCATATAGAAAGCCCTTCCAAATTCCAGATATTCCACCTACAGAGATTTACAGCCATGAATCAACCTTGAATTGAGTCCACAGATGCTCGTATCTCTGGCTAAAAAAACATGAGCTACCAAACCGACTGGAAAACCATTCCTGATTAAACAAACATCCAGAGAGACGCTTCTATACAAACTGACTCGCGCTGTATGTCGCGCAATCAACAGCAGCAGAAGAACCAATCCATCCGTCAGTGAGAGTCAATCGCCGCTCGAACCAGAGACAAGAGCCTCGTTCGGGATCCACAGCATCAACCAGAGACACGCCACATCCGCCCGTGGGCGTGTTTACCGCGGTAATGAACAGTGTAAACATCACACATGTGTGCTGAGGTCACAACTGTTCTGAATCCAGAATCAACACGTCAAACTCTCGGACTAGAACACAAGAACGCTCACAAACTCTCTCTTTCGCGGTCACATACGCTCCTAATGACTCTCCAGAGGTCTGAATCTCGATAAAAAACCACTGCGGGGTCTTCATCGGGATGAGAACATGCTGGTTCCTCAGCGGACATCAGCTGAGATCTTCTCATTACGACACACATCTGCAGCTCTAAAGACTCTCAGGAGATGAAGAAGGTCCTAAAATCTGCACTTGGCCTGAATCAAACACAGCCGTTACTGTTGTGCCGTTACTAAAGACATATAATCGCAATCACGAGGGAAACGGGTCGGGTCATTTATTCATTCATATGAGGACACACACACAGAGCATCTTCACATCTCACAGATGTTTGCACTGGTTTGATGCTTCAGCTCTTCACAGTATCAGATTCAGAACTGCTCAGATGCTCAGTTTAGATCTTCTATTGTTAATGTAATATTTTGATATTAATATAATAATAGTGTTTTGAGATTGTGACTGTCATAGAGTGAAGCCTCTGATCAATCCAGACAGATGATGTTCATAAAAACGACATGACATTAGTTTAACCTTAATTACAATTCTGATTACTTTACCATCACAATTCCAAATCATGTCTGACATGGACTCACCGCCGCGCTCAGAGAACAGACCGTCCACGTCACCGCCGCCGTCTTTCGCCGCTTTCTTGTTCTTCTCACCCTTTTTGCTTCCGCTTTTGGCTGTGAACGAGACACAAACGGCAGACGGTTGAGCTGTATCCGTGCCTCTCCGTCATCGCACGTGTCAAAGCCACGAGAGGAACGGAACGAGCGCCGACGGATGAACGTCTGTGCGTTCGGTGGCCTATGAACCCGTCAGCAGCCGTGCCATAAAGTTCAGCTGCGTTCTCCACGAACGGCGCCAGACTTCAGAGCCAATGTGCGGCGCAGAAGAGCAGCTGAAGGCTTTCATCAGAGGTCAGGTCAGGACAAACCTACATCTCATATGGAAGCACTCGCGTTCTCAGAGCGCTGCCAGCATTCAGCAGTGCCACACAATATTGCTGCCATCATCGCTGGAGCTCCTCACATACAGACACACACTCATCTGTCAAGCGCCGCCTTCAAACGGTCTGAATCCATTATTTCCACGGTCCATATTTTCATTTATGGTATGTATGTATATTTTCAATGATCTGAATACAGGTTTGATTCCAATGACTGTGTCTGACTGACACTGATGTGCTTGTGCTGTAGGGTTAACGATGACAGTACGTTCATAACTCTTTTGCTTCTAATATGTGATGTTTTGCATAACGAGTATGACAGACAAATGAAAGTGAATATTTTTTTCATAGAATTGCATTTAGTTTCATGAATGAGTGTCTGTTCTGATGCATTTCTCCCTCAGTGTGTTTATGATTCCAGAACACATTATCAAGTTACAGTTACTGCAGAATCACACAAGATATCAAGCCTTGTTTTCTGAGAAACCGATAAATTAAGCTAGTTTCCACTTAAGAAAAATATCTGCTGGGCTCAAAGGCAGAAAACAAGACATTACATCATTATATCAGTCAGTTTACCTAGAAAACGTATCTTGATTTAAGAATGTTTAGATGTTTGTTCTGGAAAACAAGATTTCTACAGTACGTGTCACAGACAGAAGGAAAAGGCAAAAATGATGTCAAATGCCAATAATTAGTTCATCAAACCTTATGAGTTAGTAAAGCTAAACAAAACCAAAGAAAAAATGCTTCCTACACTCAAAAGCACTGATCTGGAGATCAATCACATCCGGTGTCAGAAACAGATGATTATGAACATCATCCTGACAGACTGGAGAATCAGGAGATCTGAAACGTCCTGAACGTCTTGAAAGTCATTCCATCTCAACACGACCTCTGCTGACCTCTGACCTTTCTCCAGCATCCAGCACAACTTGATGAACTCTATGAATGTTTCACACAGTTGATGGAACCGATCATGTTTGAGGGTTCAGAATGGGTGACTGACAGCTCTTGAAACACATGAACTTCCAGCCCCTCCATCACACCCTTGAGTCCAGAGGAACCGCCACAGGAACACATGAACACAGGAACACATGAACACATGCTACACGGCCCATCACTTCTTAAGTTTGAATTTTTTTAGCTGATGTTTATAAGTGAGTGAACTGCTCAAAGATGCCTGTATGAACCTAAAGCAGGATGATGAGTTGCAGGATCAAGTGGTTGCATGTGTCTGCATGTGTGTGTGTGTGTGTGTGTGTGTGATGCGTTCAGACATTACCTGACGCTGAATCAGATCCGCCGGCTGGTTTGGAAGCAGCTGACCTGGTTTTGGTCTCCTTCCCGACGGCTCGTGTGGGTGTTTGACGGCCGTCGGTCGGTCCGTCCACCGTGACGCGCTGGTAATGTTCCCGACTCAAGAGCTCCTGCATGTAATAATCCTCATCCTCAGATGAATATCCAGAACACACGTCCAGCAGGCGTCCCACGAGGCCGAGCAGCAGGAGAGTCCGAAGCCACATCATCTGATCCTGGACCCATTCACTCGCTGCACTGCGTTCTGGGAAAAACTTCTGCTGTCTGGAATCACTCCGGAGAGAGAGAGAGAGAGAGGAAGAATGAGCAGCAGTCGGTCAGTCAGACAGACAGAGATGTTTGCAGGCGTCTTCTTGATGTCTTATAGAAACTGAAGAGCATGAAGAAGGAGCTCCAGTGAGTCAGACAGACGCATCTGATCTGATCTGATTGATGTCTCACTCTTCTGTCTCACTGACTCCTCCCACTGGGTGGAGCTTCTCTGACCTCATTACCATCCCACAACCAAACAAGAGACAGAACTGAGATGAATTCATACCATTAACACACACACACACACACACACACACGTCTGGTTTATTATCCTTGTGGGGACTCTCCGTAGGCGCAATGGTTTGTATACTGTCCACACTGTATTTTCTGTCCCCTTACCCTAACCCTAAACCTAACCCTAACCCTTACAGAAAACTTTCTGCATTTTTACTTTCTCAAAAAAACTCATTCTGTATGATTTATAAGCTTGTTTCCCCATGGGGACCTCAATTTAGGTCCCCACAGTGACACGTGTACCCATGAGCCTGTGTGTATTCAGGTTTAGGTCCCCACCAGGATATAAAAACAAGACCACACTCACTCACTCACTCTCTCACTCTCTCACTCTCTCTCTCTCTCTCTCTCTCACACACAGACTTGGACCGTCACTAATGTGCTAATCACATCCAGGCCTGGGCAAGTTTTTAGAGTCACTAATACTGAACACTCATGTGTGTGTGTGTGTGTGTGTTTGAGAGAGAGAGAGAGAGAGAGAGAGAGAGAGAGAGAGAGAGAGAGAGTGTAGCAACGCTGCAAAGCATTGGCAATACTAATGTACAATTATTTGTTATGCCAATATAATACCTGAAACTAAAACTGAAAACTGTGTGTGTAAGTGTGTGTCTGTGTGTGTGAGAGAGAGTGTGTGTCAGAGCCCATCTCATGGAGAGTCACTGCAGATGCCAAACACACACACACACACACACACACACACACACTCCCCTTCTCTTATACTGACTTGAGACTAAATTATAACATTTCAGCTGTACTGATCATTTATGCATTTGGCATTAATATTAATAGTATCATGGTACACTACAGCTACAGAACCATTTCTTTGTACTAATAACAAAGTACTTCGGAGTACCATGTCAATACTGTGGTGAATGAAAATCCTAATCATAAATACCATGCGACTTTTATCTCAAATCTGACACCCTCACTTTACCGCGGTACTTCCACAGAATATTTATTCATTAAAGTCTGTTTCATTTTTATAGTGCTTTATAAGACACAAACAGCTTCAAAGCAGCTCTACAATAAAACCCAAACGCAGTTCTTGATCTCAGAGGAGTTCAGTAAACGAGCGTAATGAGCGTCTGCTGTGAGCCGCGGTGATGCTGATGCGTTCAGACGTCTCATTACGAGCTTCAGTTCCTCACGCCGGCACGACGCTCGCAATAACAAACCCAAACTCACTCCTTACAGACGCCGGGACCGATATTAAAGTCATAAATAACGCGGCGCTGGTGCGGACTCTTCCTCGCTCTTCATTTCAGAGATCGGCTCATCTCAGCGTTTGTGCGGACGAAAGCCGTGTTTTCACTGGATCGATCGGATGAATCTCAGATACCAGCAGCACTTCCTGAAATCCATCACACATTCCTCAAACTAAATCCTGAAGCTTCAGGCACCCAGAGGAACGCTCGAGAACACCTTCGGGGAAAACATCTGTCTGCGCAAACGCTTCCAGTTTCACTCCACATCATATTAGACTTTTAATCAGCTGCTCAATATTTCACCTCCTCAAACGACCCACGGATTCTGGGGATCGGCCAAGACCAACACCGATTCCCTACGGGACGTCCGTCAGAAGGTCCGGAGGGTCAGAAGAAGATTTGACAGATTCACAAGCAGATCCTTAATAACAGTGTTTGCTGAATCATCATTTACCACGTCAGAAATAGGAGACGCATCCGCCCTGAACGCCTCTGTAGGCCTCCAGATGATCTTCTGCAATTCACATTTAAATAAAACACAAACACACCGGAACCAAGAAAAACAGATTTAAAGTAGTTAAAAGTAGTTAAACCTCTTCATAAGCCAGTGATGACACTGAATCCGCACATTTACTCACAATATCTTCCATTGTGTTTTTCATAAATAACACTCGGGTGAAACTTCCCTTTGAAGTACAAAGAAAGGCCAGATTATACCGTATTTGCTGTCGGACAAACGTTACGGTGTCTGCGAGATCCAGAAACATCACAAACACGGACAACAGACGGCCTAGAAATGAACTGAAGCACTGAGAGATCTGATCTGAAGACTCCTGATTCTCCGTGTTCAGTCTAGTGTAGTTAATCTAACTGTATTTAATCCAGTATTACGACCTGAAGTCATTCTCAATAACTAAATGATATCATCACTTCATCTTAAATCTAATGATGACAGGTAGTTCAATCCGCAAACAGATCTGACAAGATTTTTTCCCTTCAAAAACACACTGTGACTAGGAAAAAGAGATTTAAAGCAGTTAAATGAAGCCCATCTGATTCAGTCAGAGCTCAGTTTTGGGATTTCATTCACAATCCAAACATCAGGACTCGCATTACCAGAACAAAAGAGTTTGAACTCAGACCTCAGAAAACACAAATACATCAGCTCTGACTGCTAAATGAGAAACAGCCTCACTATTACACACACACACACACACACACACCTCATCACTACTGAGACGTCACGAGCTGCACATCTTCAGCGTGACGCGTCTGTCAGTCATCCTAAACTCTGAATGATGATTTTCTGCAGACGGACATGGCAAGAACATTGTTAGATGTGAGTTATAGATCTGGAGAGCGTCTCGGTTCTGGCCTGATGATTCAGAATAACACAAACCAGATGATCAATACGTGGCCTCCAACTGAACATCAGCCAGGATCCAGCGCACGCAGATATTAGACAGCCGGATCTGGCACGGCCGGATCAGACTCCATCACGACACGCATCACAACGGCCAGGAGATCCAGGACGGGTGACTTCATGAAACGGAGAAGCTGATCTCAGCGCGACTCTCATATGAGAGCGGCGCACACTGACTAGACTAGTTTCACTGTAAGTTAGTCCTCGAATATTTGTCTTTCGGACTGCTCAGAAGCATAAAAACTGGCGCAATCTGAGAAGGAAAAGTCTGATTATCCTTGGGTTGGTCAAACTAGTTTTTAACACAGTGGCTGCTTTAATTCGACTGGCCCTGAGCATCTGTTTCCATGACAACAGAACAACAACAAACTCACAGAGACCTTGAAAAGGGCCAGAAACATTCACAGGAAATCCATCAATACAGGAATATTCTTCACAACATTTCTGCTTCCCGGAACAATCTTGGAATGTTATTTTATGGTTGTAAAAAATATAGAAAACTTAAAAAAGTTCCTGAAACTTCATTACTTGGTGTCCAAAATCTAACCGTATTCAGCGCTTGGGTCTGACTGGACGCTGTAAATCAGATCAGGCGGTGCTGAGTTTGCTGGATGAGTCCTGAAAACCCCAAACCCACGTTTGTACAATAACAGAACATCACTGTCGAGCCAAAATAATAAAATTCAGAGCAAGTACATTACCCAGAAGCCCCTGTGTTTGTGATCTTGAGCTTCCTGAGCTGCTACAGCCATCAAACAGCACAAACCTCCAGAAACTATTTGAGATTCTTCATAAAAGCACAGGAGCCGTTCTCACGCACCGTAACGCTGAGATATTCCCACCGCGGGACTGATGCGAGATCCAGGAGTTTCCCATCAAACCCTGGATGAAAACAAACTCACACACACACACACACACACACACACACACACAGGAGGATGATGATGATGATCTGACAGTATAATATGAAAATGTGAGAGGAGCTTTCAGAACTAAACTCACCGCCGTCATACAGGGACTGCCAGAGAGATCAAAACGGCTGCTTTGTTGTTGTGCATTATATGGCTCTGCTGTTCTTTTTATTTGATCTTTTGTTAGATTCAGCTGTTTTTGTTAATGTTGTGTTGAACCATTAGACTAAACACCACACATGCAGATCTCTCTTTCTGAAAATGAAGTGATCAGATCCTTTTGTAATTCTGCAAAACTGGTATAAAGTGATTTTTGGATTTCTAGTACTTTAGTTTTGGTCTCCAAGTTGTTGGTTAAAGGATTGTTCACCCAAAAATGATCATTCTGTTCATTTACTCGCCCTCATGACATTCACACCTGGTGTTGTAGTACTTGAGACTGGCCTTAAGGTCATCTTATCTTATCTTGGTCCGGATTTTATTTGGCTGGTCAAAACCACAACTTCATCATTGCACCGTCTGCATTATTTGTTAACATTATTAATGGATGTAAAACTTCCTGCTTCAAATGCAATCAGTAACTTTTTTTCTTATTTAATTTCTTCTGATACGTTGTGCTAGATGGGAATTTAACAGGGTCAAAAAAATAAATAAATAAAAATAAATAAATAAATCAACAAAATGAATACAAACGCCCCAAAAATTCAAGATGTAATAGAAAAAAAAATTCTTGCATGAGATCTTGTATTTATGTTATAACATGATTAAGCAATATCTACTACTGGTGTTCTTACTTTCGTATTTAAAAAGTTTATTTCCCCATCATACTTCGATAAACAAAATTTCATTTTTAAAACATCAACAATATTTATGGAGCTGTAATATACGCTTTATACAGCGTCTTATTATTTTAATTGTGTTTATTGATTAAATGTAAAATACATTTTTCAGGCTGTAAATGGGATCTTTCAGATGAATTTGTGGAGTGCTGCTTTGGTCTTGGTGACTTTATTTTATTATTAAAACATCTCATTTTGTCCTTCTATGGAGGACAAAACGAGATGTTTTGAGAAACGCCTCAGTGATCCATACAGTGAAAGTCAATGGGGTCCAAAGTTGTTTGAATTCCAATGTATCCACAATTTGTACTTTTTATAAATTATTTCTGGGTGAACTTTCCCTTTTTGTTGCTGCAGAGATTTTACGTTGTCTGGAAGATCCAGAAACATCTCAAAAACAGGTGCGACAGACGTCCTATGAATAAACTGAAGCACTGAAAAATCTGAAGAATCCTGACCTGATACTCTGTGTTTAAACTGGTGCAGTTAATCTAACTGTATTAAATCAGTTTTATGATCTGAAGTCGTTTTCAGTAATTGAATGATATCATCACGTGATTCATCTGATGACAGGTAGTTTGATCCGCAAACAGCGCTGGACGGGTCTGACCAGCAGGTGTCAGTAATTCAGAAAAGACAGGCTGTTTTTCTCTGTGTGGTTTAAAAATACTTCATTATCTACAAAAATACTTCCAGCAACCTTCATGATCCAGTAAATCATCAGTCGTACACACGCTCTCACTGGTCAAACTCATCTGACGTGGTGCGCGTGTGATCAGACGAGTCCGTCACGCGTGTTCAGAGTCTGTGCCACGTGAACGACTCGTCCTGCAGAACCTCTGCCAGTTTCTGATTGAACGGGGCGTAAAACAGCGCGAGCAGCTCTCGTGTGATCGCCAGCATCGGCCCCAGATCCCTGTCGGCCGCACGTCTGGTATTTGACGCGGGACGTTTGACGATCTGTCTCTGTCTCTGATCAGACAGCGGTCCTGCAAGAGTTCATTCGCACACAGATCATACAGTCAGCCTCATCTGAGAAACACTGGGTTTATCATCATGCTAACACTTCAAATAAAGCTGTATGTGTAACGCATTATAAAAGTATTCACAATGCACATCATAAATAATTGTAACCAATGTTAAAATGAATTCATGCAATCGTACGTTTTAATGCATTATACTTTCTAAAGGTGTAACAATGAATAGAGAAGTATTATTATAACTGAGATTACAATTATTATTAAGATCATGCAATGCATTATAAGGTGCATTACAAGGCAAAATGAATGCACTAAAACTATATAGTGTAACCTAAATTAGACTTGGTTCATTTATTTTATCTTTAGTCTTTTTTTAATTCACATTACACTTCTATGTACTTTTTAAATGCAGTTATGGTTTTATACTTTCGCTTTCCTGACTGTACTCTGATCTGCACTCTCTTTATTAAAACACTGATGAAGATGAGGATGAGGATAAGTGTCTGCTGGTCTCTGGCGCCTCCTGTTGCTCACAGCATGTAAATGAACACAAGTTCATCAGGACTGACCTAAGCGGAGGAAGCGGAAGATCCTGCTCATGCTGAGCGTCGGGCTCGATGCGTGATCCTCCAAACGCAAAACTAAGAGCTGATCACGGCTGAACACTGACAGCCAGTCCAGAAGAAACACCACATACAGGCCCACCTGCAGACGCACCTGCACACACACACACACACACACACACACACACACACACACAATCAGCCAATCAGAACAGAGCTCTCTGAATGATTCCTCTTAATAATAAATGTCTGGCTCTGAAAATCGATCTTCCATCTGCACTTAAAGGAAGGGATTCTGAACCAATGAGATTCGACTGTGGGCGGAGCTACTGATTGTGGGCAGAGCTACTAAGCATGACACGACAGCATAAGAAAGCAAGCGGCGGTGCATCTTGGCACTCTGCATTTAAAAGAAGCTCAATGATCAGTAATATTATTAAGGTAACAGTGCTGACACTGTCAGAGGAGAACAAATCTTGTCTTGGCTATCTTCTATAGAACGCCAGAATTTGAAATTGCCTCAAAGTTTTCGTCAACAGTACTGTTATTTTTCTGTTTATTAATGTAAAGCTGCTTCGAATCGATCGGTATCGTATAAAGCGCTATAGAAATCAATGAGGACACTGAGCTCATCTGAATATGTAAATGAGGAGACCTCAGGGTCACAGAGGTCAGAAGTCACTCACGCTCATGGCGTTGTTGAGTGTGCCGTTGTACACACACGCTCTCAGCCCGGCGTCCCGCAGACAGCCGTCAAACATCCGCAGAGACTCGCAGACCTTCCGATGGAAATCCAGCGCTGATTTATTAGCCGTGCCAAAGTACAAATAATCAGAATACAGCCTGAGGAAAAACATCAGACACGAGCAAATGAGGGTGAACCGTAACATGACACGGGTCTCACGCTTACACAGCCAAACCTGTACGGCAAACACAAACACATCATACAAACAAAGAGCAAAACAGGTTTATTCCTGCATCATCAGATGAATCACCCCATCAGAGCTTAACTACATCACCACTGCGTTTATATTTTTATTTTTTGACATTTTTCTATGGTTTCAGTGAAGGATAATAACCGTGTGGTGACCTCTGACCTCTCCACGGGGTCTCTGAGGATGGCGATGAATCGCGCGTCCGGCTGCAGCGCGTGAATGAAGTCCTGGACGAGTGATGGAGGCTCCGCCCATGTGCTGTTGTCATGGAAAAACAGCCAGGCGTTGTTGTCCCACATGGTGGAAGCGCTGGCCTCACCTGTCAATCACACACACACACAGATGAACAAGTTCAAGATGGAAATGTTGTTGTGGCAAGTGGTTTATTAATAATTACTGATGCTATTCAAAAAGGATGACACGTTTTTTTTCGCTTTAGGATGTTTTACAGTGTTCTTGTTGAAACATGTCATAAATTCTAAGTCATGGGTATTTTTCCACTTATCAAAACAGCCAATTGTTGTTTCTGTCATTCTTTTAATAAAAGCACAGCATACACCCTCTCAAAACACACAGCCTGTGGGTTTTCTTATCAAACTTAAAGGAAGTGCAATCATTGGACTTTTTTAAAAATCGCATTAAACTTCTAAATGTAACAAAACGACTGCATTTATTTATGTATTTGTTTGTTTTTAAAAAAAGTAAAAAATTGAATCAAATAAAGAGTAGGCCGTTACAGTAATTGTTACAGGGAAATGGAATCTACAGTACAGTACTGTGTGTTACAGTAGTGTGTTGTTTTGTACTGTTAGACTCACAAAACACTGAAAACTACAGCATACAGATCAAACGCTCAAACAAACCGAGCGCTCAGACACGCAGACGTGAGAACAGTACCGGTGATGATGCTGCTGCTGCCGTTTCCCAGAAGGCTTTGCTGTATCTGATGGGCCACCGGATCAAACAGATCCAGGTAATGATCCAGAGGGAAACGCGTGTGTGGACGTTCACCAGAACGAATGATTCCTGCACACACACACACATTTAATGGGGGACATTTCTATAGGCGTAATGGTTTTTATACTGTACAAACTGTATTTTCTATCGGCCTACACCCAAACCTAGCCCTCACAGGAGACTGTGCACACTTTTGCTTTCTCAAAAAAACTCATTCTGCATGATTTATAAGCCTGTTTCCTCATGGGGACCTCACAAATGTCCCCACAAGGTCAAAATTTACTGGTATTACTATCCTTGTGGGGACATTTGGTCCCCATAATGTGATAAATACCAGGTACTACACACACACACACACACACACACACGTTTGTTTTTGTGAATCGTGGGGACTTTCCATAGACTTCTATAGTTTTTATACTGACCAAGCGATACCGTTTATCCCCTCACCCAACCCTAACCCTAAACCTGCCCCTTACAGAAAACATGTTTGCATCGTTACACTTTCAGATAAACATCATTAACTATTTTTAATCATTTTTTTACATTGTCAAAAATTCCAGGTTTTACTATCCTTGTGGGGACATTTGGTCCCCACAATGTTTTATGGGTTCATTCCATAGGCGTAATGGTTTTTATACTGTACAAACCCTATTTTCTATCGCCCTACACCTAAACCTAGCCCTCACAGGAGACTGTGCACACTTTTACTTTCTCAAAAAAACTCATTCTGCATGATTTATAAGCCTGTTTCCTCATGGGGACCTCACAAATGTCCCCACAGGGCCAAAATTTACTGGTATTACTATCCTTGGTCCCCATAACGTGATAAATACCAGGTGCACGCACACACGCACACACAGAATATCTGTGATGCTGCTTCCACCAGAACATTTGGTTTGTAATGAAAGTGAGATGAAAGCAGACACACAGGAAACTCAAACACACACAAACCTACCGAACCTCTTCCTGGTCCACCAGTGCGGTTCTTTAGGCGGCGTGAGCAGGACGTCCGGATGAAGCCTCAGGCGCTCGTACAGGTCCGTCGTGCCACACTTGGGCTGACCGATGATGTAGAAGTAGGGCAGACAGCGCAGCCGCCGGAGTTTCCCGTCATGCCGCGTTAATCGCAATCTGAATGAGCCGCTTATCTGTCTGAAGGAGTGGCCGAACAGGTTTGATCCGTACGGATCCTCGCTCACGTTTCCACGCAGCTCCTCGAACCAGCAGGGGTTTTTAACGTCCGGCAGAAAGTACTGCGGAATCACAGAAAACATCTGCAGACACACAGAGAGGGTTACGGATCATAACGTGATTTACTCACTCAGCACGGACATTCCGTCCGATGATTCAGTTGGCTCTCGAAATCTCAAATGCACACGACACTCTTGAAAATAAAGCTGCTTCAGTGGCATCTGTTGTTCCTTGAAGAACCCTTAACATCTGTGGAATCTTTCCATTGCACTAAAGCTTCTTCATATCATCAAAATGTTCTTCGCACAACGATTTAAATAGTTCTTTTAAGAACTGTTCACTGAAGGCTCTTTGGGAATCACAAATGGTTCTTCCATGGTATTGCTACAAAAAAAAAGTCTCCAACTTTCAGTTTCATAGGTTCGCAGGTTAGGTTAGACACTGGTGGAAAGAGTTTCAAATCAGTCAAACACACACAGGTTCAGACGCACAGTAAATACTGTCGCTGTTTAGCTCACATTCATCAGATCCTGACCGAAGCAGCTCAAATGCTGGCCGTCATCATTCAACAGAGCCTCAAATCCATCCTTCACGCTGACATCAGGCACCATCAGCACCATTAGAGGGAACCTACAGGCTTTCTGAAGAGTGTTGATCTCCAGACACGCTCGGGCGTCACTGGATGTAATGGACTTTCCTGGCAGGGCGTCCGGAAAGACACTTTTAGATGAACAAGAACACTAAAGAACTGTTTCCTGGCTTTTCCAGTCATGTTCCCATTACAGAGATGATGATGATGATGATGATGATGATGATGATGTAGTTTATTAAACACGCAGAAATTCAGTTTCAGGGTTCAGTACAAATCATAAAACAAGTTCATACTCCGTATTTACAGAAACCGTCATTGTTTGAAATCATCACCTGTAAACATGCAGATTTCACATCTGTATTTCTCATCTGATAGATCAGGACGGAAGAACACTGTGTTTGCCGAAATGCTTTATATTATATGTTGATGTTACAGAAATAGTTTGAATATTGAATATTTATCCTCATCATCAGGCTGTCCAAGATGAGTTTGTTTGTTCATGGGAACAGATTTGGAGAAACATTTGAAGTTAAAAACATCTTCATGATGGATTTGTTCCATCTTTTGTCTTCTCAAGATGTTAACTGATGAACTGGAGTGGTGTGGATTATTGTGATGTTTTTATCAGCTGTTTGGACTCTCATTCTGACGGCACCCATTCACTGCGGAGGATCCATTGGGGAGACGGTGATGGAATGACACATTTCTACAAATCTGATGAACGAACAAACTCATGACCTGAGGATGAGCACATTTTCATTTTTGGCTGAACTTTTCCTTTAATATGCATTTTAAACATTTTGATGACATTTTGTGTCTGTTTGATCAAATTAAAATCTTTTATCGGCTGTTCATTCAATATCACTAATTAAACGCAGGGTGAACTGACATGAAGCTGAACTCACGTGTTCCTCGAGGCCGATCAGCTCGCTGACGTCAGGAATCCGTCTGGCTCCGAACTTCACTTTGGTTGCGATGCTGCGCACCACGTCTCTGAGGGCGTCTTCGCTCAGGTCCTCCTCCAGCAGATACGGAGCGAAGAACAGAGTCTTCCTCTCGCTGGACAGCACGTAAGACACCGTGATGAAGATGAGGAGGAGGATGAAGCCGCAGACTTTAGAACACTGGACACATGATGAAGATCTGCACCGTGTGACGTGATTCACCTTCAACGCGCCAAACAGACTCCAGCGGCCGCCGTCCACCTGACGAGACAGAGAACACTGATGAACACGGACACAAAACTGACCGACACACTCGACTCCTGACCGAAGTGAAGATCTGTGCGATGGTGCACAAATGTGCTGTTTTTTAAAACTTTAAACTCATGTGAATAAAGGCTTTTAATTTTTTTTTTCCACATTATTTGAGTGCCTTGGACGTTTTTTGACGTCAAAAATGAATCCCGCACCCAAAGAGCACCGATTTATGGATTTTTACACCCCAGCAGTTTTCTGCATGTTCGTATGTAAACAAAAATACTTTATTTTATATCTATATACAGGCTATATACTATAAAATATCAATCTAAAATATGTTCATGTACACGTGTTCACCTTCAGGTGGCCGGCGCTGGACACAAACTGACCGATCATGACACAAACGCAAACTCAGCGTCGGATCCGAGATTCTGTTTCCATCGTGAGATCTTTAACGACGTCACAGGAAATGACCTGAAACACACAGAGAGATTCCTATCAGTGAAATCAGGCTGTTGCTCATCTTGAGCTTAAAGAAGAATAAATGAGCACAGCAAAAGAATATGACAGCATGCAATCTAGTTTATAGCAAATAATAAACAGATTCAACAATAAACGATCAGCTTCACCATCCTGATATCAGAGTCCAAACAGAGACGCTTCACAGACACACACTGAGCGAGAAGAAAAAACCAAGAGCAAGCCGTCCTTGCGCCGAAGGACTAGACACGAAGACGAAGAGAAACGGTCTTTAACAATCCACACGTTAGAGACACACGGACCGACAAACACTGAACAGACAGGAACTTAAATACACAGACCAAATGAGAGAATTAACAAGACACCTGAACAGAATGAGGAAATCAAATGAGGGACCATGACAGTGTCCAAACAGAGTAATGGTGTGACAGTCCTCAAGTTTAAACACACTTGACGTTCCTCCGTCACACCGACTCTGAGACTCCATGAATGGGACTGAACAAACATTTAAGTCACACTGAGTTCAGACCACAGGAAACACACACACACACACACACTCATCTGGACATAAATATTTTTTCCCACTATTTAAACACAAATATCAGCTGTTATTACTATGACTAACTCATAATTAGGTGATTCAGTAGTCAAATATGAAGATGTATTAGCAGAATCACACACTACAGATGGACACAAAATACATCACATTATGGGCTGCAAATTTCATATAGACTTTCTAGAAGAGATCAACATTATAAATCTGTATCTGGCAGCTCTGATTGTCTCTTCACATGGAAATCCAGCAGGAAATGACCAAAGACTGTATCAGAAACAGAAAGTGATGCGGGCCCCAGAGACACGACGACTATCAGATCCGAGCGAAGACGGAGAGAACTCACTGAATGCTTTACCATAACGCCACACGCTCCTCTGATATTACATGTGCAGTATGACACACATATGATGCAGAAGCAGACATGATGAATTATTCAGAGAGGAGCTCATTAATTATTGATGAGGGTTAAATGCCTCTCATCACTACTGATGGTTTATTCAGCAGCTGCAGTGAAGATGATGATGAAGTTCTTTTAACCACTCCGAACATTTAAGAACAGACTCCACTCAAACTTGACTACCAAACACGGCCGACGGAAAACAACGAGCCAAACGCGTCTGTGATGAAGCGTTTGATTCACGCTCAACTCACCTCCAAGTTCAACACCATTCAGCTGAAGATTCACTGGATTCGCGTTCACGCAGCACTTCACAATCCCAGCACCGCACAAATCAGCCACTGAAGACTCAAACGCGACCAAACCTCACGCCTTTTTAGGAATCAATTTGTGGAATTCTGACTTTCCTGCTCTTCTGCATTGCAAGCACACATCTTTTGAAGCTTTCACCCATTTTCTCACAACATTGGTTTTCTCAAAACCAAATCTTCAGGCTACATTCACAAAACCCCAGACTTTTCCAGCAAAATCAAACAATTGGCTCAAAACCCTTTCAGCTGAACTCTAAATTAAACAATACTTTCAGATCATACACACAGCAACTGTGTTGTAGCTTTAAGCGCATCACTGTGCAAAATGTGTCGGAGTGAGAATGTGTTTAGAGTTTGGCAAAAAGAGTGCATGAGAACAGAAAATGGTTTCTTAACTGCCTGAACTTTGCCTAATGTTTTGCAGAAAGGCAAATGGGTTTCGACCTAAAAGTATGAGTTCAGACGAGGACAGATGTTTCTCTGATGGAACGTGACTAATCCCGACGTCTAATAATAAATGCATTTACACAGGCGTTCATATTATATAGAAATATGATGAAAACGTGTCACACAGCTCCTGATTAACTCTGCAGTGTAAATCAAACAACAGAATCAATCAATCATGAAATGTGCAGAAAAAGAGAAGAAAAGCCATCAAACAAACCAAATGAAACGACATGAAACAGTCACACAGTGAGTCCGCGTTGAATCCTGCTCTCAGCAGATTAATCGCGTTCAGCTCAAACGGCCGCTAAAGTCCCGTCTGCCAGAACTTCAAACCTCCAAACATTTCCACGGCGCTGCTGCTGGACTCAACGGACAGAGAAGAGACGATCTCCGCACGTGTTATTAATGCAGCGTATGAACCGCAGACACAAACCATCAGACTGACGTTCTCTGAAAAATATTCAACCCCAAATGGACAAAACACTCCAGTGAATTCACTTGAATGGTTTTAGTCTCTAAATTTGACTTCGACCAGATTTCTTAATGCACTGCGACAATCCATTGCAAGAGCTTATAACTGTACAGATTTTTCTCAGCTCTGAACGTGAGTTGAGACAAGCTATTAAAGGCCGGAACCAGTCTCAGGTTAATAACACACTTCTGCAGAAAGGAATCAAGTGGATTTTTAATCCTCCGACTGGTTCACATTACAGAGGCTCAGGGGAAAGATTGACTAAGAAGAAAAGTTCTTAATGCCACCTTAATAAGAACACCAACCCTTGATGAAGAAGCCCTTCATACAGTCCAATGTGAAGCTGAAGCAAATATTAACAGACGTCCCACATTACTAAGAAATCAACCGATACCCAATGATTTCCTGCTTTTAAAGGCAACACCATCACTGCTACCAGCGATCTTTCAAAAGGAGCACGTATATGCTCGTCAACGATGAAAACAAGTGCAATACACGGACGGACCACAGCGAGAACGACAGAAGTGTTCAACCTCATTCCAGGTGATATTGTGGATTTGGTCGACGATTCAGCGCCCTGTAATTCATGGGTAACTGATCATAATAGCTTTGTTTGTCAGACGCGACCCAAGACTAAGACAAACTATTTTCTTTTTTATTTTTGTGTCGACTGCTTAACACATACATTGATAGTGCTGGGCGGATTACTTACAAATTGTAGTCCATTACTGATTACATGATAATAATTGTAGTTAGTAACGTAATCTAGGTTACTCTTTTTTTTAGTAATGTATCCTGACTACTTTTTAGGTTACTTGTACCTTGTTTACTACTTTTACCTTGCTTATGACTTTTTAATTTATTTATTTTTTTATTCACTATTAAATGTACTAAATGTTGATATAAAAAAGAGAAAGAATATATTCCATTATTAGACGCCAACATCATGTAGTGAATTAAACATTACATTACACCAAGGTTTGTATTTTTTGAGATCCTGTCTCTCCAAATATCTCCTGTGTATATTTAATGGATAGAATTATCAAGGTTGTAATAATTAGGGTTTGGAATGAAGCCATGTTAATATTCCACGTGTGATAAACTGAAAATGTAAGCAAATATGTCTTTACTTTCATCTGAAACCCCTCCATGAGTTTTCAGGAAAGGAAGGGCACAGATTTTTTTGTTCGATGGAATATGAGTCATTCAAAAACTTGTTCCAATTTAAATAATTCTCTAAACCTGCAAGTCATGCCTCAGTGTTCGTCAAGTTTTCGGTGGATTAAATAAAGTTCAGGACGCGAATGTACAGGATGACTGTCGTGATTCCCTCACTGAACTAAACATACGAATGTGATTCATCAGATCAACAGCTTTTCTCTCCAACATTTGTGCTCGATGTCTCTGAATCTCTGAATCTGGTTTCTAATCCTGTGATCGGATCATAATATGAGAGCGTCACTCGGATCTCACACAAGTGAACAAATAACGGATTCGTATCTGCTGATGAACCGCTTTATTTTACATTTTACAGTTCTCATATCCATCAGTCTATCACTCGCTCGCTCGCTGCCTCACTCACTCAATCAATCAATCAATCAATTAATTCATTAATTAATCGATCGATCACTCACCGTGACCGTCTTCATCTGATCCTGAAGAAACTTTCCTCATCGCGCCGAATTCACGCGCTTCATCTCCATTCCTCCGGAGACAATCAGCTGTGCGCGTTCACGTGCCCGTGGGCGCCCCCTGCCGCGCGCTCATTGGTCAGCTCGCAGAGGGGGCGGAGCCGCATCTCACCTGTCAATCACGACTTCATAATTACATTTACTCATCAATAACACGAGCAGAAATCCAGCAAGGATTCATCAGTGATCACAGAATATAAACCATCATAAATAATTAAATCGTTTTTAGTCAGTAAATGTGACTTAACTTTCGTAGACCTTTAAATCATTAAAGGATGTTTGTGTCATTTACTGTAATATGTATTGTAATATTTAAGTCAAATCAGACACAAATAATGGAAGCAGAAGTGTATAGTCAGGAAACATTTGAAATGTGATCATGTTGCTGTGTTTTTTCTTCTGATGAAGATGTCAGGCTCTATAGTTCACCACTTAGTGAGCACTAGTTTGACCAGCTCAAGGCCTCACATGAGTCTGACGTCACATGATTTGAGCAGCTGCACAGTTTCCACGGCAACAGCATCAGTTCCTCAGTGTGAATCTGAAGTGAATCAGCCGTGTCACAGTAACACATATTCATTCATTTATTCCAGATGAAGCATTAGATCTTCATTGTTTCTTTGCATTCGGCTGCTGTAAATCTCTGACCTTTGAGCGATGAGTTTCGATCACTCGTTGTATTTACACTAACTAGCCACGATTTACATGCAAAATGAGAGACGCTCAACTCATTTAGCAGCTAAAATACTGAAATACTCTTCATGAGCTTTCATTCAAATGATTTCAGTCTCTTTCTGTGGCAGATCAGTGAGAATAAACTCTGGATTCTCTGCATGATTTCTGATGTGACCGACACCGGATGACCTTTGACCTTCAGACGACCCGCTGCACAAGCGTTCGCTCACGAACCGACGAAACTGATTCATTTGAACTGGTTTTATTAGCTGTTCTCGGTGTGTTTGATGTCTGTGTTCAAGCCCTGCAGATTCGTTTAAATCCGAATCTCGCTGACACGAGTGAAACAGAACCACATGATTCAGAATGTTCCAGCACATCCGTCAGAAACATTCAGCTCATAGTACGTCCTCTAGTCAGTCACATGACTTCCTGTTCAGAGACAAACATCCTGTGGCTACAGCGAGCACATCTGATGAGAAACTGGTTACTAAAGGATTGTTTTAGTAGCAGCTGAACTAGACATCCTGCAGCTCTCCTATGCAATAATCAGTGTTTGTTACAGAAATGAATGATCGGCCCTAAAATGTGAAAACTTTCAAAAACACAGAATTACAGCAATAAGCATAAAATCATAATTATGGCTGTAAAAGTAAAAAGTAAGTAAATATATTGATCAAATGAAAAATAAGCAGCTGTATGCTAATTCAGCTCCTCTCATCAGCTGAAGAACACGTGATGAGAAAACCTCTCTGAAGATCTCAATGATCTCTGGCTGAAAAGTGAGACGGATTACCCGATCCTGGACAGCAAACAAGGATTTTCAAAAATCTGGATCAGAATGAAACTCTTTGATCAACCGGATCCTGATGATGATCATTTGTTATGCAGCACCTTTTGAAACCTGCTGTAATTTTGCTTCTGTAAAAGTGCATTTTAGCCTTTCATTCATCTACGTTCATTTATAACTTGATTATTCACACAGTGAAAAAGTGACAGAATAAAGAGCTAAATTTAGTCACTGACACTACGTGAGGACGTCAACCAGATCATTTTCATATTTTTAACCCTCTTTTGAAACACTGATTTTATTAAACCGATGAACACCACAAAACGCAGCAGAATGCATCAGATCAACTAACACGCGTTTGTGCTGTTGATTTCCCTCCAAAATGACGTCACTTCCTGTAGGATGAAGGTTTGTTCTGATATTAAGAAACAAGTTTAAATCAATGATAAATCATACAAACGTGCTGCATAATAGGAAAGAGCAGCCAACTCATGCTCTAAAATACATTTCAATACATCAAACTCATTAAATCAGACGTGAACACAGTCTCTCAGATGACTGAAAATTTATTTGAGAACGGAAATAAAACATCATCTGATGTGTGAGTGAACACTCCATTCGGTAAACATTCTACGAGAAACCACACACACACACACACACACACACACACACACACACACACACACTGAAACAGTCTCTCCTGTTGAAATGCTGCTCTCGTTATGTTTCATTTCTTGATCATTAATAAACGCAGCAGAATCTGCCTGTGAATAATTCAGTTTAATCACGTCTATCATTAATAACGGCGGTTAAAGTGCACTATTCTCTCATCAAGGAGAAAAACTCATTTCTATTCAAGCGTCCACAGCAAAGTGTGGGACTTTTAAACATGTGCCAAACACTGTGACAGCGACCTTCATTCTTCTTCCTCTGCAGGAAAGAAACTGTAAACGTCACAGAACCCGGAGCAGAAACGTTCATGAAACTTCATCAGAACTAAAACAGACCGTCATCCAGAGAGAAACTACTATTCGAGAACCTCAAGTTCAGTTGAGAATGAAAGAACTATACAAGCGTAATTCTAAAAGCGCTAAAAGTCTCGGCGAGCGTCCGGCAGATTCTGTGTTGACCTGAACGACTGTAACAGCTCATGAAACACAAACGATAAAACACAAACCAGGCTAAAATCAGAAGAATTACAGGTGAAAATCACTCAAATGATGATGATGATGATTCCAGTGACTCGTTTAGAAGGACATGATGGTCCTGCTGATGACGTCCACACACTCTCTGACCTCGTCCTCCCGTATAGTAAGGGGCGGGGCTAGTCTGATGATGTCACCATGAGTGGGCTTGGCCAGCAGACCGTTGTCACGGAGACGAAGACACACCCTCCAGGCATCACAGTCTGACAGAGATCAGAGGATTAGAAACGGATTATCACACACACACACAATCATTCACCTGCACAAAAACACGGATCTCCACGTTTAACAATCAAAGATTTGAACTGAACTTAAAAAAAAAAAAAAAAGCACCCAAGGATTTGAGAGAATGCTGCTCATGTGTTTAGACAGCTGCTGCTATGAAAGGAATAGTTAACCCAAAAATCAAAATGTGCTCACCCTCAGTTCATCCCAGATGTAGGTGAGTTTGTTTGTTCATCAGATTTGTAGAAATGTGTCATTCCATCACTGTCTCACCAATGGATCCTCTGCAGTGAATGGGTGCCGTCAGAACGAGAGTCCAAACAGCTGATAAAAACATCTCAATAATCCACACCATGGTCCTCTCAAGATGTTAACTGATGGACTGACGGCACCCATTCACTGCAGAGGATCCATTGGTGAGACAGTGATGGAATGACACATTTCTCCAAATCTGACGAACAAACAAACTCCAACACATCTGGGATGATCTGAAGGTGAACAAATCTTGATTTCTGGGTGATCGGCTCCTTTAATGGCCAGCAGTATGAGAGTCTAATGGCTGGAAACAATCAGTCAAAAGAACTGAAAACCTGCTGATTGGCACAATAAATTACTTCTGAAAATATCTCTCATATTCTTGTGTAACTGTGTGCCTGTGTATTTTTTTTTAATATTTGTGCCTTAAAGCATATGTTTGTCATTGACTGTGTCAAATGAAACAACTGTCAGGTCAAAAAGAGTGACAAATGAAAACATTTGAGACTAGCTGAAACCTGATCTCTGACTCTTTCTGCTCTCACAGCTGTGATGTTTTCAGCCTAAATAAAGAGCTGAACACACCCATGCTCCTCACATCATCTGCGTTCAACCTTCAGATGGGTGATTATGCTGTTTAACCAGACGAGCGACTCTAGACGATCATCAGAATTCATGTCTGCTAACACTTCCACATCAGCAGCGGAGACGTTTCTGGCACTGATGGTGCAGACGAGGCAGCGGCTGATTTGAATGGAAGGTGGTTTTGTGCTGGTTCTGGTTCTGACCTTTAGTCTCTTTGATGACGATGGCGTTGAGGAGGCCTTTCCCGCGCACACCCGTCACGATGTCCCGCGGCAGCTTGTTGAGCTCAGCGCGGAGAATCTGACCCATCCGATCCGCATTCTGAGCCAGATTCTCCTCCTCCAGAACCTGAGCAGATCCAGATCATGAGCAGAGTTCACACACACACACACACACACACACACACCATCACATCTCACACACACACCTCCAGAGCGGCGATGGCGACCCTGCAGGCCAGAGGGTTTCCTCCATACGTGGATCCGTGTTCTCCAGGTTTGATGGTCAGCATCACCTCATCATCACACAGAACAGCAGAGACCTGAGACACACACAGATCTTCAGCGAACATGTGTGTGTGTTCATCATAATCACTCAACAGTGTGTGTGTTTGTGTGTGTGTGACTCACAGGATACACTCCTCCTGACAGAGCTTTACCCAGAATCACCAGATCCGGCCTCACTGCCTCGTGGTCCACAGCCAGACGCCGCCCAGTACGGGCCAAACCGGTCTGAACCTCATCAGCAATGAACAGAACCTGCGACACACACACATTCAATGGGGTTTAAACACAAACAAACAGTCTGCTTGTCTGATGAGTGTGTGTGTGTGTGTGTGTGTTTGTGTCTGTGTGTTTATGTTTGTGTTTGTGTGTGTTTATGTTTGTGTGTGTGTGTGTGTGTGCGTGTGTTTATGTTTGTGTTTGTGTGTGTGTTTATGTGTGTGTGTGTGTGTGTTTATGTTTGTGTTTGTGTGTGTGTTTATGTGTGTGTGTGTGTGTTTATGTGTGTGTTTGTGTGTGTGTTTATGTTTGTGTTTGTGTGTGTGTTTATGTTTGTGTGTGTGTGTTTATGTGTGTGTGTGTGTGTGTGTTTATGTTTGTGTGTGTGTGTGTGTGTGTGTGTGTGTTTATGTTTGTGTTTGTGTGTGTGTTTATGTTTGTGTGTGTGTGTTTGTGTGTGTGTGTTTGTGTGTGTGTTTGTGTGTGTGTTTATGTTTGTGTGTGTGTGTTTATGTTTGTGTTTGTGTGTGTGTTTATGTTTGTGTTTGTGTGTGTGTTTATGTTTGTGTGTGTGTGTGTGTTTATGTTTGTGTTTGTGTGTGTGTTTATGTTTATGTTTGTGTGTGTGTTTATGTTTGTGTGTGTGTGTTTATGTGTGTGTGTGTGTGTGTTTATGTTTGTGTGTGTGTGTGTTTATGTTTGTGTGTGTGTGTGTGTTTATGTTTGTGTTTGTGTGTGTGTTTATGTTTGTGTGTGTGTGTGTGTGTGTTTGTGTGTGTGTGTTTGTGTGTGTGTTTGTGTGTGTGTTTATGTTTGTGTGTGTGTGTGTGTGTTTATGTTTGTGTGTGTGTGTGTGTGTTTATGTTTGTGTTTGTGTGTGTGTTTATGTTTGGTGTGTGTGGTGTTTATGTTTGTGTTTGTGTGTGTGTTTATGTTTGTGTTTGTGTTTGTGTGTGTGTTTGTGTTTGTGTTTGTGTGTGTGTTTATGTTTGTGTGTGTGTGTGTTCTGGTATATATGGTTTATGAGGACACAAATGTGTATAATGACATGGGTACTACAATGTAAACATGGTTTATGAGGACACTTCCTGTGTCCCCGTAAAACAAAAGGCTTAAAAAACATACTAAACAGTGTTTTATGAACTTCAAAAAGTGTGCACAGTCTCCTGTGAGGGCTAGGTTTAGGTGTAGGGCGATAGAAAATACGGTTTGTACAGTATAAAAACCATTACGCCTATGGATTTACGCCCCGTAAACCACAAATGCAAGAATGTGTGTGTGTGTGTGTGTGTGTGTGTGTGTGTGTGTGTGTGTGTGTGTGTGTGTGTGTGTGTGTGTGTTTGTACTCACATTGTGTTTGGTACAAAGCTCCCGGACTTTTGTGAGGTAACCAGGATCAGGAACAACCACACCCGCTTCACCCTGGATGGGCTCCACCATGAACGCCGCCACATTTGGATCCTGCAGCGCTTTCTGCACAACACACAGACACACGCACACACACACAGATGATCAGGAGGAAACTAGTTGAGCTGGTTAAGTTACAGGTTAAAAAATAACAATAGCAGGTTTGCTGTGCTTGTTTGTAGGGCTGCAAAATCTGACCAAAAATAATGTGATTCTATATCAGCATGATTATAAAATAATAATAATACTATTAGCTATAACAACAACAAGAAGAATATTAATTATTAGCAGTATACTATAATTATTAAAGTGTGACCCTGGAGCACAAAACAGTCTTAAGTATCACGGGTATATTTGTAGCAATAGCCAAAAATACATTGTATGGGTCAAAATGATCGATTTTTCTTTTATGCCAAAAATCATTAGGATATTAAGTAAAGATCATGTACCATGAAGATATTTAGTAAATTTCCTACTGTAAATATATCAAAACTTAATTTTTGATTAGTAATATGCATTGCTAAGAACTTCATTTGGACAACTTTGAAGGCGATTTTCTCGATATTTTGATTTTTTTGCACCCTCAGATTCCAGATTTTCAAATAGTTGTATCTCAACCAAATACTGTCCTGATCCTAATACATCAATGGAAAGCTTGTTTATTCAGCTTTCAGGTGATGTACAAATCTCAGTTTTGAAAAACTGACCCTTATGTGGTCCACGGTCACAAATATGTTTTTATATATTTGTAAAAACTAATACTATAAAAAATACTATATATTTATATAGTATTACTATTATGTTATGACAATTACTACATTGACAACCTAATGAAACAAAATAAGATATAGTCATACTATAAAAAAATACTAATAATAAAATAATTATTTTACAACTATGGTTGACTTCTGTTTCTTCATTTTTAAACAATTAAAAGACTAAAAACAGTGTAAAAATCAAGCCAAAAAATAATTTCTGCCAAAACAAAACATGATCAGAATATGTTGTATTGTTTATACAGGCGTGTGTGTGTGTGTGTGTGCTGTAAATGTTTTTTTTAATTAGAAAACAATATTAGAAATATGTTAGAAATGCTACGAAACTCACTGACAAAAAATGTCCCTACGGGAAAAATACGGCGCTACGCCCAAGTGTTTATTCTGACAGTAAACGGCGTGAAGCTTCTCTTCTGCTGATAAGTGTTTGTCATGACATGTTTGTGAAGACGGCTGCTGAAGGTTTGGTTCTCAAATGTGCTCTATAGTGACTCAAACTCCCAGCAGCTGCACATGACGATCACGACTGTGAAAACAACAGATCGTGATCCGCTGGAGTGTAAACGAACACAGCGGCGTGTACCTCCAGTGCGGCGACGTCGTTATACGGGACCACCTCAAATCCAGGCATGAACGGACCGAAACCCTCGTAGCTGCTGGGGTCCGTCGAGCTGGAAATGGCCGCCATCGTACGACCCCAGAAATTCCCGGCTGCGGCAGCGAGAGCAGAAATACGGGGATGATCATCTCACATCACAAACAGGCTTTAAGCTGACATACACATGTGTGACATCACAGAAATGTATGACTCTTTAAGGCATTTCAGTCACAGATGACGTCTGCAGTTTGTCCCTAATGAATAACCAATCTGTTAAACGCATGATGATCTCAAAATATTACAAAAGCAAACTTATCGACTAAGATCTGCAAATCAATCCTCTTTCCTGAACACGCATGACCCTGCGTGAGTGAGGTTGAGCGTGAGCCGTTTTCTTACCCGCAAACACGATCTTTGCCTGGTATTTCGGGACGCCCTTGGCGGTGTACGCCCACTTACGGGCCAGCTTACAGGCCGTCTCTCCGCCCTCCACACCTTCAAAACACAAAAGCAGGATTAGACGTCCACGCCCCACATTGTTCTGCGCCGCTAACCGCCGATCGTGGCTCTCCCGTACCTGTGTTCATGGGCAGCACTTTGTCGTATCCGAACAGGCCGGTGACGTACTGCTCGTAGACGCCCAGCACGTCGTTGTAGAAGGCTCTGGAGGTGAGCGTCAGTCGTGAAGCCTGGGCCGTCAGCGCGGCGATGATCTTGGGGTGGCAGTGACCCTGGTTAACGGCGCTGTACGCGCTCAGGAAGTCAAAGTACCTGCGGCCCTCGACGTCCCACACGTGAACGCCTGCAACACACAAACAGCGGCACTGATCAGAGACCTGACGTCTGACGCACGCAATTGGAGCACCACATATATGTCAGTTTTTACATTCATGCATGCAGAGGAAATGAACGCTGTACACATGCAGACTCATTTCGCACTCATTATTTCGTCCACAAACTACCAACATTCGCTCAGTCTGCCGTTTCGCAACAAATCAAAAGCCAAACATGAAAAAGAGGCAAAATAGACCATGCAAAATAGAGATGCATGCAAAACGGTGCATTTCTCTCACAATTCTGACTTTTTTCTTTGCAATTCTGAGTTTCATCTCGTAATTCTGACTTTTCATAATTATGACAGAATTCTTAGAAAAAAAAGTCAGAATTGTGAGAAAAAATTCTGAATCTGAGTTTATATCTTGTAATGCTGATTTTTCTTGCAGTTCTGAGTTTACATCTCACAAATCTGACTTTTCAGAATTATGAAAAAAAGGAAAAAAAGGTCAGAATTATGAGATATAAACAGTCAGAATTGTAAGAAAAAAAGTGAGCTTTGTGAGACAAACTTGCATTCATGAGTTTATAACGTGGAATTGTGAGACATAAACTTCAAACACGTCTAAACTGGCGTGCACTATGAGCTTGACTGTAGATGATAGAAACATTCCCAGAGTTCTGTGCGTGAGCGCCTACCCTCTCCTCGCTCCAGCGCGACGGGCAGCGGGTGGTAGTTGTGAGCGCCGTATCGATCCTCGCGAGCGTAAACCTCCTCCGACGTCAGCGGACGCTCCACGGGTTTGGCTCTGGACGCCGCGGAGGATGACGTGCGCATCCCAGAATGCACTGCGCGGCTCAGGCCGGGCGTCACGCCTCTCATCAGACTCCTCAGGCTGTTCATGACGACGCGTTCGGTTCACACTGCGTAAAAGTAAAAAGGATTTCATAAATAAAATTGACTAAAAATATTAACAAAATGAATTCTCTTTTATTATTCTTGCTCCTGGTGCTTTAATGAATAATTCATCAGTTATATTATCAGTCCATTAGTTATCAATTATGTTCATATGGAGACACTTTCCACCATCTAACTTAATTCCTTATGAAGAAGAAACTGCTTAGACTAGTCTTAAAAAGTCAGTAATCTAATTCATCTAGTTTTCTTCAAGACTGGTCATAACTAACTGCTATTCGGTCAAACTAGTTCTTAAGACACAATCTTTATATAGTGGCGATGCTTATGCAACTGGCCTCAGCTCTATTAGTTCACTTTTTTGCAAAACATCAGTGACATTAAAGAGAGGAAAATCAAATGGTCATATTCACTATATTCACATGTGAAGTCTCGTTGTAAAGCTCTAGGTTGTAGTTTCTGGTTTGAGGCACAAAACTCTGGTGTGTTTTATGAGTTTGAGCTTCAACATTAATCTGTACGGAAATAAAATTAAAATTCAACCTTCATAAGCAGTCTTTCTCAGAGCTATAGATCCAACAAAATCTCTCAGCCGTACGACACAGATGAAGCCACCTGTGCTGGAGTCAGTAGAGACAAACAGCCTATGAAAGAAACTGATGAACAGACAGAAACCAGCAGACCAGCCTGATCTTCTCATTCAGACGCTCACAATGAGCCGCAGATCAGCAGTTTGAGCTCAATCTCGCTCATTCATCATCATCATCATCATCATCATCATCCTCCTGACAGATCAGACACCTGCTGATCTCAGATCAACACATATGGTCAGTCCCACTGTCATCAATTATTAAACTGATTCCTTAGGAAACTTTCCGCTAAGTGTCACTTATTTATACAGTCACATGACCAAATGCAGCCTGAGCCGGTGATTGGCTGAAAACTCTCTGCCCTCAGCACGCCCACTGCATGCGCTGCCAAGGGTTAAATAAAGACTCACTCACACACACAGGTTTGTACAGTGAATACAGTTACACAGCAGTCAGGAAAAATGAAAAAAAAAAACCATTAAATGAAAAAATTAACCATTAAAATAAATTCAAATGATATGAAAATAAAGTATCTGAATATCACTGAATAAACTCCCACTGAATCCTACATGAACCTGTTCCCTTCATCACCTCATCTTCATGAATTTAACCCTCCTCTTCATCAGTCTAACCCTCATCCTCATCACTGACGCTCGCCGGCTCATCTTCCTCTTCCTCGCCGCTGCCCCACTAAAGCTGACGCGCGTCATTAACATATTCGTGTTAATAAATATTCATCAGCCCTCACTGCATTATTAATAACCGCAGTTATCGCTCGGTGTGTGTCTCTTCCGCCTCTATCCGACCTGTACGGCTGTTCGCCGCTGTAATGCGTGTTTATGTGTGTGTTTTACCTGCTGCGGGTCCGTGCGGGTGATTCTGTTCCGAGTGAGTGTCTCACGATGCCTCTCACGGATTATTCAAATGCACGCACACACGTCACTCTGCGTCATGACGCAACCGGCTTAACCGCTTTCTGCGGAAATTTCTTGATTTTAAATTCATTTATTTAAAAACATATTTCTGATACTGTATAATGGCTTTATTGCAGATGTATGTGATTAGGCTGAAGTGACTGAGTGTGTGATGATTGCGACACTGAACAGACCAAAGTGTGACGCAACACTGATGCGGTATTGCCTCGAGCGGGCGCGTTCATTTACACGCTGCCGACACCAGTTATTCACCCATTCATACATGGTCTCTGTATTCTATACAGTAATCATTTATTTACTTGACAGACAATAAAGCAATTTACAGTGCTTGAATTTCATCAGGATATCGGTTCACATGCATTTTCAAATGTAGTTTGGGCAAAATTCCGTATTAATTATTATTATTACTATTATTATTATTATTATTATCAAAAAAACATACGTAAAACATCCTTGTGTGTTTTTTCATTCTTTGGTCATCAGTGTCTACGTGCGCTTCTAGTATTAAGCGGCAGAACTTCATTTCCCAGAAGCCCCTGTTTCGCGCGTGCGCAGACGTGTCAGCAGCATGGCTGCAGGTAGCAGTATGGAGTGGCTGAAGAGTGTGAAAGGAGTGATTTTAGACATGTGTGGAGTTCTGTATGATAGTGGAGAGGGCGGAGGACAAGCGATACACGGATCTGTAGAAGCAGTGCGGAGGTGAGAACTAGCAAAAATAGAGTTATTCATGAATTACTGCAGGACACTTTCTTCGTGTTGCATAATAGTAACAACATATGACTTTGGAATACGGTTGACCAGGTATTCTCAAGAGTCTTGCATAACAGATCGAATGGATTCGAAGCTTACTCGCTCTCTTAGTATGCATACTACATTAGCCAAAATCTGCAGTATACATCCACTGGCTGAATTCGGACACTATTCTCTGCCATATCTTTATTTGATATGTGACATGAGGTGATTTTGTATGTTATTCCATACTAAGTATCCCACAATTTTCAGTGTATTGAATAAAAATAATGCTGGCTGATCAGACAAATAAATAATAAATAAATAAATAAATAAAACCCCACATAAACACTAAGCATGCAGTATGAGTAGTACTGATAGTGTGATATGTAGTGATGTGTTTGATGTGTCAGAAGTGTGTGTGTGTGTGTGTTAGGCTGACAGATTCTGGTCTGACGGTGCGTTTCTGCACTAATGAGACTCAGAACACGCGTGAGAGATTCGTGCAGAAGCTGCATAAGATGGGCTTCGACATCAGCGTGAGTCACGTGTTCTCACCCGCGCCGGCCCTCATTCACATCCTCAGAGAGAGAGGACTGCGGCCTCACCTGCTGGTGTATGACGGTACTACACACACACACACACACGTTTGTTTTTGTGAATTGTGGGTACTTTCCATAGACTTCCGTAGTTTTTATACTGACCAAACGATACTGTTCATCCCCTCACCCAACCCTAACCCTAAACCGCAGGCCGGTCCCCACAATGTCAAAAATTTCAGGTTTCACTATCCTTGTGAGGACATTTGGTCTCCACAGTGTAGCAAAAACAAGTACACACACACACACAGAGTGAACGATGACAGACCCATGACACACGTGTGTGTTTGTAATCTCAGATCTGATCCCGGAGTTTGACGGCGTGGACATGAGTTCTCCAAACTGTGTCGTCATCGGTGACGCGGCAGATAATTTCTCCTACAAGAACCTGAATGAAGCCTTCCGTGTTCTGATTGGCCTGGAGAAACCGCTGCTCTTCTCACTGGGTCAAGGGTAAGAAACACATCTGACTGCTTTCAAACGGCTTCCTGTGTAGTACTAGAGACATGATGCACCGTAAGTGTGTTTGAGAGGTCAGAGGTCAGACTGCGGCATTTTGGAAACAGACGACACGTTTCCAGATACGCGGACTCTTGTAAATGTGAATAAGCGCTGTGTCGTGTTTCTCTGCAGACGCTACTATAAGGAGACGGACGGTCTGAAGCTGGATGTCGGCGTGTTCATGAAGGCGCTGGAGGTGAATGCAGCAGGTCAAAGGTCACATGTGTGATATTTGCTCTCACCTGATCTGATGGTTGAATGAAGCGGAGTTATTATAGCTGAATATTATTTATTATTAACTATTTTATTTCAACAACAGAATTACTAAAAACTTGAACTGATATTAGAAATAAACCATGAGAATTCTAAACAATTCTAAAAACAAAGCAGCATCTCAGTGATACTAAAATAAGACTGGAATGAAATGAAGTGACGTGTGATCAGCACATGAACACACAGGAATATTTCCCAGCAGCCTGTCTAATCAGCACTCCCATGATGCACCTGTGTTATGTTGTTTAGTACGCGTGTGACGTCCAGGCCGAGGTGGTGGGAAAACCATCAGCTAAGTTCTTCCAGACGGTCCTCCATGACATGAAGCTCCAGCCGCATGAGGTCACACACACACACACACACACACACACACACTCTTATTCAATATCTGTTGATTTGTTGCTGTATTCATATGCAAATGCAGATGGAAGACTCCGTTTACTGTGTTTTACCATGCTGTTGTTGTGTGTGTGTTTGTGTATCAGGTTGTGATGATCGGTGATGATCTGGTCAATGATGTGGGTGGAGCTCAGCGCTGCGGGATGAAGGGTCTTCAGGTCAGAACTGGCAAATACAGGTCAGTGTGTGTGTGTGTGTTAGAGCTGCTGTGGAATAGTGTACTGAAAGGCACAATAGAAATCAAGCCGAACTAATTTCATGCATGAGCCGTGTGTGAGCAGCAGGTGGCGCTGCTGTCCAGTGTTTGCAGCTGCTCCATGATTGTGCAGCAGAATACAATGAGTACAAAATATAAATCAACAAAACAAGTTTTCAACAAGAAGCAAACAACAAATCAGAATCAGATCAAATCCAAGATAGATTTTTATAAAAATGAATTATTTATTTATAAGTAAATAATTATTAAATAGTAATAAATAATATAATGGATATTAATTCTTTTTATTTATAATTATGCTATTAATCAAAAATATAAAACACAGTAGTTTGCGTGTACCATGTTGTATTTTCTAAAGTGAGAGTAAAGTCTTCCTCTGTCAGTCAGTCTGGTAATGTTGAGCAGCTTCTTTTGAGGAACTGAACATGTGATGTCACACTCTATCCAGTCAGAGCTCCTCCTCCAATCAGATCATCTGAACCCGAATCACGTGAGTCGCTGCAGTGCCGAACCCAGAGCAGTGCTCATTCCCAGCATGCAGTGCAGCTGATCTCAAGTGCGTTTGTGCAGGAAGCGAGTTTGACGGCCACGTCACGCGTCATTAGGCTCTCCGCAGCCGCCCGTGTGCTCTGATTGGATGAAACTAACGAAGAAGCGAACTCCCACGGCGGGCAGCTGTTATCAGACGATCCAGGGACTTGAGTGGCGTCACTAAATAAACCCGTTTCTTCTGAATTCAGTTGATCTTCTGACCCCGCTGGCCGATCTTCACGTTCTTCGTTTGGATCAGTTTCTCAGAAAACAAGACAAATGTGTGGTGATTTATGAATTCAGAATTCAGATATTTGTACTGGAAAACCAGGCAGAAAGCAGCCTGCAGTGATGGCATCTTTAATTCAGCGGTGCAACTGGTTTTCTCAGATCACATCCATCAGCCGCCCACCGCCGCAAATGAGCCCGTCTTTCCTGTTGGTCTGCCACGATAAGACGCCGACTGTAAACAAATGAACGCGCCACGGCAGAAACGTCGGGCCTCAAACGCTTCGTTCCCTCGCTGTAAACTAAATACACCAAAATAAACGAGCTGGAACTGCTGCTCACGTCATCAGCTGAGAGTTTGAGACATCGTGAAGCTCCGCCCTCTCGTCAGCCTGTGATTGGTCAAACTCCGGATGACCTTTGACCTCACACTCACTGCGCTGCCGTCAGTCAGAGCAGCAGAACTCGGAGGAACTCTGTTGATTAGGTGCAGCGTGTCTCTGATTAGTGTTTTCTGTCCCGCAGGCCGAGCGACGAAAAGCACCCGAGCGTGAGAGCCGACGCTTACGTGGACAACCTCGCCGCCGCCGTGGACGCCATACTGACCGATCGCTGATCAGGCATGACACGAGCGATTGATGGAGTACTGTAGGCTCACACTGAGTCATGAAGAAAACTGTGATAGCCAGATGAATAATAAATATGTAAATAATATAGTCAGTAACCCTGGACTTAGAGCCTTTATGTATAATGCATTATAAAAGTATTCATAATGTAATAATAATGCATTTTATCTTCTCACGAATAATTGTAACCAAAGTTAAATACATTATAATATTCAAATGTTTGTCATGTGTTTTAATGCATTATACTTTACAAAGGTGTAACAATGAATAGATAAATGTGTTATAATGTATTATAACTGTGGTTATAATTATGAGATCATGCGATGCATTATAAGGTGCATTACAAAGCAGAATTAATGCATCAAAACTACTTTTACAATGCATTATTCACAAAGGCTTTGAGTGTTATGAAAATAGTCTTTTTAGGACAGATATGTTGTATCTGAATGATAATCCTATGAAAAACATCACCATGATCAATAAAACACATTATTTTTGAATGAATTTGCTGATAAACAAATGTGGCTTAAGTGTCATTAAACTAACGTCACGACGCAAAGCGATTCTGCGTGTCTGGTTCTCTTCACGCAGAAGATCCTGTGATGTTTGCTGAGCTCCGGTGATTCTGCTTCATGAGGAGTGTGAGCTTCATTCAGGACAATAGCTGGAAATCTGCGCTAACCTCGCCGGCGTGATGTTGACGTTTGCTGGCAGACATGAAACGCCGCAGAACAAACATCATCACAGAGATCTGTTGTGGAAGTGGAGCAGAGGTCGATGCACACAGACGCCTTTGTGTTTCTCATCTGCGCTCGTTTCACAACACACTCCGTCTCACTCCGGTCTCCAGATGAAGCAGAATAAAGCGCAAATGCTGCTGCTGGAGCTTCTGATCCTGATGGGAAACAGACTCTTTAATTCTCCTCAGATTCTCCACGGTCATTTACTATCATATCTGGTCATCTAAATACTGAGGCCACTTTTAACCCTCACACACACGAAGATACAGTGAAATAAACTGGTATTACAATCTAACAGCAGTCATTCATCCGTGTTACACTGAATTTGGCCTGATGAGCTCAAGACAAAGTTGGCACACCAAGTTGGTGAAACAACTTTTTCTTTTTCGGATTGATTTTTGCATTTTTTCTGGTCTAATATGCAAATCAGATTATTGACCCAAACTGCAGCCACAGAGAGTTCAAACACGTCTACATTTACACACACACTCACTTAAGTGAACATCACTCTTCTCAGTGCCAGACTCATCTGAGGTCACGACTCATTCAGTCAGGGTCTATTATTAGGGGCCGTTCACACAGAACATGTTTGCGCATTTAAAAACTGGAGACGCAGGAAAGGAATGATTAAAAACTCAAGGTCTTGAGACGCAAGTTGAACAACTTTTACTTTGAGCACTGCGTTTCTAACACGTGAGCACAACTGTAAAATGCATCCGTTTACACGAGGTGCGTCCTGATTTACAATTTACTTCTATAGCCATTTTGGTAGAAATGGTGTTAGTAGGTAAAACCCAAAAAAGAAAATGTGCACAAAAACATTTGATTTCAGGGTAGCCTTTACTTGATCACTGATTAATTGAGTTGTTTGTCTTACCTGTGTTTTGCTTTTGCTGTAAAGCGCTTTGAGAAAGCAACTCTTAAAGTTATTAATTAATAATTGCACTTGGATGACAAATTAACCTTATAAAGCTCATCGACGAGACACTGGAGTGCATAGTGCACGGAGCGTCATTTGGGACACCACTATAGTCCCTTTCACACAGCAATCCTGCTAAATTGCTGTAAATTTACCAGTAAGACTTAACCGGTGAATACGCAAATGTGCTGTTCACACAGGCAACGACGTCCTGGCATTTTACTGGTAAGAGACCAGTCACACAACAGCACCAAAATGCTGTAAATTCTGTGATGTCAGTCATCAGAAACTCTCTTTAAAAGCCGCGCCGTTGTCTTCGTTTGCCTACATGAGTAGAAGCACTTTAGTTTCACTATCTGTCAAATTTGGCAACATTTTTGAAGTCTGAGTGACGGGCATGTTAAAAAAGCTTACATAGTTTACATAGAAAAACTAATTAAAAAAAAAAAAAAGCAGCAGGGCTCTGTAAAGAGCTCAGAGTAATGGTCTCCATAAGGCGGCTATGATTGGCCAATCTGGACTTTATTCATCCGTGCGTTCTACATGCTCATACTGCTGATCTTCATTCTGTGTTCACACAGTGCACATTGCTGGTAATTTACTGGGAATGTTACAACTTCTCATTCCGGTATATTGCCAGAACAGATTTACTGGAATTTTTGAAAAAGTCCTGTTCACACACACAATCTCTTAATGGTAATTTAATAGCGCTAATTTACCGGTAAAGACTGTGTGTGTGAAAGGGGCTTTATATAAGACACCGGATGGGTTTGTGGAGAAGCACAGAATCCTGAACTGGATTGAGCGGAAAGTTCAGGGTTTGAGATGAAGCAGGCGTACGGATCTAGCGTTGACGTTTAATACGTGAAATAAGAGCTGCTGCAGACGCAGATCACACTGACGCAGCACTGCATTCTGGAACTTTTCATCAGATCACCGCTTCAATAGCAGTCAAACGGAAATGATGTCGTGATCAAACATATGGACACACGTCCTGCTGGACAGGAAATGAGGAGTGACCAGACGGGCGTTCACACACACACACACACACACACGTAGGTCTCCATGGCAGCAGTGTTTGGTCTGACACACTGTACAACTACAACGAAAGACAGAGACCTTGTTAAATACAGTGTGAGGAATGAACTTCCTGTGTGTTTGATCTGTGTTTCCTGTTGAGATCAGAGCGGCTTACTGTGCAGTAAACGACATTAGGACCTTATTGTGTTTTAGATCTCGTCTCTGTCATTAAATGTCACTCGGAGGATGGCGAGATGTCACGTGATCATCATACCAGTCTACAGAACCTCAGCGAGACACTCTCAGAGGAAGTGCTCTCATCTCAACAGGAAACGGCTGCCCTCTCGGTGTGTGTGACTGTATGCGTGCTGCTCGTGTGATCTGACTTTCAGTTCTGGTTCATATTCCTAAAATACAGCAAGTGTGTGAGAGAAGGTCTGGCATCTTCATAAAGTGCAGCTCATGAATATACAGATAATCTCTCACCCCAATATCAAAAAGCAGAAATTAAAGTGTGCACAAAAGCAAAGCCAGAGATCATTTCCATTATCATCATAATTGTGACATTATTTTCATGCTAATTAAGCACATTGATGTAATACAGTGATGAAAATCACCATCATCACTGACACTTTAGTTCTGACTTTTGCTTTTTTAATAAATTGAGCTTGAATAAAGCGCAGTCTATCAAACAGCACTTCAGCATTACTGTAATGAGATTTATTCCCGTTATACTCATTTGCCTCATTGTCAGGAAAATAATGTCACACGCCCAGTGGAAAACGTCATTCTAGTTTATTTCACGTTTGCACGAGACGCAGTAAGAATCAGTCACGCACAGCGCTCTTACAAACACATTAAAATGCTGTTTATTCATAGAGAAATAAGTACATTTACTTCTGTAGTTATTCAACGTAAAAAGACAAAAATAGATCTAATAGCTTTTTTCACCAGTGAGGAACTCAATTACCTGATATTACTACTGTTACACATCTGAAGCCCTTTAACACGAGTGTGTGTGTGTGTGTGTGTGTGCGTGTGTGTGTGTGTGTGAGAGAGTGTGTGTGTCAGAGCACGAGCGTTTCTCACGTCGGCTCTAATTGTTCCTGCTAATCTAAACGCATGTGCGTTCTCACGCGGCACACAGAGCTCGGCTCACGTTCTGATGACGTGACGTTCTCCGTGTGCTTCACCCTGAGTCGATTACGTGTGTCCCGCGTCCACTTACTGAAGCGCTCGTCCGTAATAAATCCAACGGGAATGCTGGGAATCATCTCAGTTCCTCTCGATTTGCTCGATGTCCAGTTCTCCGCCCAGCTGGAACGAGTCCCGCCCCCTCCGGCTGCAGAGCCCCGCCCACAGACACTCGCGCTCTTTCCCGCCGCTCCGCCCCGCCGGCCAGCTGGCCTCCGATTGGTGGATGACGCCGTCCTCTTTGGTCTGGTGCCGGTCGGCCGTGACGTTACCCTCGTCGTGGAGCGTCTGCTCGTCTCCAGTGAATCCTGGACAGCTGAGACTGTGAAAGTCCTGCAGCTTCTGTGGACAAACACACACGTGGCGTCAGCAGCAGCGAGTTACCGCTCGTCCAAGAGCATTTAATGGTGTCTAAAGTACAGGAATGACGTCAACATCAAACTTCTGTCTTTTTCCAGCTAAAGTCCATAATGCATAATAACGCTTCCAGTGAAAAGTCCATTTCCTGTTGTCTCTCACATCAAAATCCAGCCACATATTTGTTTAGAGCTGTTTTGGCTTGTAAACCAGACCGCTTTTTCACTGAAGGAAGCATTTATTATGAATTATTGGATTATAGTTAAAAACGTCTTAATGATGGATTTGTTTCAGCTTTTGTCGTCTCAAGATGTGAACTGATGGACTGGAGTGGTGTGGATTACTTGTGGAGTATTGTGATGTTTTTATCAGCTGTTTGGACGTCTGAAGCTAAAGTTAAATACATCTCAATGGATTTGTTCTGTTGATCAATCACACGTCTGATATTTCACTAATGACAACTGACCAGCTCTCATTCATTACATCAGGCTTTGTTACCATAGAAACAGAATATTTGATTTGTAAATGGAGCCGTTTTTCCACTGACACAATGATCAACATTGTGTGTGTGTGTGTGTGTGTGTGTGTGTGTGAGTGTGAGTGTGTGTCTACAGCAAACAATAAACACAGACACAGTGAGGGCTGTTCTCATGTAATGGTTCAGTTCTCATTCCTGGAATCAGTGTGTTAACTGGATGACCTCTGACCTCAACAAGGTGATCAGTGACTACAGACATGCAGTTTATCAGAGAACATCACTGGAGTGTCTCAAGACTGAGTTAGTATGGGGTTTAAGGGTGCTTTCACACCTGTAGATCGATCGCTTTGTTTCGAAACAGGGATTAAAATGATTACAATGTTGCTTTTTGTTCTTGGTGCGGTTTGCTTTCACACAGCGAAGTTTCTAAACGGACCAAATGTGTTGATACAAGTCACGCGCGAGCAAACTGTCCTCTCATTGGTCAAAGTTCCACGGTTTATTTTCTGGGATTCCGCTCAGCTGTCATCCATCAGGATGGAACAACAACAGCTTTGTGGGCTTACTGCTGCATTTTTTTTGTAGCTGTCATAACATTAATTATAATTTTGAGCAGGAGTCCAGGACTCGTCGAGAAAACCTTTTTACAAATGCACCTACTACAAAGAGAGCAATAGACAGCATTATAAGATGAAAATGTGCGCCTTGATTTTGAATGGCGAAGACGTGCCCACACACAGACATTCACAGGATCATTTTAAGCGGTATTAGCAAAACAACAAAGCTACAGCTGTTCACGGAACTGTAATTACCCATTATACAATGTGATATAGCCTGGTTCATTGGTCCGTTGAATCGGATTGCTTTCTCACTACAACCGAAGCGCTCCAGAGTTCGTTTTCAATCGAGCCGAGACCACCTCGTTCAGGCGATCTCAGAACGATCGTTTTGGCGCGGATCCGAGCGCGACTGCAGTGTTCACATATCCCTAAACGAACCGAGCTAACGGGGGAAACGCGCCAGGTTCTGAAACAAAGTGCCAGGTGTGAAAGCATCATAATACAACAGTGACTGAGACTACAGACTCATGTCCTCATCTAGTGATTGCAGTATTCATTGAGGAACACACACACACACACACACACACACACACACACACACGTGACTGACCTGTGTCATCTTGAGCAGGTCCAGTGAAGGCCTGTGTTTGTGAGAGTCCGCCGGTCTCCTCCGCTTCACGCCGGTCTTCTTGTCGTTGTGGACGCAGGGCTGCGAGCGGCTGCGGGCGAGTCCCTGAATGCGGCGGCGCTCCATCTCCGGCGTGGAGTCGGGCGAGCTGGACTCTGTGGGGCAGATCTGTTCGTGCGAGAGGTAGAGAGCCTGCGGCGTCTGCGGGGACGCGGAGAAGGCGGCGAAAGGGAAGCCGTGGCCGAAGGGCTCCGGCGGATCGGCGCGCGTCGGCAGGCTGAAGCTGGAGCTGCGCTGCATGGCGGGAAACCCGGACGGAGCGAAGGCGCCGCGCTGAACGCTTCCCCCGCTGTGGCAGCGGCGCTTCTCCACGGACGTCCACACGCGCGATCCCTGCGGCCGCCACGAGGAGCGACAGCCGAGCTCGTCGGAGCAGGACAGCGAGCGGCACTGACGTTTGCTGGGCGGCGCGGCGCTGCCGGGAGAGGGCGCCTCGCTCAGACTCAGGTCGCGCAGAAGACCGCTGATGCCTCCGGCGGCGCCCGCCTCACGAGCGGAGCACGTCTCTCGCACGCTGTCCCACAGGCTCTCCAGACTGGAGCCCACGGGCCGCTGCTGGACGCCACGCACCCCGCCGACCTCCGGCCAGCGTCCAGACTCTACGACACACAACACCTGCCGTGAGAACCTGAGACGTGAATTCTGTTTAACAAGTTAAACACATGTGCTGCACGTTTCAGAGCGATGTGTTCATTTACACACAAGCAGCTCAACACACAGCCTATTTTTGTTTCACCCTATTTGTTGTTTCATTACAGTTTGAGATGCTTTAACATGCATTTGAGAGCACAACATGCAACAAACACCTTCACAATCCTGTAATAAGGACAAGAGAGAAACGCTGCGCTTCCAACAAGTTTGATAGTTTAGCACTTAAAAATTACAAGAAAAATTACGATTCGATTTTTCCCAAAATCATGCAGTCCAGCTGCAGCACTACATATAAAATGAACAAGTAAACAAATCACAAAAACACAATTAAGTGCATTTTTGAAGCTGCAGTACATTTGGAGGAGGTTCAAGTGTGTGAAGGAGCTTTAGAGCAATCACACATCACATGATTTACTACTTCCTATGAACAAGGGTCAAAACCTCAGCATAAAACTCAGAACTGATTGAGTAAATGTATCAACCTCCAGTCTGAGATGCTTCTTTAACACAACAGAGGCGAACAAAAGAGAAGCAGGAGGGCCGAGTTCACAGGAAGAGTCTGTAGACGTTCACAAACAACACAGCTGTGCTGGGAAACAAAGAGCCAGAAATAGAGCCTTCTGATTGGTGGCAGGCTGCCAGTCGGCTGAACATCTGTGTGTTGAGAGCATGTTTTGGTTCCTCGCTCTTAATGTGAATCGCTCACACCCCATGAGACCACTGACCAACTACTGTCCAAACACATCGCCAGCAGTTACTCAGAATGATGTGAAACCTGACAACGGGAGAAACATGGATATACTGTATATTCACACTCTATACTCTATGCTCACACTCTCTGCACTACATACTTTAAACTACATACTCACCCTATGCTATATACACACTCTATACTACATACTCGCACTATGCTATATACCCTCTATACTACACTCAATACCACATACTCACACTCTATACTACATACTCAACCTATGCTATATATATTCTATACTACATACACTATACAATATACTCACATTCTATACTACATACCCTCTACATTATATACTCCATACCATATACTCAAACTCTATATTATAGTCACACTCTACTATATACATTCAATATTATATGCTCACACTCTGTACTATACAGTCACTCTATACTACATACTCACACGCTATACTATATACTTACTATCCAATATATACACAGAAACTCAAAGGTCTTCATGACAACTAGTATAAAGTATAAATTTGGTTTAAGTTGAAACTGTGACAAAAATATATTACTATTGCACAGTAGAATGCAATTCTCAAAGTAGAAGTAGTAGTAATAATAATAATAATACTACATTTAAAATTTAAAATGAATGGTTACATTGATTGCATTTAAAAAAAAATAAATCACCACTGTTTTTGATAATAAATTTGTACTAATGCATAAATACAGAAACATTAAAACAGACAACACAGAATTTCTGTAAAAAATAAAACATTTCATATTACCATATTACTGTAATAAAAATCGAATTAAATATTAAGTTGTTAAAGTTTTATAAATGCAATTGATTAGACATGTTTTTTAAATTATTTCTAATTCCATATAACCATTAAAAACAGAGAAAAAGAAAACCAGACAAATGAAATGCAATCCAGAAAAATTAAAAATTCCGCAAAAACGTAAGTTCTATTGGCATCTAAGGGTAAGCAAATGCTTAATCACCAGCATTATAATTATGAGGGGGACCTTGAAAAATGTTCTCTCCTGTAGGGAGTCCCTTCAGATGGCAGTGTGCGGCTCAGGTTCACACCCAGCGGATCAGAACAGCAGCATGTCTGGTTGCGGAGGGGCATTTTTCTCAAGTCAAAAGCAAAAATGCTTTGCCCGTGGGCACAACGCAAAACAAAGACAGCCTAACCAGCGCACACCGCTGTGGGCAAGCGTTATGTGCCATCGATCTGACGCAGCACAAAACCCTATTGATCAGTGAACTCTGTTTATTCCACTCAAAGACTAGCTCCATTATTTTACTACCTCCTTTTTATGAGAGGAGTTGTTCTGGAGACAGACGGCATCAGAATAAGCATGGAGCTGCTGGCGTTCAGCTCTGAGGCGCTCGCACCTGTGGCGTCTAAAACTAGGCCTCATGCGTATCAGACGCTCAATGAGCAGATGTTGAGAACGCCACACTTTCTATTTCCCTCTTTCGTGGAGGTGAAGATACGCTGATCCAATCAGTGAAGGGGCAAATGCAGAACAGAAAGATGTTTTACTGCTATCAAGTCAACTTAGCGGTGTATTTGCACTTACCCATGATTCCGCAGGAGAAGAGGGCCGTCCCCTGGCTCATGGTTGGCGGCTCATGCTGTAGAAACACACAGACGGATCAGAGGAGCATCCAGAACGACACAAGCGTGCGCCCATCGACGGCGGGGACAGGAAACCCCTCAGTGAGCGTTCTGACTAGTGCACATCGTGTAAACCACAAATAAAGCGCACTAGAGCGCACATGTGCAGGGAGGATCCTCTGTCTCACAGATTATCAGTTTGATCAACTCAAACACACAAAACCAAGTACGGCTTCACAACGACAGGGTGTGTTTACAGAAAACACAGTGGTTTTGCTACAAATCATAACATTAGTAGGGCTGTCAGGGAATTAATATCTAATCAATTAGACACGAACCGATGCTGATTAATTAACTGCATGCACATCAATGTGAAATCACCCCTCAAAACATCATTTAAAGTCATTATTATGTTAAATGAGAAAACCATTGAACAGACATTACAAAAATGGCTTTAGAAAGAAACAATTTAAATATAAAGAATGATAAATCATGAATCCTGAAAATATGATTTTTTTGATACTCTAAATATGAAACGTCGTCAGTCATTCAGTCACTCGTTCAATCGATTCGCTCAAACGGCTGATTCATTCTGAAACAAGTGACCTTGTGGATTCCCCGTGGATTCATTCACAGTTCTTGCAAAATGAAGTACAATTGACAAAACTGTGCCTAAATTGTAATACAATATGAAACTGATGTTCTGTGAACTGTTGTGTAAAATCAATATCATATTAGCAGTGGTGCAGATACTGGGGAAAACAACACTCCTGCTGCTGTGATATTGCTAACCTACATCACATGATATAAATATGACAGAGGAGAATGTTTTGCCCTCATATCTTGAATTTTAGGATCATGTAACTGCATTTTAATAGGCTTCATCACAGACACTGCATCACTATAAGATGACAGGTCTGCGCTCAATTTTTTTTTCTAAAACGAATCGCACAGGTTACATCTACAGCCCTAAAAGTTACTATTGCGAATGAGCTAATGAGAATTATTACTAACTTGACTGTCATGAATCTGATTACACTGGATGTACTTGGAACAGGAGCAGCGTGTCTGAAATCATCCTGAGCTCATCACTGATAATTACAGAGTAAATTATGGATGACGTCTGTCTAATGTGAAGCGCCGTCGTGTCTTACCAGCGGCAGAGACTCTGTGGATGTTACATCATCGACCGCCTTCTTTTCCAGTGTTTTAGTGTGAATAATCACCATGGCAACACACATGTTTGCCACAGTCCATTCCAGTGCAGGACAGATCTAGCGAAGCTCATCATTCAAGTGCGGCGCTGATCCGATCCGAGCCGATCACTCCCACGTCGGTACCGAACGCTCTTCAGCCTGGACAGAGAACAGGACAGGAAGCCGTCAGCCAATCAGCCAATCTACTGTCTGCTTATAAGACGTGCACGTGTTTCACTTCACATCAATCACAGCACTCAACCCTCACACACGCCACGTTCACTACAGAAACATCTTTGGATGAAGTAGAATCATCTTCAGGGAACAAGACACTTTTGATGGATTACAAAGTTTCCAACTTTTGTTTATCTATCAGCAAGAAAGTCAGACTGAAATTATATGTTATCTAAATATGTTAGATATGCGAGTTTAAAAAACAATCCTAACCGAAAGCGAGCGGTGCGCATGAATAAAACCATTATAAACGTACAGAACCCGGCGGGAGCGAGTCCTCTATAGCGCTGCTCATTGCAGACTCGTGTCCGGAGCCGAGGTCATGTGATCTCTTCCTCCAGGACAAGCCGAAAATAAGCGTGACCTCACGGTTATCAAAACACACCGCTGCCTCGCTTCTCGAGGAACTGTGACTCTAGAGCTGCTGATGGGAGCCAGATGTGAGTTTAGAGCTTTACAGCGATTCAAGAACATCAACCACAACATCTCAAACATCTCAAAGCGTCTAAACGCTCAGAGCTGATGATCAGATCACTAGACTCGTACACTTCTGAACAGAGCTCTGTTATCCGGTTACGGATCTGACAGCAGGACAAGCTACAATTCTACAAAGTACATTTTATGCATGCTCTATTTTTAGCATGAAAATGTTACGATAGTAGGTGCATGTTTAACTATATAACTGATCTCTGACAGCAAGAGGAGCATCACACACGCGCCCAGCCCTCAATGCTCAGCTTATCTCCGGCTTTTATTACAGCCAATAACAATAAAAGTGATTAAAAACAGATAAAAGATGAATTAATAAAATTGTGAAATGTGTTATAATTCGTAGGAATACTACTGGCTAGTTATTTATTTGATTACTATAACTTTTGATGATTAATATGTATTGAATCATAATACACAAAATCTAGAAAAATTAAAACAAACAAAACAGAATTTAGGTAAAGCAATAAATAAATAAATAAATAAATAAATAAATAAATAGAGTTTAGGAAAATATAAAACTGATTCCTCAGGGCTCTATTTACAAAATTTTAAAAAAACAAAATTGCAATAAATGAGTAACTTGTTAAAGGTTTATGAATTTGACATGCTTTTTGATGGTTCATACATAATTAAATAATTCAAATTGCAATAATAATTAAAAAAAAACAAACAAAAAAAAAACCATAACACACAACATACAACTTGGGAAGAAAAATAATAATTAAAAAAAACAAAAAAACAAAAAAAAAACTATACTAGTCAACATCTGAAGTGAATCAAACAAGTTCATCTAAGTGGTCCTAAGACAAGAATGGGTATTGTTTTGGTTTTAGCTTTGATTAAAGGTTTTGATCCACTTCAAATGTTGACTACTGAAAACAGATCTACGCTGAATATAAAAGCAGATACGAGGTGTGAGTTTAACTATATAACGGATCTTTGACAGTATTTCAAATATGTATTAAAACATAACACAAAATCCAGGAAAATTAAAACAATCAAAACAGAATTTGGGGGAAAATAAATTAATGAATAAATAAATAATAAAATAATAATTTCTTCAAATTGGAATTAAAAAAATAACACACACAACATACAACTTTGGAAGAAAAATATAATGTAATTTGGGAAAAAATAACCCTGATTTTATTATTAACAAGAACTTAATAAAACATAATAGTGGTGTTATAGTCTGAATCAAACATGTCTCATGTTAATTTCTGCTCTGGTTCAGGCCGGCGTCTGAGCCGCTGAGTAAACGGAGATGCGTGTTTAACGAGAGCGTGTGGCGGCACACATGAGCAGCTTGTGGTGATGCCGGGCGTCTGATATCTCCACACTCACGGGACGCTCAGCCGGCGATAAGCTCTATCTGAAGGGCGAGACTGACCTCAACCCGGCGGATACGTGACTCGACGTTTAGAGAGACATTTCAGACCAATCAGTGGAGCGGCACATTTCCTTCATAACACAAACATGAGACTGACGGAACTCCAGTCATCATCCACTGACCCTCAAGTCACTCAAACCCGTACTCATCATCCTCATCCTCATCCTCTGACAGAACAATGCTGGAAACATCTACATGCATGTACATTAACGGTGCAAATTTGACCTGAATTTATTCAGTTTTAAAAACTTGTGTGCACAGAATGCACACGAGGAAAAACGTGTCAGATTCCTCTCTGATAGTATGTGAGCCGCAGGCATCCTTCTGCCGTAGACGACCTGTTTCTGGCACGCTAATGACTTTCCCCTCATGCAAATTATAGTGACAGAGCTTCAGAGAAGCACGCTGGATAAAAACGGCCCAAAAACATGACAAGACACTCACGAAAATAAAGCTCTTTTCACAGCACTGGCGGTGTGGGAAAGACCCAGAGATCCAGGAAAGTTTATCACTATAAAAACACAGAGCCGACGCAGGAGGAACACGGTCCTTTCAGAGTGTGTTTTGGGTGAACTTTCTGCTGCCGAACACACCCACGAGGTCTAACGTTACACGCATTCCCAGAGCTCACTCGGCCGCCAGCTCATTCTGAGCATAAATCTTCTGAAAAGCAAACGCGTGAATAGAAAAAAAGCCCTCCAGAAAAGGGCAGAACCGCAGCGCTCCATTCAGCACCTGCCCGGCGTCGCTCGCGGCCAGGGTTTCAGGGCCAATCAATTAGTCATGTGAGCTCGCTGCAAGCTGACGCTCCTCGCGCTTCGGGCCAAACCAAACTAAACTAGCGGGAGAGGCGCGGCCGCGGGCCGTTTACGAGGTCGGGCGGCTCTGTGGCAACAGAAACATCACAGATCCAATTGTGAAACACATGTAGAAATGAACTCCGACCAAACAGTGAGCGAGAGCCAGGAGTTTCAAACTCCAGTTTACAGGCCGTCGAGCACCGCCAGAGCCATCGTACGCCCGCGACCTGCCAGAGCCGTTCGGCTGGCTCACACAATAGCGGCGGAAAGGACGAGGAAAGGGAAAGAACGCTCACCGAACACGGGCTTTCACGGGACGCAGCTGCCCGACCGCTTAACATAAACACAAAGAAGAGACACGCAAGACGTCTTTTCTCATTAGGGAAAAACTCACATTCGCTCGACCTCGAGCAAAGTGTCAAAGTGAAGTGTCAGAAAGCGAGTTTATTTTACTGTAAGCTCATCTGGAAACGGGCCGTTCAACAGAGCGCTGGTTAAATTGTTACCAGGCAATAACCCACATTTGCACAGAGAGGCGCAGCGAAGCACAAAGCCAGCATTCATGCGCTCGCCACAAACCGACAGACGCTCGCTGATCGCAAACACACGCTTACTTGAACGCTAGTGCTTAGAAACACACTTCACAACTCATAACACTGGTTCTAAATGGTGAATTCACACAAAGACGACTGTGTGATGTTTGTGTTTCAAACACAAAAGGAGAAGTTTAGCAGAAAGTTCATGACGTGCTTCTCCATGGAATGAATGTGAATGGGCAGGATGCTCTAAAAATGAAGAAGGAAAAAAAAACCTCAGAAAATATCAAAACAACAGTCCATATGACACATGAAAATCTGCCCTGTATCATCATGTGATTTCGGAAGACACGAGTCATATGGATCTCTTTTTTGGGCATTTTTGGAGGTCAGAGCACCCGTCTTCGTCCATTTTCAATGCACGACAAAAGGCCGGACGAACCATTTAAAGCTTTTTTCACAGCTGAACTCTACAGCTTTAACAATCATCGGTGCGGTCAGTGCTCGTCAAAGATTTCTTGGTCAATCTCCGGTGATTCATGATCTTATGAAGCACTTCCCTTTTTAGAGCCTGATGTCAACATGCTATAAAAATATGGAACTGCCAATAACTGAAAGTCAGCGAGCTCATAAAAACTATCTTGTGATTCATTATGGGAACTTCCACTGCGGTGCACGCGTTTACGGCCGCATGCGTTACGTGACCTAGTTATCAAAACAACTGCAGTACTACAAAGGTGCGATCGCACAAGGCCTCTAACGCGTCCTGAAGTCCAAAGGCCTCGAGACAACGACCAGCGTCACGTCACTCAGTGCGGATCTGTCTGAAACAAACGCACAGATACACGCGCATAAAAAGAAGGGATTCAGACACAAGCGTGTAAATGTGCACACCATCAGTTAAGTAAAGGTTAAAATCAGCCTCTTTTATGTCAAAGGAACAGTAAAACCTGTTTTGCATTCTCTGTCTGATGTCTAACAATGACAAAATGACGTCTATCACCCAGATACACCCAGCTATTCACTGCAAACATTAACCGAAACAATTCCCTTCAGTAGGAAATGAATTTGCTCTGGGAAATGTCGCTCTGCTCCTCAAGCGCACAAACACGGCTCTGTAAACACAGCCAATCAACGCTCTTCAATAAGGTGAACCTCAGCCCGGCCGCTCTGGTGGGAACAGAGTTTACCGTGAAACACGCAGTGCGGGCGCTGCACAGTTCAGCGGAAAATGACGGCTGCAGGTGAGAAACAAACACGCATTCAGACCAGCCGCTGGAGGAAAAACTGGCTTCCCCAGGAACGGACTGCGTTGCACGTTGCGACACTTCACTGCAAAACATCAGATGAGCGCGAAACAAGCATGATTCTTCAGATACCCGGGCAGTAACTGAGTTTCCCCTCTGCTGATCAGCGAGAAGTGAAAATCCTTTATTTGCATACGGCCTGTTCACAACCAACGAGCTGGTATTGTGCTGATAACTAGATAAACACAATCTGCAAGAAACTCTAGAGCTGCTCTTATTCTGATTAGACTCTGCTGCTGCTTTAGTTCATACATCATCACTCAGCACTCAAGTTACCTCTAATAATACTTCACACAATATACAATACTGCAATATTAAAACACACACAAACCATAGAGCACTATAAAAAATACGGCATATTCTACAGTACCACATACTCTGAAAATACTGAATACTCTTAAAATACTGAGCATTCTTAAAAAAAAAAAAAAAAAAAAAAAAAAGCTTAATATGCTAAAATTCAGAGTACCCTAAAAATACTGAATACGCTAAAAAACTACACACACTTACAATACAAATTATTCTAAAATACGGCATACTTAAAAACCTTTTATACTCTTAAAATACAATACACAAGATACACTCTAAAAATAGATACTGCATAGACATACTCTTAAAGTACAAAATATTTTATACTTGACAATACTGCTAACTCTCAAAATACTGAGTACTGTAAAATGCTAAATACTCTAACATACTGGATACTACTAAACTACTTAGTACTCGAAAGTACGTTGTACTCTTTAAGATACACTCTAAAAATGGAATGCCCAAAAATACTGCATACGTATACTCTTAAAACACACTATAAAATATTTCATACTTGACAATACTGCAAACTCTTAAAATACTGAGCATTATAAAATCCTGAGTACTTAATGCTCTAACATACTGCATACTACTAAAATACTTAGTACCTGAAAGTACCTTGTACTCTTTAAGATAAACACTAAAAATAGAATGGCCAAAAATACTGCATAGGCCTACTCTTAAAATGGAGAATGCTCCTAAAATACAGAGTATTCCAAAATACAGGATACTCTTACAACACTCAATACTCGAAAGTACTCTAATACTCTTAAAATGTAGAATGCTCAAAATACGACTACTTTTAAAATACTGCGTACTCAAAAAAAAAAAAAAATACTACATACTACTACATCTACATCTACCACCACCACTACTACTACTACTACTACTACTACAACAACAACAACTACTACAACAACAACATCAATACTCTAAAAAATACGGAATAACTAATGCAATCACTCATCAGCAAATAGTTTTCCAGCTTGTGTCTGAAGTTTATTGATAGAGTTTTCAGTTCCCAGTTCGAGCTGAACAGAGTTTCTGCTTTGACTTTGATCGTCAGTTCGCGTTTTGGAACGTTTATTTCTTTGCGATGATCGTCCGCTGGAGTTTCTGACCGACTTTAATTCGGTGTCCATGTGAGAGGTTCTGTGCGCTCGGGGAACAAAAGCTACTACCGTTCGCGAGCGTCGCGGGAAACTCACTCACGCACAGCGACACGCACGAACTCCCGCAAACATAATGAAATATAGTGCGGTTTGATCCGCATTATCACTGTATACTCACGGGACAGCGAGCGGCGCGTCTCCTCGCGCGGGCCGGATCGGTAAATACGACCGTTCAGATCATCTTCATCCCCGCGCGCGTCAGCCGCTCATCTCGCCGCTGCTGCTGCTCCAGCGCGGGCCCGAACACACGCAGAGACAGCCGCGGGGGGACGCGGAACCGCAGTACAGCAGAAAAGCACACACAACACACACTCTAAACACCTTTAACTGAGCGAAAACATAGTATAGATTGTTTTAAAACATCAGTTATGAGTTCTGACGAAGTTATACGCGGTTCTGGTGAATATTTCAGTTTGAAATGTACTGTCCTCACCCCCGCGTCTGAATGGACGCGCCCAACACTGCGCACAATATCACACAACGCATCACATCACAACCGAATGCTCGACACAACACAGAAAGTTTAGGTCATCTATGATTAACTGCTCATTTAACTTCATTTATCAATAAGTTCACACTAAATCAAAAAGTGTGTGACATCTGTCTAGTGAAAGAATGGAAAACAGCATGGTACTTTGATAAATTGGTAGTAGACATACAGAATACTTTCACTTTTTAATCAAGATGAAGAGATGCTGTTTGATGTATGGATGCATAAAAGGAAGAGTAGGCCTTGTAACTCATGAAACTCTTTTTAATCGTATTTTGAGTTTACTAGTTCATTTTCACTGCTCCTGCAGTCTGACACTCACTGGTTGTTATGATAAATATTGAGTCCTGATTTAGCTTCATTAGAGGATATCTGTATCAGAATCTGGTCTCTTAATAGTGCTGGTAAATCATCTCTAATAGTCCAAACAAAGATCTTATATTAAACAACTTAATAAAACACAGAAAACACATTGAATGAAAGGGGAAATCCTGCTAATTATGTAACTTTAACTGTTGTTTGAAGTGTCTAAGACTGATAGTAAGGCTGGTTAAGTTGAGTTTTTGGAAAGTTCCACACCCTGTGTGGTTACTGGGTTTGGGTTTGTTGTGGAAAAAGGCTCCCACATCCCTGAAGGACCGGAAACTGTGATCTGAGCTGCTGAGATCTGTGACTCCATCTACAGGAACGACTGAAAACTGCTGCACATGATGTGTTTGTAAGAGCCCAGCATAAAGGAGTGAAATGCCAAAGTATCTGAATGTCCTTAGATACAACGTAAGTGTCATTTATGGATTCAACGTGTTTGAGAAAAAAATATTGGTGAAGAGAAACTAATGCAGCATTTGACTGATGTTTTGTTATACCATGACATGTTTAAATGAACAAACATTTTGTGGCTGCAACTTTTAGTTTAAGTTATGAGATATTTCCTCTCGGTGAAAAACAAATACTGATCTCGGCTCGTATACAGCTAAAGGCAGTCAGAGTAACAGCACATTATTAGAGCGGGGCTAGTTGTCACGAGGGTCTCAGTACCTATGAGTTTTTGATTTCTCTAGCAGTGGTTTTGTATGTTGGTTTCAAACATCTCAAACTGGCCTTAATGGAAATTAAAATGGTCACAAATGGCATGTGAGGAGATAAAAAGAACAGAAAGACATCATATCATTCGGAGGCTTTGATTTATCTGACAGAAACACAGAAAAAAGTACAGCTGATATCTCACTGTGAACACTGTCATTTAAGTGGAAATACAGTACATTGTATTACAGTACAGGTTTACACATCACAGTTAGATAATTTATCAGGTTACTGAATAAATACATCATGTACATTTCAAACGGAAACTTATAATATCATATTAGAATCGCCCTGAAGACTGTTACAGTCAAACATCTTAAAAGTCCTGCACCAAGGACAGACCACAAAAGTTCCCAATCGCACCGCAGTCACTAAATCTAAAGCTCGAGTCGAGTCGTCCCCATGTGTATGTATATAATAGTCTCTGTAAGTGTCAGTGTTGTCACTGATGTCAGCTCTGTGTGCTCTGTTTGTTTACGCGCGCCGTCTCGTGATGCTCTTCGTTCTCCATGTAGGCCTGCACGGATCTCCAGAGCGCACGGATGTTGCCCTCACCGAAGCCCGTGGCGCCTCTGCGCTCGATGAGCTCCAGGAAGAAGGTGTCCTCTCCAAAAATGGGCTTGGTGAACACCTGGAGCAGGTACCTGTGAAAAGAGGAAAATGAGGAAAAACGTGCTTATATCAGACACAATGCAGCAAAAACAGTTTCAGTAATCAGATTTGTAGAAATGTGTCATTCCATCAACGTCTCACCAATGGAGACCTCTGCAGCAAATGGGTGCCGTCAGAATGAGAGTCCAAACAGCTGATAAAAACATCACTATAATCCACAAGTGATCCACACCACTCCAGTCCATCAGTTAACATCTTGAGAAGACAAAAGCTGAAACGAATCCATCATGAAGATGTAAATGGTGTATAACAAGGGTCACCAGATCCGGTCCTGGAGGGCCGGTGTCCCTGCAGAGTTTAGCTCCAACCCTAATCAAACACACCTGAACCAGCTAATCAAGGTCTTACTAGGTATACTTGAAACTTCCAGGCAGGTGTGTTGAGGAAAGTTGGAGGTAAACTCTGCAGGACACCGGCCCTCCAGGAACAAGTTTGGTGACCCCTGGTGTATACGGTGCTTGATCTGTGCAGATTTCTCTCCTGATTCAGACCAGGCCACTTCTTCACTGTTTGGACTCTCATTCTGACGGCACCCGTTCACTGCAGAGGATCCATTGGTGAGACAGTGAGGGAATGACATATTTCTACAACCCTGATGAAGAAGTGAGAACATTTTCATAAAAAAGATGAAGTTCATTATGATCGGTGAGAGTAATGATAATGTCGGTCGTACCGCCGGCCGTCTGTGATGCGTCTGTCTGTGTCCGTGTGGATGTCAGTGTCCAGTAGAATCCCGTACTGACTCAGCGTGTGAGGGTCGTGACCCGCCGCCACAATCTCCTCCTGCTTTCCCACCTGCGGCGTCACAAGCAGAGTATGAACTACAGGACAACACGACCGAGTGCACAGAGCAATATCTAGATATATAACTGACATGAGCTCAACAATCTGAGAGAAACATCAGCACTGGAGCTGGATCAACGAAACCTGATCTGACATGATCCAAAAACATCTGACCGTAACTTTTATTAGACAAGTAAATCTTTTTAAAGTGGGCTCAGATTATTAGGCTCCAATGCACATCCGACAGCCTGTGCGACTGACAGACCGAACCCACGTGAACGGCGTTCATGATGCGCGCTGACCTCAGTGTAGTACGCAGGCGGAGGAGAGAAGAACCGGACCCCAGCCTGACTCAGAGTTTGAGCCGTTCTCACGATGTCCTCCGTGTAGAGTCCAATGTGCTGGATTCCTGCACCTCTGTGCTGATCTAGAAACGTGTCCACCTGGTTCCTGCCTGAAATTAAACCTCTGTTAGAAACAAACGGCTGTGCTTCCGGTTAGCCGTAGAGAACTCAACTGTTAACCTAAGATTTACACTCTGACTCTGATTTACAATCTGACTGACTAAATAACATAAAACAAATAATGTAAAAACATGTATGTGCACAATAAGTGCTTTGTAACAAATGATTAGTTTACATGTTATTAACGAGTTAAAGACACTGTGGTGCGATATATTTTGGTGTCATGCTCATACCCTGCTCAGGAAGGGACTCTGCGATCACAAACTTGCAGTCTGGCTCTTTTTCATCTTTGAACGGCAGTGAGATTCCTGACTCGCTGCATTTCCAGTATTCCATAGCTGTCAGTCGCAGCCCGATCCCGTCGTGGTTCAGCACGTATCCCTCATCCACGTCCTCATTCCTGCACAGAATGAGTCATAATTCTGCCATTAGTTCCGTAGTTTGAGAGATTTGTCAGCATGAGGTCAAATAGTGATTTTACACTTCTGCATCTGGCAGGTGCTTTTATCCAAACCACCCTGCAGTGTATTCAGATCAGCTCACTACCAGTCAAACATCTGAAATAATTAAGATTTGTAATGTTTTTGAAAGATGTACTTTTTTTTTTTTTTTAAATTCGCACACATATTTAGGCACCTAACAGTTGTGCTGCTTAATATTTTTGTGGAAACTGATACATTTTTTTTTTTTTCAGGATTCACAGATAAATAGAAAGTTACAAGGACAGGGTTTATTTGAGATAGTAATCTTCTGTAACATTATTAATGTCACTTTTGATCAATTTAATGTGTCCTTGATTAATTAAAAAAGAAAAAACCTTACTGACCTTAAACTTTTGAACAGCAGTGTAATACAATTCCCACAATAAGAATAATAATAATAATAATAATCAGAAATGTTTGTTGAGCAGCAAATCAGCATATTAGAATGATTTCTGAACGATCACGTGACACTGAAGACTGGAGTAATTACAGTTACAGTTTAACAGATATTCACACAGAAAACATCTATTTGAAATTCTATTAATATTTCACAATATTGCTGTTTTTACTGTATTTTTATTAAATATATGCAACCTTGTTGAGCAGATGAGACTTCTTTCAAAATCAAGTCTTATTTATTCCAAACAGCATATTTCCTTTTTGAGAATCAAACCAATGACCTTGGCGAAAGTTTAAACCAAACTCAACAGTTTGAAGCATTTACATTTATGCATCTGTCATACACTTCAATCCAAAGCGACTTGCAATGCATTCAGTGTATACATCGGAATAGTTCACGCTTTCCCTGGGAATCGAACCCATGACCTTGGCGTTGGGGCTCCACGGCAGCCGTAATAGCAGCGTGTAGACAGCGGTCAGCTGCAGCGATGATGACTCTGATACCTGTCAATGAAGAACCTCTGGAAGCCGAAGGCGTTGCGGTACCAGCGGGTGATGTGCGCGGTGCTGCTGCGGGGACAGGCGTAGGTGATGTGGTCGAAGTGACTGATGGGACACTGCGAGCGACCCGCGGTCTGGGAGTCGGAGCCCACCTGATGGAAGCCCGGCAGGAAGAGCCCCTGGTACTGAGAGCGGTCTATGAGCGTGTGGCACACGTTACCCACCGGAGAGCGGATGATGGAGAAGGTGACCCGACCGCTGTCATCGCGAACCTCGGTGGGCGGCTGGAGAAACTCACACAAACCGCGATCCCGCAGCGCAGCGGAGGCGCTCTGCACGTCCTCCACCTCGAAACACACGTTACTCACGGTGTCCACCGGATAGTGCGCGTGGGCTCCGTACAGACAGTTCACATCCCGATGCTCTCCGGCCGCGACGGAACTCCAGCCACGTGACTGATGTCCATTCAACCTCCGCGTCGCCTCGTTCGGCCTCTCGTTGACCACGAACACCGCCGATCCTCTGCGGAGCGCCAGCTGCTTTGCTCGGTCTGTCAGTCTGGCCGCGAACACGTTAAACTGGAACCGGGACACGAGCTCGTGAGCAACTTTATTCACGTTCGAGACGTTCAGTGAAATATGGTGCAACCGGCTCAAGTAGGCCGCCATGTTGGGATGACGTCACACGGGGGGGGCGTGTCATGTTGTTATGACTGTCACATTCCCGTTTCTGGAAACATTTGATGTATTATATACATGAATACAGACATTTTACAATTTTTCACACCAATTATCGAATCGTCTTAAGTCAAAAATTAGTTTGTCCATTCTTTTAAAGGTGTATAACTAAATAACTAAGTTAGATCTTTTTTTGTCTTCTGAGAATTTTTTTCCCATGTTTTTTATTGTCATGATTCTATGTATTTTATTTCCGTCTTAGAGTTCTTTTAACATCATGTTTTAAACATACAGTAATGAATGCATCATTCTAGGGTTGGTTTTCACATGGTGTGGAATCGTCCAATCAGCGGCGGTGCGTTTGATCACGTGCTCGTGACGGTGCGCGAGAAGCTGGTCGTTTTTATTTTGTAAGCGCCGCCATTAAATCCGCATCTAAATCAACATTCAGAGATTAGAAACAGCATTCATCGACATAAAAACATCATTCAACGACTGATATAAAGCTCAGAGATTAAACAACACAATGGAGGTCGAATAACAACTATAAAGACTGACTGAGGTGATTTAAGTCTTTTTAATGAGGAGCTGCGCGCGGAGCGATGTGAGTGTTTACATGTTTCAGCAGTAATATGTGTCTGTCCGAGTATTAATGTGATTTATTTATGTAGTAGTATCAGTGTTGAGAGGGACGAGTGCCAAAAAGAACGATAACACTGCCAGTGCTGCGAGACATTAGTAATAACATCTGTACTGTGACATATGGGTGCCAGTAAATAATAACACTGTCAGTGCTGTGACCGATAACATTAATATTGTCAGTGCTGTGAGAGACGAGTATCACTTATAACATTAATACCGTCACTAATATCGTTAATACTGTCAGTACTGTGAGATGCGGGTATAATTAATAACATCAATATTAAGATAGGAGTATCACTAATATTAATACCATGAGATACGAGTATCACTAATAACATTAATACTGTGACATATGAGTATCACTAATTACATTAGTACTGTCACTAACAACATTTATACTGTCACTACTGTGAGGTATCACTGATTACATTAATGCTGAGATACAAGTATTACTAATAACACTAATGCTGTCACTAACAACGTTTATACTGTCAGTACTGTGAGATACCAGTATCACTAATAACATTAATACTATAAGATACTAGTATCACCAATAACATTAATACTGTAAGATACAAGTATCACTAATACCAATAATACTATAAGATACTAGTATCACCAATAACATCAATACTGTAAGATTAAAGTATTACCAACAACATTAATACTGAGAGATACGAGTATCACTAATAACATTAATTCTGTAAGATAACTTTATATACTGGGCAATGAGTATCACTAATAACTTTAATACTCTCTGTACTGTGGGTATCAATAATATTAATACTGTCATATATAAGTGTCAATAACATTATTAATCCTCTCAGTGCAGCAAAATACTAACTGACGATATTATTAATACTCAAATGTTACATCAGTGACATTATAATTGACAATATTTTTAACAGTATTAATTATGTATTAATTATTTTTGACTAGATTAATAAAGATAGAAAGTTGTGAGTCGGGTGTTCTTGTGTTCTGGATTTCTGACATGTGTCATTTCATTTTGTGTTTGCAGATTGCTGTCTCCGTATCAATGTGTGACCCTGATGTTAGTGTGTGTTGTTGAGCGAGTGAGTGAGTGAGTGTGTGCGAGTGTGTGTGCGAGTGTGTGCGAGTGTGTGTGCGAGTGTGTGCGAGTGTGTGCGAGTGTGTGCGAGTGTGTGCGAGTGTGTGCGAGTGCGAGCGAGTGTGTGTGTGAGCTGATCCATCATGACAGAGCTGTGTGTGAAGTGGTCGTGTGAGTACTGCACATATGAGAACTGGCCGTCTGCTATTAAATGCACCATGTGTCGGGCGCAGCGGCCTAGCGGAACCATCATAACGGAGGAGCCGTTCCCGAGCAGCACCGGCCCGCACGCCGGACACCAGTGGGACCCCGTTCGCAACGACAGCCTGCTCATCTGCCCTGATTCCAGCGCCCGGCCCCGCGTCCGCCCGGCCGAGTCCTCCGAGCACAGTGGCAAATGGTCGTGTCAGGTGTGCACCTACCTGAACTGGCCCAGAGCGATCCGCTGCACCCAGTGCCGCAGTCTCCGGCAGCGCGTGTGCAGCCCCACAGAAACCCCGCAGACGTCTGGGACCGGCCGGCGCCCCGCGACCGTCCCGCCGGTCGATCCGTGCGAGGAATACAACGACCGGAACCGACTCAACACGCGGGCGCAGTACTGGACCTGCTCGGTCTGCACGTACGAGAACTGGCCCAAATCCCCTCGCTGCGTGGTGTGCGACCATCCCAGACCCAACGACGCCTTTCAGCCGCGCGATCCCGACGAGTCTTCGTCTGTGATCAACGAGCAGGACCGCGGGCGAACGCGGAGCGTGTGCAGCGGGGCGCAGCGCCACTCGCCAACCTCCTCTAAACGTGAGGCGGAGCTGCAGATCGAGCTGGCCACTGGAGCTCAGAGCAGTAAGGAGGAGATAGAGATTGACTTCAAGAAGCTCAAACAGATCAAGAACCGCATGAGGAAAACAGACTGGCTGTTTCTTAACGCCTGCGCTGGTGAGTGCCTCTTTGCTCGTCTTTATACACTGAAGGCTGCTCTGTGCCAGCCCAAAATTCAGTGATAATACGGAGCATTGAAGCCAGAGTAAATTATGCCTGCTCTGACCCATCCTAGCCTCTAGTATCACAGTACACAGCTGTAATTGTGTAAATGCATTCATGCAGTCTCTGAGCAGCATGTGTACAGACACTTAAAGGCCACGTCAGAAGCGCTTCTGTGCCACCTTTGAAGTGTAGATTTGGCCTTAGTCTTGTATAGCCAGACTTTTGTGTTAATCAGGGTAAACTCAGGTCCAGTATGGAGTTTACTCTACCCAGGAAATGTCGCATGTTCACTTTTGGTAGATTATAGGGTCATTCCATGGCAACTCAACCGGAGGTCCATGGCTCAAATTTTTGATGTTGCTAATATTTTTTGTTCGAAGAAAGATACACAGGCATAGTAATGAAAGCTAAAATATTAATTACTATTTTGTAGAGGGGGCTCAAAATAGCAATTTTCACCTGAGATTCAGAGCCAAGTTACAGGGGGTTAAAAATTATTTCAGAAAGATGGCAGCGTTATAATATTATTTTTTACACAGTCTTTGCTGCATTATGTGCCAAAGATGACCATTAAAAAATTGGGAAACTGCACTTTTCAAGTTTTTACTCCAAAGTTTGCATGGCTGTAACTCAAATAGAATTAAAGATATCTTAATTAGATATTGGGTCTCAACAAACTTTCCTTTTTGCATCTCCATTTTTAAGGCCCTACATGGTTCGGTTCCAGAGCTTTTGGAATTTCAATGTGGCTCCAGGGGTAAATTGTTAAATTGTACAGGTTTTCAAAAATTTGAGCTGGGGAAGCTTCTGAAATTTGGTGACCCTATAGTCATGCAAGAACACTTGTCAAGAATGGTTTCAAAAATAGATTTCAAATTAGTAATAAGGTTTCACATGACACTCAACGTCCCGAATCTCAAGAATTTGATGGTGTGAACCTCAGTCTTCTTCCTCACATCTGATTCTTGGTTTCTGGATGGTCTGTGTGTATTTCTAGTCATATTTGAGCGTTTGTGTTCAGGAAAGGTCAGCGAACAGAGTGACGCCGTCGCTCTTCCTCGTGTCTGACGTCTGAGATCATCTTCAACAGACAGAACCGACCATTGTATTCCAGCAGCAGAGTCTCGCTGTGTTTCCGTGCGGTGATGTCATCACGATGATGTCATGTGCGGCGCTTCATTGACTTTTGTCTGCGCCGACGCTCGTGCCACTGGACTCAGCGACTCGTGACCTTCAGCGTTTGACTAGATCGCATCATCTACTTAAACGCGGAAGGTCACGAGTCACCAAGTCTGTGGATAAAACGACTGACCCAACAAATGTGTGTGAGATGCCTTTTGTGAAGCGCTGTCAGGTGTTTAGTTCGACAGGAGCCTTGTTATCATTGCATTTATGTTTATGCATCTGCCAGATGTTTTTATCTAAAACGACTTGCATTGCGTTCAAGCTATACTTTTCATCAGTTCGTGGATTTCATGGGAATTGAACGCACAACACTGATGTTGCAGGTGGCATCATCTACTGTTTGAGCTGCAGGAATGCTTTATTCATTATTCATTATCTATTATTATTAAATATTCATGATGTGTAATGTTTTTAACTGTTGTAGTTTGATAATTGTGTGTAGTTACCGTACATTAAATTAAAGTACATTAAAATATTAGTAATATTGTATTACACGTAAATGTGTAGATTACAAGACGATTAAACACAAATCATCTGAATGTGGTGTTCAAATCTTTCTCATCAGTCATCCTATTAGCTGTAAATGCTGATATGATTGAGACGCTGTTATAAATATCATGCAGCAAATCAACAAGTAAACACACACGTGTGACTGTGACCTTTACACGGATTCAGAAGCATGCGAACGCCGCGTGTGTGTGTCAGTGGTCTCGTGTTCCGGGTCAGTCTGGCATGTGGAGATCTTCAGACAGCTGATGTGTCTCGCCACTGACCGGCACATGGACTGACCACTTCAGATCACTTCAGAGCATGTTAACCACCTAACAAATCTCCATGCCTGATTAGTAAACAAATGAACTCCTGATCCACACGTGTGCAGTGAGTCGCTTCTGTCCTGATAAAGGTTTAGCTCATGTTTAGCTTTTGGAGAAGCTCTCATGGACACTCCAGATGTAGTTTGTGTTCGTTCCTTCACTGAAAACATGATTAGCTGGTTACTACAAATCATGACAGTGTGGTGTAATGATTGTAAGACCCTGGACTACAAAACCGGTCTTAAGTATCACGGGTATATTTGTAGCAATAGCCAACAATACATTGTATGGGTCAAAATTATATATTTTTCGTTTATGCCAAAAATCATTAGGATATTAAGTAAAGATCATGTACCATGAAGATATTTTGTAAATTTCCTACTGCAAATATATCAAAACTTAAGTTTTAATTAGTAAAATGCATTGGACAAGTTTAAAGTTGATTTTTCAGTATTCTTAATTTTTTTGCACCTTCAGATTAAAGATTTTCAAATAGTTCTCAATATCTCAGTCAAATATTGTCCTATCCTAACAAACCATGCATCAATTGAAAGGAAAATGGACTTATTCAGCTTTCAGATGATGTATAAAACTTTTTTTGAAAAATTACACTTAGGACTGGTTTTGTGGTCCAGGGTTACAAATAAGCTTTCCACTGATGTAAAAAGCATCAAAACACTGAGAAAATCACCTTTAAAGTTGTCCAAATGAAGTTCTTATGCAATGAATATTACTAATCAAAAATTAATATTTTTTAAAATATATTTATGGTAGGAAATTTACTAAATATCTTAATGGAACATGATCTTTACATAGTATCCTAATGAGTTTTGGCATAAAAGAAAAATATATAATTTTGACCTTCACTATATATTGTTTGCTATTGCTACAAATATACCTGTGCTACTTAAGACTGGTTTTGTGGTCCAGGGTCACATATGACAGCTGACCTGCTGTGTGTGTGTGTGTGTGTTTGTGTAGGTGTAGTTGAAGGCGATCTGTCTGCGGTGGAGGCCTACAAGTCCTCAGGTGGAGACATTGCGCGCCAGCTGACCGCCGACGAGGTGCGTCTGCTCAATCGACCCTCAGCGTTCGACAGCGGCTTCACTCTCGTTCACCTCGCCATCCGCTTCCAGAGGCAGGACATGCTGGCCATTCTGCTGACTGAGGTGTGTGTGTGTGTGTGTGTGTGTGTGTGTGTGTGTGTGCTGCTCTCTGATCGGGTGATGACTGAGTTTGTGCTGCTCTGATGACGTGAAGTGCGTCTGAAGGCTTGTGTTTGGTCGCAGGTTTCCCAGCGGGCCGTCAAATGCATCCCGGCGATGGTTTGCCCTGAACTGACAGAGCAGATCCGCCGGGAGATCAGCGCATCGCTGCACCAGCGCAAGGGAGACTTCAACTGCTACTTCCTGACAGACCTCGTCACGTTCACACTGCCGGCAGGTGGGAGATACACACACACACACACACACACACACACACACACACACACACACTATGTACATGTATTTGGCAGGCGTTTTTCTCAAATTAAATAGTGTCAAGCTTTTAGAGCTGCTCTGGAAATAAAGCTCATGTGCTCATATAGTGAGACACAGACAAGCATCACATGTGCAGATTGAGACACTACAGATTTACATTTACACGGCGGTCACAGGCACAGGTGCATATCACCATTTGAATGTGATTCACTGTACAACTTTTGGTTTATTCATTAAAATATTCCACAACATTCCATGTTATACAGTAGATGATGGTTTTATGACTGGATTCTGTGATTTTGTCCACATTTTGGAATTCACAATCACTACTGAATCCAGTATCACGTATGTGATTGCTGTATGAACACACGTGTGGATGTTTTGAGTTTGACTGTTAGTTTCTTCATTTGACAGATATTGAAGATCTGCCTCCTGCCGTTCAGGAGAAGCTTTTTGATGAAATCCTCGACCGTGATGTTCAGAAGGGTAAGATGTGAGAGGCTAGTGCATTACAGCAGCACATGTATGTGTATGTTCTGACCGTGTGTGTGTGTGCAGAGCTGGAGGAGGAGTCTGCGGTCATCAACTGGTCTCTGGAGCTGGGCACGCGTCTGGACAGCCGTCTGTACGCTCTGTGGAACCGCACCGCTGGAGACTGTCTGCTGGACTCTGTTCTACAGGCCACGTGGGGCATCTATGATAAAGACTCTGTGCTGAGAAAAGCTCTACATGACAGTTTACACGACTGCTCTCACTGGTGAGACACACACACACATACACAGGATCTGATAGTGATGTGTGTGAAGTGTCTTCATGTGCACAACATGGACAGATTCTCTTGCTGTATCATATTTGGATCCGTGTGTGTGTGCAGGTTCTACTCGCGGTGGAAGGAGTGGGAATCGTGGTATTCACAGAGTTTTGGACTTCATTTCTCTCTGAGAGAAGAACAGTGGCAGGAGGACTGGGCCTTCATCCTCAACCTCGCCAGTCAGGTACACACACACACACACACACACACACACACACACACACCACTACGGCTGGGTGATTTTTCAGATTTTATTGATTAATTTGAATGTAATGTTTTGCCACGATTTAATTTTTAGAAATCGAGGAATCACGGTTTTGAAAAGAAATATTACCGAATGTTAGAATTAGACACTTCGATAATAGGCCACTGATAACAGTAAAGAGTAAAAAACAATCCAACCGCATGTAGGCGCCCGTGATTAACCGCTCGTGTGTGACGCGCTCATATCGTTAGCCGCGTTCACACAGAATGTGCTTTTGTGTTGATAAAGATGCAATGCGGGCAGTGGAATAGGAAAAACATGCAAGGAAATGGTAGCAAACCTCTTTTAACTTGAGCGCCGTGTTTTTATAATGCTGTTTCATGCATGAGACGCTGCAAGAGACACGAGTGCAACGGTCAAACGCGCCCATGTTTACGTAGAAAAAACTATGTAAAAGCAGTGCAGACGTATGCACCACTGTATGTCTGATATTTCATGTTTGCATCATGATGACAGGCTGGAAGCTGCTGTTCATCATTTTTACAGAACATTTATAGTTCATAATTGTCTACTGATGTTATACCTTTAGACGTTTTGAATTTGAATTACCTTGACTTTTGAGATTTTTTTTTTTTTTTTTTTAAAGCATTTTCCTTGTATTATTTCTTAACATGTAATATGTATAAGACATGTCTGTACAAGATGTAGTTGTAGTTTATGCATCTTTACTGCAAAGATATTGAACAAGTGATTTGTTTATCATTTATCATCATTTACATACAATTTTCTTGAACTAGAGGGTTAATAGAGAAAAAGTTAGTTGAATTATGTTGTAGTTACTTTTTCAAGTTGACCGGTTAAAAACTGTGAAGAAATCAAGAATCTGTCAAACCTTCTGAAAATTTTTTGCCATATCGCCCAGCCCTACGTACAACACAACACAAATAAGGTTTTAAAGGCCTAAAATATGCTTCATTCTGCCATATTTAAGTTATTTTCTTAATGTAGAATTTAAGCATCCTGTATGTAAACATTTAATTTTAAGCAGTTCTTGTTTTTTTCAGGTCATTTTGGGTGAATATGACCTGCCCATGTTTTTGTCTGGTTTTGAGACTCACTCTATTCTAATGTGATTCATAGAGGTTTCACCCTGATCTCAACTGGAAATAGCTTCAGAATAGTGTTTTAAACACAGGAATGAAACAGGAATCAGGAATTTAATTGGAATTAAACGCACACTACACTGGCTGTTATTATAGTAACGAATCAGTTCTTAAATCCTGTAATCGATGCTTTGAATGTTCATGAATCACATCAATCTTCCCATTTTCTGTGGCTGCAGCCCGGAGCGAGTTTGGAGCAGACTCATATATTTGTTCTGGCTCATATCCTGCGGCGGCCCATCATCGTTTACGGAGTGAAATATTACAAGAGTTTCCGTGGGGAAACTTTGGGCTACACTCGATTTCAAGGTGAGACGATCACAAGAGCTCTTTATTGTCACATGGACAGCTGAAGTGTGGCTCACCGCTGTGTGTGTGTGTGTCAAGGTGTGTATCTGCCGTTGCTATGGGAACAGAGCTTCTGCTGGAAAAGTCCCATCGCTCTCGGTTACACGAGAGGTCACTTCTCTGCTCTGGTTGGCATGGAAACCGACGGCTACGATAATCGCGGCGCAGGCGCCAACCTCAACACCGACGACGACGTCACCGTGACCTTCCTCCCGCTGGTGGACAGTGAGAGGAAACTACTGCAGATTCACTTCCTGTCAGCACAAGAGGTAAACCCTTTTACTGAAGTGGGTCAGTTTGCAAAAATACGAGACTTCTTTTCTTTTAAAGAGTAATGCCTTAAGAACAAATAATGTTAAAACTAGAGATGTATCACATTTCTTTCTGTCAAAACAACTGCATTGAATAAATCTGTCTGAGTGCTATAAATATTCTTTTTCCGAAGTTCACATGCCTGTAACTCAATAAGTATTAAAGATATCTCAAGATTATCTAGAGATTATCAAGATTATTAGATTCTAGTTTTTCATAAACATCATTCAGTTCCAAAGACATGGATTGAAATCAATTTTCAGTGGTTAAAAACCAAATGTTGGTCAGTTTAAGACCCAATATCTAAAAGGGCATTAAGATATCTCAGTACATATTCATCCATGACATTTAATATTTTGGCTTTCATCGCTATACATGCGTATCTTTCTTCAGAAAAAACATTAGCAAAATCTAAAATTTTAAGTTGAAACGGAATGACCCGTATGTATTTGTTTTATTATATCTATTATTTTGGTTGTCATGTATTTGCATCGATCATGGTTTTAGACTGACGGCTGTGTGTGTGTGTGTTCAGATGGGCAGCGAGGAGCAGCAGGAGCGTCTGCTCAGGGACTGGCTGGACTGTTGCGTGACTGACGGCGGGATGCTGGCGGCGATGCAGAAGAGCAGCAGACGCAGACATCACCCGCTCATCACGCAGATGCTGGAGAAATGGCTGGACGGGTACCGGCAGATGCGGCCGTGTCCCGCGCTCTCCGACGGCGAGGACGACGAGGATGACGAAGACGAGTGACCGCCCGAAACCATTTCAACACTGTTTTACAGACGCCCTCTTTCCCCAGAATGCAACGCGACAACACCCCCCAAACCCCCCCACCCCCCCACCCCCCACCCAACGACAGCGAGGGCTGAATATCTTTGTGTTTAGTTAAATGAATTTTGTTTTTTGAATTTCTCTCCTGTGAAACCGTACGTTTGTATCCCTCGTACGTTAGACGTGCTGCATGCGGCTCTTTCGGTATGGAATGATGAGAATAAAAGAGCGAATTAAATGAGCACTTACACAAAGCACATATTCTTTAGAGGGTTTGAATCTGATCGCAGGAATCAGAGTTTATGATTTTCTCACACTAAACGATTCAGTATGAAGACGTGCACATTTCTCACCAGTGTTTCTGTTCCTTCTGTTCTTTGCTCTCGCTCTGCTGCCCTGCAGCGACACGTGTGCGTTTGTTCGTTTGATTGTATTTATTTATGTCTTTCCTCTCTCTCTCTCTCTCTCTCAGTGGATACTGACCCTTGTGTTACAGACATCAGACTCTTGTACTGTGAGGAAAGACATGAAGACGCCTGTAAGAGTTTACTGACATGTTGACCCTGTGATCTGGTACCTCATTTGTGATGTCAGGTGATTCCGAACAAGAGGAGAGCGAATCACACGGCTTTAACATTAAACTAGAAACACGTCTGCTCTCTCATCTTCTGTCTGACTCGTTTTTTCCTGTGCACCTGAAAATGGCCAATCATTGCAGCAGAATTATTATTCCACAGAAATAATTTACATTTTACTTATGGATTTTTAAAATGATGGGCCTCTTCGTATTTTTAAAGCGAGGCAAAAAGATTTCTTTTACGCACTGGCCAGATTTAGAGGTTTTGTTTCAATAATGTCTTCTTTTAGTCTAGTTTTCATTAGTTTTTTTCCTCCCATCTATATTCTGAAGGGTTTTACCTGTTACTATATGTAGTAATCACAGATTTTTATAAAAATTTTATTCCTAAAAAATGGCGAAAAGGTGCTTTTTTTTTTTTTTTTAATTTATGAAGTGATGAAAAGAGAAATTCAAAATACCCTCTGGAAAAACTTTACTATGTAAACAAAATTAAACAAAAATTTTATCATTTAGGTAAAATAGTGCATATTTTTATAGGTTCAGAAAACTTGTAATGCAAAAAATTCTTCATAGAATCAATCAGTTATGGAAGCATGGTGATATAAGGTTTTTTTTTTTCCAAACCCTATTCACCTGGAGTGTCTCACCTAAAAGCATTTTTGTCCCGTAATTAATTACACAACATATAATTAGAGTACATCAGTGATTAATCTAACAAAAACACACCGGGGCATTTTAATTTTTTGTCTAATATTTTCAGTAGTGATTCTCATTGTTCTAATATGTTTTAAAATACACATACATTTAAAGGTACAATAAAAACACGTGGATGTTCATGAAAGAATCGGTACTTTTGCGCAAATCGTTAGGGATGAATCGCTCTCGTGCGCTGTTGTTAATTGCGCATGCGCCCCACTGAGGTCCGTCCCGCCAAAAGACGCTGAGGAAAAGTTGTTCGTCGTCGATTTCACGCACATTTAACGTGACATTTCACGGTTAAACCGTAAATGTTTTGATTTTCAGTTTATGTTTCAATGTTTTTAAAAGTTTCTTTTATGAATTCAGACACAAACCCGGCAGTATTTCACCACGGAGGCGCAAATGTAAGTACTGAGGGGGTTAAAAAAATCACAAAACAACGGAGGTGGGACCAAGTCATTGTTTTGCAAGTCACAAGTAAGTCTGGAGTCTTTGCATTCAAGTCTCAAGTCAAGTCCCGAGTCAAGACGGGCAAGTCCAAGTCGAGCGTCAAGTCATAAACAAGTCATTAGTGCTGTTTGTCTAAATTAGTGTCTCTGTATCCATCTTATTTTTCAATGCGGAAGTAAGCTGTTTTCTGGTAATGTGTTAGACGTCCGGTTCATAATCCGCCATAGGGAAATAACGAGAAGAATATCGAAGCGCAGTAAACGGTAAAACAGTTTGCACTACAAAATAATATGGTAAGACACACCAGTTTGCAATATCAAGCAGCAAAACGAGTTTTTTGTGCAGTTTAAAATAGCTGGCAGTGGATGAGACCGGAAGCCAGACACAAAAAAATTACAAATGGCTGCACCCACTCTTATGGGAAAAATAAGGTGGATTAATTACTACAGCAAATGTAATGTCAATAATAGTCTATAGTAAGTATAATAATAAAGAGATAATAATTTGTGGTTTTTCATTGAGGAATGAATCATTGTTTGTGAAGAAATATAGGCCTAAGTGAATGAACAATTTATTTTAAGTCCCCTGTTTCATTTGTTAACGATTCAGTGATTTTAAATCATTTGAGTCAATTACTTAATAACTTGCAAACACGTAGTACAGACGCTCATTTATCGCCACCTACTGACGTAACATTAGGTCTACAGAAAAAAGACAGCTTTATTGACATGATTGACGGGTATCATTTATAATATTTACAAAATATTTATTCAAGTCCTAAACTGATGCGTTGATACAGAACGTTAATTACTGAGCAACGAGATACATGAAATGGAGCGGAAAAGTAAATATATAAGAATAGTTATAATCAGTGGTGTAGTGGAGGGTGTACGCAAGTACTCTTCTTTATCAGTCGGCTTTGCGTAGACCTGTACTCACTTAAAACCCCTCTGATGCGCATCATTCAGTAGTGTCCTGCATTAGTCAAAATCATGACAGTCCACCACATCCAGTCATGTGTGAATAAATGCAAATATTCCCTAAAAACACCCTGTAAAGACAGTGATGATGCGGCCAGGACCGCGGCGCCGGCTTGCTTTAAAATATGTTTGATGCGCCCGCGCCCGCTCCGTCTCCCGATCCCCAGAGGCTGCCTGTTCATACACGAGAGCATGTCGCGCAGCGGTAAAATAATTATTATTGATTATTGATTTGAATCAGTACATTATAACGAAAACAATAACTTACAAATAAAAAGAAGCAGGTTTTTACGATCAGAAATTTCTGAAACCGGTGAACCCCTGAAAAATTTTCAGTCCAAGGATCCAGTAAACGAATGCGTTCAAATAGTGAGTTTAAACGGCTCTAATGCAGGGAAAACCCGACCGGTTTTATCAGAGATTGCGAAGAGTCAGGGAATAAATGAAGCGTATACCCACTTCAGGCACCGCTAAGTTACACCACTGGTTATAATAATAAATACAAATGTTAAATAAAAAATAAGAAACCATCAGTGAATGGATTTAAAAGATGGATTGAATGTGTTTTATTATACTTCTATATTATTTTATGTTCTTATATAGGCTATTTCTTCAACAAATATTCATAATAAATTATTCAAATTACATGCTGTCACAGAGACGATCGAGCGCAGTATCAGTTATAATCCATTTTAGTCTTTGTCATTCTTCATTCTAAATAATGTTATTATTGTAATAATTTCAATGGATGAGTGAATATCTTGCGTTTACAAGTTAAATGTCTCTTGGCCACAAGTAGCCAAACCGAACATGTCTGGCACCACACCGTTCAGGGTTTAAGAAATGAGGCAAGCAAAATTATTCACGGTAAAACTGTAGCTATCAGATAAATATATGTAAGTAAATGTATTTTGTGTTTTAAACAAGTTCATAATGATCACAGTTGATGGCTTGGTTTAGGAGCTACATGTGCGATGTAGTAACCTGTCATCACGCTTTCATCTATTTATTCTGAAAGACATGAAAGTGAGTGGCCGGTAAACAGGAAGAATAGAGTGAACTTTATACGTAGGCTACATACAAGCTTTCGACGTGAAAAAAAAATCGAATTACTGTACTGTACATCAGTGTTTATTCTTCTTCTTCTTATTATAAGTGGTTTATAGTGATCATGTGCATTTTAAATGTCTAAAAGATGAAAGATCCTAACCATTATGTGGATGAAAACACTAAGAAGCACTCGCTTGGTGTCTTTGGCTGCACTAATTATACCAGTGTGATCATACGCTTCAGTAACGAGCCTACTTATCAAAACCGTTTTTTTTTTAATTATTATTAGACTGGTAAGCCATAAAGACGTCCGAGACACAGCCGAGTCACAGCGCTCAAGTCCAAGTTAGGTCTCGAGTCATTGTTGTCAAAGTCTAAGTCGAGTCACAAGTCTTCTTTTATTATGTCAAGTCAAGTCACAAGTCCTCAAATTTGCGACCCGAATCCGAGTCGAGTCTCGAGTCATGTGACTCGAGTCCACATCTCTGCAAAACAATATAACATTCAGTCTAAATTACTGTCACCTGCTGTACATATACATGCAATTTTTATGATGATCAGTTGTTTCATAATGTTTTTCTCTTTCCAGTTAATGTGCGGTATGTCTTTATAGACTACGTCAAAAAAGTACGATTGTACCTAAATATGAAACTGAACCACAGATTCTTAGAAAATGGTTGGAACTTTGATGACATTTTGCATATATTGTGAATCTAGCATTAGTTTGTCTTTTTCATTGTGTGTTCAATGTGTTTGACCAGCAGATGTCCTCGGTGCGATTCGATCCTTTAGCACAGCGAATCATTTAGGGGAGCATCGGTTCAATTGATTCAAAGTGACTCCCATCATCATGAGGCGCTACAACTATAGGAAAGGTCAAAGGTCAGAAACAGGGTCAGTCAGTATTAAATTATTAAAGATCAAGACTGTGGTTAGCATTACTGAAGACGTGCCCATGATCTATAACATACGTCACGCAGTCAGACCTCAAATGTGAATTTTCAAGTGGTATGATTAATGTTGCTGGTAAGAATACAAAGATCATCCCATTAAATACACAAAATTCTATACTGTAAGGATGTGTAAATAATGGGATTGGACTCTGTGTGTGTGTGTGTGTGTTGGCAGCTGAACTTTATCCATATGCTGATTCACACGTGTGCTAGGACTGCCTGCGCTGAAGGTCAAGAGTCAGACTGATCATCACATGGGCTGTGAATGATCTGTGGTGGTGATCTGAGCTCCAGCAGATGGATCTGATCATTCTGTGTCTGCAGGGTCAAGCTGAGTTCGCATGGATCTGGTCTTTGATGGATTCTGGCGGTTTCTGTCCTTTATGGACTGGACGTGTGAGATTGGAGACAGCCTTCTCCTTTAGGAGAATCCTCAAAAACAAATGTACCCAAATAAAAGTATTGTGTGTTTACTGTTTGTTAGAGACACCTAACATTCTATCCCATGAAATTAATTAGGCATTATAAGGTTAAAAGAAGCCTGGTTAACAAATGTTCATTCATTCTCCTTAGCTTGCTTTAAGAAATTCACAATATAACGGTAGTATAAGAAGATTTATTTGTATGTATTTAAGTTTTATATAGGCTGTGCTCTAGAAGAGCTCTGGAACTTACACAACCGGGTGTCGCGCATGCGCAGTAGTGCACGTGTCAGACTGCGCATGCGCGGTTCTTCAACACGTGTGTCGTGCACAAAACTTTTCCAAAAGAAAGTTTGACAGTGTTTATGGGCAAAACAGAACAGGTCTGACCGCATAGTGCTGCGATTAAGCGTCTTCATTCGGGTTGTTTCGGATCGCGTCAGGACTTCATTCGGAACGATGCCACCCACGATTCATCAGAGTTCGGGAGCCGGTGAGTTCAGATGATCGATCCGGATCGGTTCTGATGCAACAGGTGGATTCATGACCGTCTGCATCAGCCGAATGACGGAAGTCATGTCAGTGTGCTCGGAGCTCTGTTTTTGCAATTTAGCTTTTAATTTGTTTATTTTGACATGCTAATATATTTGATTAGTATTGTTTACAGAGACGTACTAGTGGTAAATGTGCATTGAATGACAGCTGATCAGGATCCAGTGCATTGAGCTCAGAGTGTCAGAGAAACTGATCTATTAAGATATTGATCAGTCTAAAACTGCAGTGTCACTCATTTCTCACTCTGATTGCCTGTAACAGGTCACGTGTGTGCGCGTGCACATGGGTTTGTTATTGATCAGTAGTGCATGTGTGTCATTTGTGTTGCGGTCATTTTGACCCGGAGAGGATGTTCGTTTTTGCAGAACTAGTTACTGTTAGCGCGTTGGATTAAAACCTGCTGACTTGCTGCTCACTCAAAGGAACCGCCCCAACCCCTCCCCCGCACCCCCTCGGTGTTATATTTGTGGGCACGGTTGCCAGGTTTTCACAACCAAACCCGCCCAATTGCTACTCAAAACTAGCCCAATCCGTTTCGAGGGGCTAAATATGACGTTACCGGGGTCGCTACATCCTGCGGACATAAAAAAAAAAAAATCTACCCGTGGCAACAGTGTAAAAGTAGCCCAATTCCGCGGGAAAATTGCGGACTTGGCAACACTGTGGGCTATTCTTTAAAAAATGACTGGCTAACAAGAATTGCTTAGAAACTTTATTATTACCAAATATCGGATATTGATTGGATATTAAATATTGAATATTGCAAATATTAGAACTGATTGATTGTAGGCCTCATTAATCTGATCTTATGAACCAGTTTTTGAATAAACATTGCCAAAATTATTAAAAAAAAAAAAGTTTTTTTCCTAAACTAAATGACACTTCTTTTCATTAAGGTTATTATACATTTAAAATTTATGTTAAAATTATTATTTTCCCATTTATTTCTATGAAGCAGTTTCTGTACTGTATTAAGTTCTACATAGATGATGTCATGTGTTCTGTGTGTGTGTGTGTGTGTGTGTGTGTGTGTGTTGAGCAGGAAGAGCGGCGTCTCTCCGGGACGAGCTCACGGGTCTCCTGCAGCAGAGGATTCTGGTTCTGGATGGTGGAATGGGAACAATGATCCAGCAGAGGAACCTGGAGGAGGAAGATTTCAGAGGCCAAGAGTTCAAAGATCATCCCAAGAGTCTGAAGGGCAATAACGACATCTTGAGCATCACCCAACCGCACGTCATCTACAGCATCCACAGGGTGAGTGTGATTCAGCGACCTGAACTGATGGGTTTACTGCGTTATTGTCTTGTTTTCCAGTACAAATAACCTTAAATCAAGATACATTTACTGAAGATGCAAAGTGAAGATGTGAAGTTTATGGTTAAAACAAGAACAAATATCTGACTCTTTAAATTAAGTTGATTTTTCTGAGCCGGAGTATGAGTTGTTTGTTTTTGCTTTTATAATTTCTCATTGCACACTTTGTGAATGTGTGTGTGTGAATGTCGTGTGTTGCGTGTCTGCAGGAGTATCTGGAGGCTGGAGCTGACATCATCGAGACGAACACCTTCAGCAGCACCAGCATCGCTCAGGCCGACTACGGCATGGAGGACCTGGTGATAGTTTGATTTCATTTATTAATTTGATGTGAATTGATAATTGATTATTTGTGGATTTGTTGAGTGAACTCTGATGGTTGTTGTGTTTCAGGCGTATCGGCTGAATAAAGCGTCTGCAGAACTGGCCAGGAAAGCGGCTGATGATGTCGCAGCACAGACAGGTCATACAGACGTCCGTCTCGGGTTATAGTGTGGTGTTTGTGTCATCAGGTGACGGTGGTCTTGTTGTTGTTGACAGGTTGTAAGCGGTTTGTAGCAGGAGCTCTGGGTCCCACCAATAAAACGCTGTCAGTGTCGCCATCAGTGGAGAGACCCGACTACAGGAACATCAGTAAGACCGGCCGCATGTTTGCGAATGAACTCTGAACACAGATCAGGTGTGTTGCTCTTCATCACGTGTGTGTGTGTGTGTGTGTGTGTGTTTAGCGTTTGATGAGCTGGTGGAGGCGTATGCGGAGCAGGTGAAGGGGCTGCTGGATGGAGGCGCTGATGTTCTGCTGGTGGAAACAATCTTTGATACGGCCAACGCGAAGGTACAGCCAAACTCTCATACGATCTGACACAAACAACATTCATCTGAACATCAGTGAGGACGTTTTTGTGTTTTATGACTAGGAATGTTAATAATAATTTAATAAAATCAAGGTCATTGTCTCCCATAGGAGAAATTTATTTTGGATTAGAGAGAGCTGCTACAATATTATCCCACAAAAATGTACATTATGTAAACTTTAACAAACTATTACATTACAAAAACACACTTTTTAAAAATGGATTTCCATGAAATTACATGGTCATAAAATTAAATTGTAAATAAGTAAAAAAAAAAAAAAAAAAAAAAAAAAAAGTAAAACATTTAAAAACAATTAGAGTCAAAAAGCTTGAGAGCCTCTTATGATTATTAGCAGTACTAAATTACTAGTAAGTAAATTAAAGTGCATGACATCGCAGTGTAAAACCAACAGATGATATTTGGATTCTGTACATGCTTTTTTTTCTGTATTATTTCTGTATAATCATCCAGTGACGTCTGTGTTTCTGTCAGGCGGCGTTATTTGCCATTGACAAGCTGTTTGAGGAGTGTTATGAACCTCGACCGGTGTTTGTAAGTGTTCAGCACTCACTTGATCTTCACGTCTGTTTCTCCTCATGAATGTGTTCATAGACAGATGAACTCTTTGTGTGTGTGTGTGTGTGTGTAGATCTCTGGCACTATCGTCGATAAGAGCGGCCGCACTCTCTCAGGTCAGACGGGTGAAGCGTTCATCATTAGCGTGTCACACGCTCAGCCGCTGTGGTGAGAATCAGTCTGTCACAGATTCTGTCATTGTTTCCTCCCGTCATGTCGTTTTACACTTTCTATCTTCAGTTTTTCTCGTTACAGATTTATATTTGTAAGTGATGTGTTTTCTCTCTGTCTGTCAGTATTGGTTTGAACTGTGCTCTGGGAGCGATTGAGATGCGTCCGTTCATTGAAACGATAGGAAAGAGCACTGGAGCGTTTGTCATCTGTTACCCAAACGCAGGTGAGCGGATAACCAGATGCATCTGAAGAATGTTTGGAATGATTATTGTCCCATAATGCACACTGTGTCACATACTTGTTTCTTAAATAAAGTCAGTATGTTCTCTGATCCGTGTGTTTAATTTTTTTTTTTTTTTTTTTTTTTTCAGGGCTTCCCAACACATTCGGAGGCTACGATGAAACCCCTGACGTCACAGCCTCTCATATAAAGGTAACGCAGTGTTACACAAACCCTGTGAATGTGTGCGAAGCTCAGAATCTCTGCTCAGACTCATTAAACACGATTTTCCCGTGTTATTTGTGGCAGGAGTTTGCTGTGGACGGTTTGGTGAATATTGTCGGCGGATGCTGCGGGACGACACCTGATCACATCCGGTGCGTGAACGATTGATCCTGACGTCTCTGGATCGGAGTGTGTGAGAGTGTCGAGATTACTGAACTCAACTCTGTGTCTGTGTGTGTGTTTTAGGGCAATTGCTGAAAGCGTGCGTCACGTCAAGCCTAGAGTTCCTCCTACAGACGTCTACAGTGATTATATGCTGCTGTCAGGTACGTCTGCTTTTCGCCTGTCATTAATTGCAGTAATAATTGTAAATTACTAATAGTAATTGTTCAAGTCTATGCTGTTGTTTTTGTCAGGTCTGGAGCCGTTCAGGATCGGTCCGTACACAAACTTTGTGAACATCGGCGAGCGCTGTAACGTCGCTGGATCACGCAAGTTTGCCAAACTCATCATGGCTGGAAATTATGAGGTATTTTTAGGTGATATGAAGCCTGAAAATCATAACATGCAGGCAAAGCCCTGTGACAGACTGCTGGAGAACATCTGCTGCACATTAACCAGATCAGAGTGATCTAGATCTTCTATATCCATCTAACATTCCCATATCATCATTTCTGTGTGTGTGTAGGAGGCGTTGAGCATCGCTAAAGCTCAGGTGGAGATGGGCGCTCAGGTTCTGGACATCAACATGGACGAGGGGATGCTGGACGGACCCGCTGCCATGACCCGCTTCTGTAACCTCATCGCATCTGAACCCGACATTGCGAAGGTGAGACTTCATAATAACCATGACAGGAGTGTTTAGTTAAAGTCACAAGAGCTCCGGTCTCTAGACTGTTTTTTCTGGAAAATAAGTGGCACTGGATCAAAATGTAATCTCAGATAAGTTGTGTATAAGTGGCATTTTATTATTATATTCAGAATTCAATAAATCAAAACGCTGACAAGCATGATAAACACTATAAACTTGTAGTTTCTATCCACAACAAAAATTATAGTGCCATTCATTATAAACAACATTTACTGTAAGTGCTATATTGTAAAGGCACGTCTAAACTAATTCGGTATGTCAACATGTGCTGATGTTCCTCTCTCGTTTAGCACCAACACAAATATGTGGCTCTACGCATGTTTTGCATTCTTGATGTTAATGGCATTAGACAAGCCGCAGCATGTTTCAGATCATAAAAACCCCCTGAAACTTATATTCCAGAAAATACTTCAGTGTTTCATTTAGACTGTCGAAACGGTAAAAGTCGTTGTCTCGCAGTCTGACATAATAACCCCGACCCCTGATCCGTGCTGCAGGTGCCGCTGTGCATCGACTCGTCGAACTTCGCGGTCATCGAGGCGGGTCTGAAGTGCTGTCAGGGCAAATGCATCGTTAACAGCATCAGCCTCAAAGAGGGCGAGGAGGACTTCCTGCGACGGGCGCGACAGGTCCGACGCTACGGCGCCGCTGTGGTCGTCATGGCGTTTGATGAAGATGGACAGGTGGGTTACATCTCACTGTACTGTTCCAGTGTCCTGTACACAAGTAATCACCTTTTAAGCAGGTGTATAAGTTATTATTTTTACTTTTTTTAAGTTAGATTGTCATGTCATTCCAAACCTTTATTATATATATCATTTGGGAATAAAACAACATTGGACGCCATTGACTTTTACTGTATGGAGAAAAAAGCAGACTCACAATATCATCTTTTGTCTTTTACATTAGAAAGAAAGATATAAACAAGATGTTCAAGATGCCTGACCTTGTTTCACTGTTATTTTGTAAGATCACACTGACCTCTTTGAGAACAAACAGCGACACTGCGTCTATATAACCCAAAATAATAGATCATATTCACATAATATTTGTATTTATCTGAGTGCTAAAATTGAAAAAAATAACCTGCTGGATTCACTGCTAACATGTGCTGCAAGAAAACTGTTACCCGTTATGTGATATATGTGACTTTTTTTTTTTTTTTACCTTTATTTATATACCGCCTTTAACAATACAGAATTGTGACAAGGCGGCTGTACAGTATTAGATAGGAAACAGTACATCAACAATGCCAAAGGCAACAGTAAACACTCACATTTTAGGTAAAGGTAGTTAATCAAAAACAATAAAATAAAATGCAATATTGTGTTGAGAGAAAGTGTCCCCAACTAAGCAAGCCAGAGGCGACAGCGGCAAGGAACCAAAACTCCATCGGTGACAAATGGAGAAAAAAACCTTGGGAGAAACCAGGCTCAGTCGGGGGGCCAGTTCTCCTCTGGCCAAAGGTCCCGTGGTCTTGTGCCGACAGCCGTCTAGGTGACGAGGTCTTCACTGTGGATCCGTCTCTGGAGCTCATCTTAAATACTTAAATATGTTCATATACACGTGCTGTGAAATAAAGGTCATTTACTTTTTAATGCTACAGTAGCAAAAACAGTTGTGAATGTCAGAAAGATGGTTTGGTGCGAGAAACCTTGTTTAACATTTATATAAAAATGAAAACTAGATACTAACGTAGGATAAATATTCCTATAAATCAGGGGTGCCCGACCCTGTTCCTGGAGATCGACCTTCTTGCAGAGTTGAGCTCCAACCCTGATCAAACACAACTGAACCAACTAATTAGGATTTTGCACTTGATGATTACAGACAGGTGTGTTTGATCGGGGTTGGAACTGAACTCTGCAGGAAGGTAGATCTCCAGGAACAGGGTTGGGCACCCCTGCTTTAAATAATCTTAAAATATTTCCCAGCGTGAAAGCATGTGACTGCCGTCCTGACGGCATCCGCTTGTATATTTACTCGTCTGTTCTAGGCGACCGAGACGGATCAGAAGGTGAAGATCTGCTCCCGTGCGTATCACCTGCTGATCAGTCAGGTGGGCTTCAACCCCAATGACATCATCTTTGACCCCAACATCCTGACCATCGGCACCGGCATGGAGGAACACAGCATGTACGCCATCAACTTCATCAGAGCCACACGAATCATCAAGGTGTGTGGGACGGGTCGCTGACGAGCCGCTTTAGGCTGAATGTTCTGTGTAATGACCCTCTCTGTGTGTGTGTGTGTGTGTGTTTATAGGAGAGTCTGCCAGGCGCCAGGGTCAGCGGCGGTCTCTCCAACCTCTCGTTCTCCTTCAGAGGGATGGAAGCCATCAGAGAGGCCATGCATGGAGTCTTCCTGTACCACGCCATCAAGGTCAGTCCGTGTCCACTCACAAGTCCTAGGTGTTTTCCTACTGCAAACTCGTGTGTGTGTGTGTGTGTGTGTTCAGGATGGCATGGATATGGGAATCGTGAACGCTGGTAATCTGCCGGTGTATGACGACATCGATAAAGAGCTGCTGCTGCTGTGTGAGAACATCATCTGGAACCGAGATCCAGACGCCACTGAGAAACTCCTGCTGTACGCGCAGGTACAGAATCACGAACTGTCACTGGAGTCGGTCTGTGACGCAGATCTGTGTTGCTCATGTCGTCACGTGCTGTTTCTGCTGTGGTTGATGTAGAATAACGCTAAAGGAGGAAAGAAAGTGATTCAGACGGACGAGTGGAGGCTGGGCAGCGTGGAGGAGCGGCTGGAGTACGCGCTCGTCAAGGTCACAGTTATTAAATAATCACATCACGTATTATGTTTCCTGCTCATTAGAAAAGCTTTTGAGTTTAATGTTAACATGCTTTCAGAACTTAAATCTCCAAAGTGATAAAAGATCAACAGGTGTGTGTTAAAGTGCTGTAAATGTGTTCTCAGGGTATAGAGAAGTATGTGGTGGAGGACACGGAGGAGGCGCGCGCTCAGACCGACCGCTATCCACGACCGCTGCACGTGATCGAGGGTCCGCTCATGAACGGCATGAAGACCGTCGGAGATCTGTTCGGAGCCGGGAAGATGTTCTTACCTCAGGTGACAATAATGCACTGAAGATCTTATCGATTCATAGTGACGAGCTTCAGCAGTGTTCATTTCGTTGACATAATTTTTGTCATAATTTTCGTCAACCAAAATTTTTCACAGACAAAAATGAGACAATATCAAAACAAAAACTAATTTTAAATTACAAAAACTATGACGAAATTCTATTGACATTTTCGTCAATGAATGAAAACGAGATGAAAATGTTTGGGAGGGACGATTTGAGAAGAAATTCATTTAGAACAAATCTGCTGCGTGGTTAGCAGGTTAGATGCACACATTTGAACTGTATCATAGCTAACCCTAACCCTAACTGATCTATCCGGTGCAACATAAGCTAGCATACATTTGCTGCACGTCTCATAAAATGTTCCTAAATGTCAATATCTGGAGGTAAGTAAAGAGCAGACATGTGGATAAATTTGACGACGCAAGAGAACTCAGTTTGCACAAGTACTCTTTCGCGTCTTGTGAACAGAGAAAGACACACAAAATGATGTTGAATTGTCTGTTTTGATGAGTTTTCACGTAAACAGTTGGGAAAATATCAGACGTGTATCAGTACTTTGCATCGGTGCATTTGGTTTTAAAGGGACAGCAGCCTAATTTAGTTGCTATTGTCTGTGGCATTGAAGTTAATCAAGCAACGATAGAAAAATCAAAAAAAGAAAAACACTCACTGCTCTTGAATAAATCACTTTAGCAGCCCTAATAGAGATTAATCTACATTTATTTATATAAATAAATATCTGCTTGAAAGAATGAAGAATATGGTAAACAAGTTGTTACAAGGAATACATAATTAGTCTATATAACCATTGGTATTTCATTAACAAATTTTTTGTTTTTTCATGAAAAGTGGTTTCATTTAATTTTTAATATAAAGGCATGTTGTGTGTCACAGCAGTTAAATCTGTGTCTATCATGATAAAACCTTAATTTTTGAGTTTGGTAATTTTTAGAGAAATGCTTAATGAATGCATTACACTGTAACTAAACCCATTAGATTTTAGCCGACTAAATCTAAATGATATTTAGTCGACTAAAACTAAAACATTCAGATGACTAAAATATGACTACATTTAAATAATGGACTAAATAAAAATTTGCTGTCGAAATTAACACTGAGCTGAAGGTGTGGAGTAAGTTAGATTATGGAGACATCCAGCATTTATTTTTAGAGTAACTGATGAGTCATTCAGGAACATGAATTAAGTCAGTAAATGGATTCATTACAGGTCTCATGTGTTTGTGTGTCGTCAGGTCATCAAATCGGCCCGCGTGATGAAGAAAGCTGTCGGCCACCTGATTCCTTTCATGGAGAAGGAGCGAGAGCAGATGATGTCTCTCACCGGCTGTGATGAAGACATGGTGAGCGTTCACTCCTCACAAGAGATTGTGTGTTTTTGTACTCGTGAGGCTCCATACAGATTTACACACAAATAACCATTGAGCTCTCACTAAAGCCAGAGGAGCGTGATGATCACACATGTGCGGAGTGATGCATTTTCACACTTCACCTGTGACTGGTCAGTCTTAAGGAAGCTGGTTCAAGCTCCTCCAGACTCCAGTCAGATGTGTTTGTAATGAAGCTGAGACAGGGGATGTGTGTTGTTCTCCAGGACCCGTATCAGGGGACGGTTCTGTTGGCCACGGTGAAGGGAGACGTTCATGATATCGGCAAAAACATTGTGGGCGTCGTGTTGGGATGCAACAACTTCCGGTGAGTGTGAGATTCTGATGATCCACTGCAGGAGAGAGAGAGAGAGAGTGTGTGTGGTCTTGTTTTTATATCCTGGTGGGGACCTAAACCTAAATACACAGACTCATGGGGACTCGTGTCACAAACAAGAAACAAGCTTAATAGTTTTTTTTGAGAAAGTAAAAATGCAGAAAGTTTTCTGTAAGGGTTAGGTTTAGGGGTAGGGTTAGGGTAAGGAGATAGAAAATACAGTGTGGACAGTATGAAAAACATTGCGCCTGTGTGTGTGTGTGTGTGTGTGTGTGTGTGTTGCTGCTGGCGTGTGATTGAGGGTGTCTGTCTGAACGCTGGTGTTAAGTGGCTCTTCAGACGCTAACAGCTGCAGGTGTTTGATGTCAGATGGTTAAATGCAGCCATCAGTCACTCTAACACGGCCACAGCACCACGGGCTCATCGTTGTGTGTGTGTGTGTGTGTGTGTGTGTGTGTGTGTGTGTGTCTCCTCAGGGTCATTGATCTGGGAGTGATGATTCCCTGTGACAGGATCCTGCGGGAGGCCATTCACAATAAAGCAGGTCAGTTTCTGTGTCTCTCGGCTGATTCTTTCCTCACTGGGTGACTCTGTTCACATGTGTGACGCTCTCTGTGTCTGTAGACATCATCGGCCTGTCGGGTCTCATCACGCCTTCGCTGGATGAAATGATTTATGTTGCCAAAGAGATGGAGCGTCTGGGTTTGAAGATTCCTCTGCTGATCGGTGGAGCCACAACGTCAAAGTACGACACGCGTTCAGTGTATATCCACCGTGCATTTACTCGATGAACTTCAGCCTCTATGCAGCTTTTATTTAGCCATTAACTCTCATAAAGGTTGTGATCAGTTTCCATAAATTAGTTCAGGAATTAATTTTAAGTGAGTCCATTAAAAATTCTGATTCAGTGATTTATTTGTATCTTCACTCTGAACCTGTGTAATTATTAGTCTGTTCATTACACTGATGCTGTGAAACTGCTCATTTTCAATGTTCTGTTTATCGATTGAGTTCTTTTAGAGGATATTTAATTATGTTACTTGGCAAAAAAAAAAAGAGTCGCTGAAGCAACTTTACCATAAATATACAAATACTGAATATCATCAGATGGCTGATGTACATTAAGCTGTGCCCTAACTAAGATGTTTATGTGATGTAAACCCCTGATTGAACACTATACGGTATGTTTTATGTGTGTGTGTGTGTGTGTGTGTGTGTGTGTGTGTTTTAACAGGACTCACACTGCAGTGAAAATCGCCCCGCGGTACAGCTCACCCGTGGTTCACGTTCTTGACGCATCCCGCAGTGTAGTAGTGGTGAGACGCCTGTCTGTCTGTTTTATACAGTGGCAGAAAAACATTTAAAAACATCTGACGATGCTGTTTGTACGTGTGCAGTGCTCTCAGCTGCTGGATGAAGGTGTCCGTGAGGATTACTTCGAGGAGATCCAGGAGGAGTATGAAGACATCCGACAGGATCACTACGACTCACTGAAGGTCTGCCGGTCACACGATCGTGTTAATGAATCTCTTCATAAAGCAGGTCGTTTACTAGGAAGTGAGAGCTGACGCTGATGTGTTTCCTGCAGGACAGACGGTTCTTGTCTCTGACTCGAGCTCGAGAGAAGGGCCTCCATATAGACTGGCTCTCTCAACCCAGACCAGGTATTACTACCTCAACCCTGCTCAGCTAGTCGCTAACCGAACTTAAAACCTCTGCTCGATGAATGGTGTGTTCACACACGTTTAACCTGCTCATTTATTGGTTAGTTTAGTCCATTATAAACGTGTGATTGTGTTTCCTCTGCAGTGCGGCCGCAGTTCTTGGGCACTCACGTGTTTGACGCGTATGACCTGCGTAAGCTGGTGGATTTCATCGACTGGAAGCCGTTCTTTGACGTGTGGCAGCTGCGGGGGAAATACCCCAACCGCGGATACCCCAAAATATTCAACGACAAAACCGTGGGTGCGTCTGATTCACTGCAGCACCGCTGCACGGAGGGTCAGAGGTCAGCGTAGGTAACGTGTCTCACGTGTGTGTTTCAGGAGAGGAAGCGCGGCGTGTGCATGACGACGCTTTGAAGCTGTTGAATCGTTTGATTGACAGCAGTGGACTTCAGGCCCGAGGACTCGTGGGATTCTGGGCCGCTCAGAGTGACGGTGATGACATCCACCTGTACGCTGATGATATCACGTCACAAACCGCCACACCTGTCGCCACCTTCCACGGCCTCAGACAGCAGGTGAGATGGTGATCGGACAGACGGGTGTTGTGTTGATTATTCTGACCACTTAGACTGACAGAGACCATATGATTGACATGATTGACAAGTGTCTTTATGTGCTATTTAGGGCTGTATGGATCTGATTTAGATCGTACAACAATTAGGGCTGCTCCATTATGGTACCAATCATATTCACTGTTAATATGGTCAATACTGAGATCATGATTATGATTATTATTACTTATTGATTTTGGAAACATCATGCATTTATTTTTTTTCATCCTATCAAGAGTGAAGCTAAATAAATAAATAAATCAGTGTTTATATATATATATTTTATGTCCCACAGGCAGAGAAGGACTCTGCGAGCTCTGAGCCGTACCTGTGTCTGTCTGATTTCGTGGCTCCTCGTGGCAGCGGCGTACAGGATTACGTGGGTCTGTTTGCAGTGTCTGTGTTTGGAGCGGAAGAACTCAGTCAGAAGTTTGAGCAGCAGGGAGACGATTACAACAGCATCATGGTCAAAGCACTGGCGGATCGACTCGCCGAGGTACGAAATGCATAACGATATACTAAACAATGCAGAGAGATCTTTTTCAGCCTCTTGAAGATACAGATGTCAGTGTGTGTTGTGTGTTCGCGGCAGGCATTCGCGGAGGAGCTGCACGTTCGTGTACGCAGGGATCTGTGGGGTTACAGCAGCGAGGAGGATCTGCCGACGTCTGACCTGCACCGCCTGCGCTATGAAGGGATCCGTCCGGCCGCGGGATACCCCAGCCAGCCCGACCACACCGAGAAACGCACCATGTGGAAACTCGCAGAAATACAGGAGAAAACTGGTGAGATAAAGATAAATTCCCATTGGTTGGCTTTGTCCTATCTAATTGAATTGTTATCTTTAGACTGCATAGATGCAATTATCTATCAATTCTGTTTATTATCATCAGTCTGGAATTTAGAATTTTAAAGTGATTTAAAAAAAAAAGTTAACACACAAGCTGTGAATTGATTCCACAAAGAATCGACTCTGAGGCTTTGGGAATTGAGAGACAATTCCAGTGGTTGGAATTGATTCCATCAAGGGAAATCAACTCTTCTTTAAGAGCCCTTTTCAATTTAGAACTAAGCATTAATTCACTTCTCGCTCCCCTAATAGTTATTGGAAGTCTGATTAATTTCCGCAAACATGTTCATTTGTTTTAATGAACTGTTTTAAAAGAAAAAATGATTCTTTTATGAAATGTACAAAGAGGTATGTTCAAATTTACAAGCTTCATATTAGGATAAGGCTCTTTCTATGATAATGTTTACATGATTAGTTAAACATATTCCTTCAATTTTTTTCTTAAAAAATAAAAATAAAAATAAAAAATAATAAAAGGAATCAAAAAACAAGCAAACAAGCAAACAAACAAAAAAATGATTCTCTGAATCGACTCATCAATTCAAGAATCAGGCAACAAATTGATTCCAAGAATTTTAAAAGTGAAGAGCCCTAATTAACACTGTTCTTTTGCTGCAAACACTTACATTTCTTTCCAGAAATGTGATGTAAGTATTCAGATCCTGGGTCTTTTAAATGTTTGTGTGCCATGCTGATGGGATCGGAACACGTCTCTGTCATTAAGTGTGTCAGCATGTGTCTTCATGTTCTTCTGCAGGTATCGGTCTGACGGAGTCTCTGGCCATGACTCCTGCTGCATCCGTATCTGGCCTGTATTTCTCCAACCCCAAATCCTGCTATTTCGCTGTGGGTAAAATCACCAAAGAGCAGGTATGAACCTCACGTTTACCATCAGGTCCACTAACTACACCATCCAGACTCATCTCCAAGGGTCGTTCCATCTGAATCTCTTCCTCAAAGGAAGTGCTCACTGGTCACTTTAAGCTAGTGGTTTCGCCAGAAGCAATGTCAAATGTGCACCCAATCCCAAATGACGTGACCATTAGCTGAATTTTCAAGACTGAATAATGCTGTAGGAACTGGAAGTGCAAGTCGTTGTGAGTGCAGATGTTTGACCTCCATCTCTCTCTCTCTCTGTTTGTTGGTCAGGTGGAGGATTACGCCCACAGGAAGCAGATGGAGACGTCAGAGGTGGAGCGGTGGTTGGGTCCGATCCTGGGCTATGACACCGACTGACGCTAAAATGCTCAGATCAAGACAACGCTGCAGGGAAAACTCTGAATCATCAGCTGTAATGGACTGGTTTTGGCCCAGATTACAGATTTTAATCTCAAAGGGTCCAAAAAAAAAAAAAACACTTTTATCTTTACACTACAGAGGTGCCATCTAGAGCACTGCTTTTAATTACATTTCTACTTTTAATAGAACGGTGACAAGCACTTATTTTATTTTTAGGCCTGTGGGTTTTATAGGTTGATTTCTTATGAGATTTCAAGAAAACAATGGTGCAAAAGACCAGCCAAATTTACAGACACCAGCAGATCATTTCTTTTTAGATTCTGATTTCATCATTTAAACTGATCAGGTTTTAGTTTCCTGAAGCCAACAGACAACACATCTGTCATTTAACTCCCTCTCTCTGTGTCTTCCTGTAGGTTTGACTGTTTAAATTTCCATAAATGAGGTCTGTAAAAGCAAACAGTCAGTTTTAGTATTAATATTAGTGTCATGAAATTCATAAGGACCGCTTATCCAGTATGGCACTTTAAATGTTACGCACAATCCTGCTGTTTTATTTTGGTTTTAGGACTTTGGTTTGTTGATTTCACTTAACTAAGAAAAAAAATGAGTGAAACTGATAATTTGACATCTGTCAAGGTGAAAATTAAAAAATGTGCTTTCTATATTTCCAGATAAATCAGCACTAAATTAAAACTGTGTTTGGTGATTGTGTATAAATATATTCACATTAAGGAGAATGTGTGTTTAAACTCAGTCACAGTCATTCAGTACTGGCCTGTGTTGCGCACACACACACACGCTAACACATACCAGTGCCATTCAAATGTCTGAGACCGCAGTGAAAATATGGGATTCAGTAAAGTAAAAAAGCTCTTAAGATCTCAGATCATGATCATCAGGTTTAGTTCATGCTCACATTTTCTAACTGTAATCTAAATGACGTCACTTGAAAATGCAAATGCAGTGTGTCAGACTTTTGAATGCTAATGTATACATGCACATTATGGGGTGACTTTTTCCAAGATTTAAATTTATATATTAAGATTTTATATATTGGTGAATTTGTAAATGGTATATTAGTGTACAATATTAGTGTTCTTTTTAATAGGACAAAACAGTTAATTTCAGAATTTCCGTTTAGAGTCCGTTTAGAGCAGATAGTGTTTTTTTTTTTTTTTTGTATTCAAATGATCAGCTAGTCGCCAAAAACAGTAACACTGGTATCAATTTATATTTCATACATGTATGAATTGTGTCAATTTAGGTGTTCTAAAGATTTTGTGTTAATATTTTTATAATTTGTCAGCATTTACATGTTCGCGGCTGACTGACGTCGGTTGATGGTCACGTGACATGCAGGGCAACAACTATTTAATATTTTTATTCATTTATTCGGATTGTTTTTTTTTTGTTTGTTTGTTTTTTTCTCTCTTTTTATTAAATTGATGAGCAGCTTCATTAATTAGCGAACCCTTTTTTTTTTTTTCTTTTATAAATCCCGCGCTAAATATTCCCGCTCTAAATGCTCACAGTCGTTAGGGTGTGTCGCGGTTTGGTTTCTTGCAGCAGATCTTCAGCTCCCTTTTGGAACTGGAAAACTTATGTCTGAAAGGTAAGTTACTCGATTAAAAGTTCTTTATTGTTCTGTAGTATAAAAGTCATATTGATGTTGGTCCAATTACAACGTTCAGGAGAACAACGCGACTGGGAGTCATATCGCTTTAACTAGAGAATCTGCTAATTCAGATAACTCAGTTCTGTCGTTTAATATCCGTGAACGTATTTGTTTTTTATTTACCTCAGCCTTTTCTAAAATGTTTTTTGTTTTACACATATAGAGTCGTGTTTGCGCTGGTATCCTCGTGTGGGCGCTGTTCGATGCTGTAACGGTTTTAACGGTCTCCTGCTGCGTCAGCGCCGGTTGTCCGGCAGAGGGAGCGCTACTGCTGTCGCGCACTCACCGCACGCTCATCTGCATAGCCCCGCCCTCTGGGTATGTCAGTCGTCCAATGAGAGCGCGGCAGGAGACACCCGTTACACCCGCATCAGAGCCGCCGCCGTCGCCGCCTGAGAGCTTCATCTGTCCGGTGAGAAGCTCCGAACCCGCGCCGAACCATGACGGACGGCGAAGCCGAAGATGAGATCCAGTTCTTACGGACCGTGAGTACCGCGCTGGCCCGTGTCTGTGTGTGTCTGTGTCTGTGTCTGTGTGTGTGAGAGAGAGTGATGCGGTGCTGATGCAGTGGTGCTGATGCTGCGGGAGTCACCGGCATCCGTCCGGATCTCTGCGCTCGAACTGTTGAACGTGGGTGTGAGGAAACCGAGCGCGCGTTATGAGCGCTTATGAAGGCGAATGCAGTGCGTGTGTCAGCTGCAGTCTGATGAAGTCAGTGTTGAGCTCCACTGCAGACACACTATGTGTTTACTGTGATGTCATGCTGCATAAATGCTGCAGATTATTCAAATGAACCGGCTGATTGATTGATTCAGTACAGTATGCATTAATAGAGGCGTTATTGATCAGTGTGGGAATGTGCTGCATTAACACTCACTGAATCACAGATGATACAGCAAATACAGGACATCAGAAGAACTACAGGAACAATACAGCTGACTGGATGCGGTTTGTATTGATCATAGATGACAGGTGTTGAGCAGGTGTGTTTCACAGAGTCATGTGTGTAACCAAATACATCAAATGTAAAGTTTAGGAAACTGTCATAGTTGTGATGATGGTGTTGGTCTAATGCGAATATGTTGTTTGTGATCAACAATAATAACACGGTGAGGTCGTATCGCCTGTGGCTTCTTTGCATTCATGAGTGTCGTCAGTGCAGATGTTTGCAGCATCGGCGTGTTTGTGTGGAGCTTGGTTCGTCTCAAACCTCATGCATCAGTTCTGGCCACCATCGATCCGTTGATTGTTGTTCCAGCAGCACAAAAACACCCAAATCACCCTGATGAGTAGATAGAAGCGCCTTCTTAGTGCAGCACTATAGCCTTCAGTAAACACATCAGCAGAAAATCATTAGCAAGCATTACATGTTGAAAACGGCATTGATTCCGTCCTCCACCCCTACAGCTCAATGCAGTTAAGGTTAGACGGCACTCTGTGTGTGTGTGTGTGTGTGTGAACACATTCAGATCACTGTAATGGCATGTGCTGAATATGACGATTCGTCTGAAGAACTGCATCCCAGGAAACCTGCCAGCACATGTCTGGATCATATTCACCTCTGGAATAACGAACATAGAAAGAAAGCCTGTTTTAATTAATAATTTTTTGCATTGTGACAGTATTTTGCTTTTGTATTTCATATTTTACACATAGTATAATTGTTTTTATTATCATTATTATTTATTCTTTGTAATTAAGTATTTGTATTTCATGGTAATTAATGCCATTGTTGTACTGCATTTAATATGTACATTTGTTTTTTTTATTATTGTTAAAATAATTTTTTCATGCATCATTTGCATCTAATATATGCAATTCTTTTAGATTTCTCCATGAATCATTTGTTAGACAATTCATCGGTTACCGCTTTGATGCAAAAATGACAAACTCAGAAATAAAGCATTGAGACTGACTGTAGTAATGAGGGTGCAACAGAAACAAGTGTTTAATGTTGCAATACAGACATTTTTACTGGTCCTAAAATATTTCCTTAGTTACATTTCTGCATTTAGCAGGTGCTTGTATCTGAAGCGAGTTTCTGTAAGCATCATATAGTATTTTTGTTGCGTTTAAGGTGAATCATGAGCCGCACATGGCCGCATCTCATGCGAACGGTGTGGCGACGCTGTGATGTAATCTTACAGACTGGAGTCTTGCAATGTAACCTGGGAAAGGGATTTTGTAACAGCAGTGAGAGCGTCAAAATGCCTGCTTTCTCTCTTCTGTATCTCTCTCCACACAACATTAATATTTGATAAGATTCTCCTGTTACATAATCGAGAGGGAAGATAAATGAGCAGAGGAGTGCGGCGCTGTCTGTCTCTCTGTCTCTGTCTCTCTCTTCTCCTGTCGAGCTCAGAGTTTCTGTGTGACCTGAAAACAAACAGTCGTGTCATGAGCAGACGACCTCACCGTCCGCGGCCACGTGGAGTTGAGCCGCTCTGATTGGCCGCCTGTCCAGCCGCTTCAGCCAATCGCAGATGTCAGCATCTGTGCATGGATTTAATGTTGTTTCATGTCAGTAATTTGATTATCATGTCAAGTCAGGTTTATTTATGCAGCAGTTTTCACGATCGCTTCAAAGCAGCTTTACTGACTGGATTACTGTATTTTGATATGTATCGTTAATGTGATTAAATAAATGCAAATCAATTATTTCTTAATATAAAATTTATTTCGCCTACATGTACGTGTTTTTATCAGGGAGCTGCTGGAGTGTTCTATAGTGAATCTGTAGTCAAATATGTAGGTAATTTTGTAGTGAACATTATAGTGAACTCTGTAGTGAATTCCATAATCAGTTATATAGTAAATACTGTAGTGAACTCTATAGTAAATTATATATAGAATTCTAGTGATTTCTGCAGTGAACTCCTATGGCTTGTTTTTGGTTGTTTAAAGACTATGATTTTTGAAGCTGTTTTTGTAAATGCTTTCTTTGATTTTTGACCCTAGTGAGAGTAATCTAGTTAGTATAAATGGTACATTGTGGCTAATTAACAGCATTTGAATTCACATCACTAGATCACTAGCAAAAAGTTTGGTAGTATGAGTGTAATACCAATATGGTAATCATTCAGTACTGTGGTATAACTATCATGGTCCTGTGTTGAATCTGCTGGTTAATGAAGCTCTGGTGAACAGTGTGTGATGTTGGGGTGAGATGTGATTCATAACATCACACTCACAGTCATGCAGTTGTTCTGAATGTTATCTGAGCTGTGATTGGGCCGTAGGGTGAGTGCAGGTGATCACATGACTGACATTCAGCAGCAGCAGCGCGACTGTGAGTGATTATTGATGTAATACGTCAGAACATTAAACCCACTTTAGTGTCGGTCTCGAGCCGTCAGATCAGAGTGTGTGTGTGTTTGCTTGTCCAGTGTGCAGTGGGGAGAGAGCTGTGAGTGTGTGTGTGTGTTTAATAGAGTCACTGCAGGTCTGTCTGATTTACTGTGTAATTAAGAGAGCGAAACACAGAGAAAGAGAGAGAGACAGCAAGAGTTTCTCGCTCTGGTGTCACTGTGATGTACTGCTGGTGTTCGAGCACAGCACAAGTGTGTGTGTGTGTGTGTGTTTACTGCTGCTGTGAGATCAGAATAAAAACAAACAAATAACTGCAAATCAAAATAAAACACAAAAAACAATTAAATATTCAATTTTAAAAATTAATACAATTGAAATAATACTTTAAAAATAAAAACAGCACAAAACAAACAAAAAAGTGAAATATTTAATGTTTACCTGCATGTCATGTGACTGTTGGCCATCAGCCAGGCCATCTGACCTGACCCTAGTGTTAACTATTGTGTTGTTTGTGCTGGTTAATTTGTCTCTGTTAACCAGCTGGACTGTAGCTCCGATCATCTGCTAGTTTCATCGCTGGAGCATCCAGCTGATCGGTTCCTTTGAGATTCAGTGAAGACCGTTCATGAGAGTCGCTGAATGTGTTCATCCTGTGAAGAGCTGAAGTGTGTGTGGATGTTCAGCGGCGCTGCATGCGTGCATCCTTTGTTCTCTGCAGTGGTGCGCTCGTGTGGCCAATAAGAGTCGACTGTTCAATTGGCTCTTGACTTTTATTAATGGCAGATGCTGCTGCTACACTGTGACTGATGCAGTTAACATCCCCAGCTCATATGCAGCTGTGTGTGTGTGTGTGTGTGTGTGTGTGTGTGTGTGTGTGTGTGTGTGTGTGTGTGTGTGTGTGTGTGTGTGTGTGTGTGTGTGTGCGCGTGTGCGTGTGTGTGGGATGGCAGGCATTATTGCATGGACTTTGTGTGTTATTGCTTGGGCTTTGTGTCACAACAGGACGTGTTAAGAGATGCTGTGTAAACACACACACACTCATGCAGCTGCAGTAACAAAAGTAAGCTTCAGATTTGCTGTTGCATTTCTAGAGTGATCAGATTCAGCTGATGTTCTTGAAGGTGTTTATGTGTGTGTGTGTGTGTGTGTGTGTGTGTGTGTGATGATATCAGCTCCCATCTGTCTCTTCCAGCAGTGAGGTGCTGTCCATGTGGAAGCATTGCAATCTGGGTGATCTCCGGCTGCATTCCGATCAAAGGGCCCAGACTGACCCAAACACACATCCTGAGGGTTTCATTACAGACAGAGATATGAAATATGAAATGTTTATTTTTTCAGTTGTTTTAATTTTTTTAAGTGTTGTATGAGTTAATACAAATTTATGATGGTAATCAAATGAATGCATAAAACATTTACAGTATAATTTTTAAAAATGTAATCAAATGAAATTTAAACAGTTCCTTTCATTTTTTGGCAAAAAAGCACTGCACCACAGAGAATTACTATTTAACTTAAAACATGGAAGAAATCCCATGTGATATTCTTAAAAAACAATTTAATAAACTGTATTATTATGATTATATTGAGAAGTGCATTCTTAGTAATATGTTTCTATATAATTTCCTCCAGTTAAACTTTATTTCTGCAGGTTGTAGTTTTTCTGTGTGTATCTGACGTTAGTTTTCTCAAATGAAATGGTGAGATGCTTGTCACAAACCATAATATTATTGTTGTTATTAAAGGAAATATGCACTGTAATATCCCAGAAATCACTTTAAAATCTGTAAATACTGTCACAACAGTAACACGTTTGCTGTCGCAGGTGAGCTCCAGTGCCGCTGTGTGTGTGTGTGTGTGTGTGTGTGTTTATCTTTGAAGTGAACAAGCCTTTGACTGTGACCTTTCCACTGTGAATGAACCAATGATATGAGCTGATATTCAGAGCGCTGCTCACACTGACCTTTTCAGACAGGAAGTGGAAAACAGGCACTCACACGACACTAAACAGTTGCTGTTTGATTGGCATCTGTTGATCTTCGAGCACTTTTATTTGAGCATTAATGGAAATCTTGCTGAATTATCTTTTTAATAATAATAATAATAATAATAATTCCTTACATTTATATAGCCCTCTTCTGGGCACTCAAAGCGCTTTACATAGAAGGGGGGAATCTCCCGAACCACCATCAGTGTGCAGCATCCACCTGGATGATGCGACGGCAGCCATATTGCGCCAGAACGCCCACCACACACCAGCTTATTGGTGGAGAAGAGATGTGAGTGATGAAGCCAATCAGAATATGAGGATGATTAGGAGGCCATGATGATCAGATTTGGCCAGAATGCCGGGGTTACACCTCTGCTCTTTTCTGAAGGACTTCCTGGGATTTTTAATGACCACAGAGAGTCAGGACCTCGGTTTAACGTCTCATCCGAAGGACGGTGCTCTTTACATTTACATTTACATTTACATTTACATTTATTCATTTAGCTGACGCTTTTATCCAAAGCGACTTACAGGTGGGGAATACATCAAGCGATTTGTCCTAAAGAAGCAAAACGACCTACGAAGTGCTCAAAATACCATATAACAGGCATTGTTCAATTAAGTACAAGCTAGAAAGGGAAAAGAGTAGAAAAGGAATTTTTTTTTTTTTTTTTTTTTAAGTCAAGTAGTGTCGAAAGAGATGGGTTTTCAGCAGTTGCTTGAAAGTTGTTAGGGAGTTGGCATTCCGGATAGCGGTGGGAAGATCATTCCACCAGCCAGGAACGGTGTAAGAGAATGTTCTGGAAAGTGATTTTGTGCCTCTTTGTGATGGTACAATGAGGTGTCGCTCACTGGCGGATCTCAGAGTTCTGGAGGGAGTGTAGATTGGTAACAGTGAGTGGAGGTAGGCGGGCGCCGAGCCTGTGGTTGTTCTATAAGCAAGCATCAGTGTCTTGAATTTGATGCGAGCTGCAATTGGGAGCCAGTGCAGGGTGATGAAGAGAGGTGTGACATGGGCCCTTTTGGGCTCGTTGAAGACCAGTCGTGCTGCTGCATTCTGAATCATTTGTAAAGGTTTGATTGTGCATGAGGGAAGACCGGCTAGAAGAGCATTGCAGTAGTCCAGCCTGGAGATGACCAGGGCCTGGACAAGAAGTTGTGTGGCCTGCTCTGTTAGAAAGGGCCTGATCTTTCTGATGTTGTGTAGGGCAAACCTGCAAGATCGAGCAGTTTTAGCAATGTGGTCTTTGAAAGTCAGCTGGTCATCAAAGATAACACCAAGATTTCTGGCAGAACTTGATGGGGTAATTGTTAAAGTACCTAAGTTGATGGTAAAATCATGTTGTAGAGTCGGAGTGGCAGGGAAAATAAGGAGCTCAGTCTTTGCCAAGTTGAGCTGTAGATGATGTTCTTTCATCCACTCCGAGATGTCCGCCAAGCAGCCTGAGATCCGTGCAGCTACTGTTGGATCATCTGGTTGAAATGAAAGATAGAGCTGCGTGTCATCAGCATAGCAGTGGTAAGAGAAGCCATGTGCCTGTATGATGGGCCCCAGTGATGTAGTGTAAATGGAGAAGAGGAGGGGTCCAAGAACTGATCCCTGAGGAACCCCAGTGGCCAGATGATGTGCTTTGGATACCTCCCCTCCCCAGGCCACCCTGAAAGACCTACCTGTGAGATAGGATTCAAACCAGCGAAGTGGAATCCCTGTGATACCCAGTGATGAGAGGGTGGACAGGAGGATCTGATGATTGACTGTGTCAAAAGCAGCAGAAAGATCCAGCAAAATGAGTACCGATGATCTGGAATCAGCTTTTGCAATCTGCAAGGCTTCAGTGACTGACAGTAGTGCAGTTTCAGTTGAGTGGCCGCTCCTGAACCCTGACTGGTTAGCATCCAATGAACTGTTCTGCGTGAGAAACAGTGATACCTGGTTAAAAACGACTCGTTCAAATGTTTTTGCTGTGAATGGAAGGAGAGAGATCGGTCTATATTTATCTATAAGTGAAGTGTTTAATGTAGGTTTTTTGAGCAGTGGGGTTACCCGAGCCTGCTTGAATGCAGTGGGGAAAGTGCCTGTGAGGAGAGATGTGTTGATGATGTGTGTAAGTGCTGGTAAGAGTGTAGGAGAGATTGCTTGGAGAAGGTGAGAGGGGATAGGATCTAGTGGGCATGTTGTGGGATGGCTGGAGAGGAGAAGTTTGGATACTTCTGCCTCAGAGAGGGGACAGAAGGAGAAGAGTGGGGTGTTAGCTGTGGATGTTGTCGGTATTAGTTCCTGTACGTGTGGAGCCAAGAACTGGCTGCTGATAGTTGTAGTTTTGTTAGTAAAGAATGTGGCGAAATTGTCGGCTGTTATGGAAGTGGTGGGAGGTGGTGGGGGAGGGCAGAGGAGCGAATTGAATGTTTTGAAGAGGTTACGTGTGTCTGGAGCATTGTTGATCTTGATGTGGAAGTATGAGGATTTGGCAGCATGGACTTGAGCAGAAAAGGATGAAAGCAAAGACTGATACATACTCAAGTCAGAAGGATCTTTAGATTTGCGCCATATTCTCTCTGCTGCCCTAAGTTTGGGGCGATGATCGCGGAGAACATCGGATAGCCAGGGGTTAGGAGGGGTGGCCCGTGCTGGCCTGGAAGAGAGAGGACATATAGCGTCTAGGCAAGAGGTTAAAGTAGAGCATAAGGTGTCAGTTGCTGTATTAACTTCTAGAGATGAGAAAAGGGTTGTAGAGGGAAGAGAGGAGGACACTACAGAGGAAAGATGGGAGGGTGAAAGGGAGCGTAGGTTTCGTCTGAAAGTAACAGGTAGAGGGGTTGGAGGTGTACTGGCAGTAATATGTAAGTTACAAGTAATGAAGAAATGGTCAGAGATGTGTAGGGGTTTAACCAAAGTGTTGTCTTTGACAGTATAGTGTCCCCGTCACTACACTGGGACATTAGGGCCCACACAGACCACAGGGTGAGCACCCCCTGCTGGCTTCACTAACACCTCTTCCAGCAGCAAGCTAGTTTTCCCAGGAGGTCTCCAATCCAGGTACTGACCAGGCTCAACCCTGCTTAGCTTCAGTGGGCAACCAGTCTTGGGCTGCAGGGTGATACGGCTTTTTATAACATTCGTGAAGGTTTCCTGCTCCAAACACACTTCATTTCTCTGATGACTGTTTCCACTGTTTAGCCTGATGAAGTGTGTTTGCTCTCCGTGATGAGAAGCGTGTAGTTTAGATGGACGTGTTCAGTATTGATGAAAATGACTCCGGTGGTTATTAATGAGCGGCCGTTGGCCGTTTGTCTTTCCCACGGCGTGTTTGTTAAACACTCCGTCCATCATCATTTACGCGGCTCAGACATAATGATGCGCGGTGACACCGTTAGTGGCCTCGTTTGTAAAGCCCTCCATCAGTCGACACCAGTGGCGGTTTCATTGGCTGTTAGTATGCACACGCAGACGTGTGTTAACCAATCACGTTTCTTCCTCAATCACACATATAAGACGATCATCTAATACAGACCAGACTCAGTGCTAATTATCATTTACTGTGAATAAAGATGCACAAATACACTTTACACTCATTTGATAGACGGATGTTTGAGTTTGAAATGCCAAATCCATAGATGTGTGTGAAGATTACACTATGACTGGTTAGTTAGTGGATGATGTTGGTAGTTAAAGTCTAGTTGTGTGAACTTGAGGAGAACTGACTCTATTCAGTGTTTCTGAAAGGAGTCTCTTCTGCTCACCAAGGCTGCATTTATTTGATCAGAAATATAGTTAAAAAAAATGTAATTGTATATGTAAAATGTAATTGATTACTGTGATCAAAGCTGAATTTTCAGCATCATTACTCCTGGCTTCAGTGTGAAGCATGTTTTCTTATCGAGAAACATATTTTCCATGAAAATATTGGGCAGCATAACTGTTTTAACATTGATAATATGTTTGTTGAGCAGCAAATCAGCATATTAGAATGATTTCTAAAGGATCATGTGACACTGAAGACTGGAGTAATGATGCTGAAAATTCAGCTTTGATCATAGCAATCAATTACAATTGAACAGATATTCACTTTGAAAAGAGATGTTTTAGAGTGTAATAATATTTCACAATATTGTTATGTATTTTTGATCAAGTAAATGCAGCCTTGGTAAGCTTGTAAAAATTTAAACTGTTAAAAAACTGAATTATTCCAAAATTTGACCATCAGTGCATATACAATTTATTTTTATTTTTATTAGAGATTTTTTGTTATATAACATCATAACATTCAATATGTTTTAAGTCTCAATCTCTCATATTTTCTCTTCATTTCTGATGCTGCTGCTGCAGCCTGTCTCTCCTCTCTCTCTCTCTCTCTCTCTCTCTCTCTCTCTCTCTCTCTCTCTGCAGTGTGCTTATGTAATCTGATTGATCAGTGGGGAGTGTTCTAGTGCACCAAAAGAAGCGAGCAGAGGAGATTCTCTCCACTCCTGCCCTCTGTTTGTTGAGTCACTCATCACTAGTACTATCATACTCATGCTCATACTCAGTGATTCTTCACATCAGGTGTGTTGTGAGGAGAGTGTGCCGCTACTGTCCTAAGTGATCAGACGCACCATATCAGCTGAGATGCATCTAGAGACTGGCATGATGGGTATAAAAAGGACAAAACTTTTTGAGCCGAGTGAAATGATGTCTCAGTCTGTCTCAGATGGTCTCAGTCTGCCCGTCTTCATGGGTTTAGTTTGATCTTTCTGAGCTCTTTATTTCAGAACTTTTGTTCGGTGTGTGTCAGTGATTTTTTCCGTGTCTTCACATTAAAAGCGGATTACTGGAGTCAAACCGGATTAGAGCAGCAGCTCAACTTTGACTGTTGTAATTGGTCTCTGTGAACGTTCCCTGTCGCTCCTGGATTTCAGGGTGAATTATTCCAGACCATCCGAGCATCGAGCGCTAATGCGGCAGCAGCTGTAACGGGACACAGAGACTATGTGTGAGAGCTGACCTGCTTTTTTTCTGTGTTCTTGAGTTCTTGTGGAAAGTAGCAGAACTTTGTGGTTGTTCTTCAGAGTTTGACCCCCAAATGTCACAGCAGCCTATATAAAGCCAGCGGACGGCGTGAGTAATGAGGTACGGTGTGACTTCACACTGCACCGCTGCAGACGTACACTATTTATAGTGAACCTACAGCCAAACTAGAGCTTCTGAAGATTTCAACACACACACACACACACAGTCACCTCCACACGTCCTGCTGCCCTGGACCTCAGTACAGTTTTCTTCATCTGAGGCTGGAATATGGTCATAAAAAATAGACTAAGGCCTGTTCACACCAACTATAACCATAAGGTTTTAATAATCCTTCTAATTCTATGAAAATAGTGAAGTTTACACCAAAGCTATAACTATAACAACACAGATGAGCAATATCATTGAAACCTCTTTCAGAATATTTTATTTTTTTCCACTGACAGCCAGTCAGAATCTATTCTTGCTTTAAAGAGCTTGAGTATTTAAAGTGACACATGACAAAACTGCAGCGCTTATAATAAACAGAATGTTATCGTCCGCAGGTGTGGATCATATAGTTGTAGTTATTGTTATACAGATCTAGACAAGATGAGCGTTTGAGGTTAAAAAGTATATAAATTGTCATTTTTTTTTTTTAGAAAATAACCAATCATTTTGCTAGATAAGACCCTTCTTCTTCGGCTTAGATCATTTAGAGCCCTTTGAAGCTGCATTTAAACTGCATTTTGGAAGTTCAAACTCAGGGGCACCATAGAAGTCCACTATATGGAAAAAAAATCCTGAAGTGTTTTCCTCAAAAAAAAAATTTTTGTACGACTGAAAAAAGAAAGACATGCACATCTTGGATGACAAGGGGGTGAGTAAGTTATCTGTAAATTTTTGCTCCAGAAGTGAACTTCTCTTTTAAGTTTTAATTTTTCTGGATTTCATTTACAAGGTTTAATTAAATAAAAAAATTAAAAAAAACTATGCATTAATCAACTGAACATAAAATTAACAATTAAATTATATTTTAATTTAGGGTTGTGCCGACAGACGATAGTAACAATAACTACAATAACTGTGGTCATAGTTATCGTGTTGTCCAGTAGTTATCATTATAGTTTTTAGTTATTGTTGTAGTTATAACATCCGAAGTGGAGCTTAGGGAATAAATAAATGATAAATAATAACCCATCTACCACTGAAGTAAGATCAGGATGTGATTTGATTTCTTTCTTTTTGATGAAGCTGTGTTTCCAGAGAAAGACTCTGGCGGGATCTGTGTGGATGGTTGAACGTCGTCCACCCACTCTGAGCAGCAGAAGATCATGATCTCTTCTGCTGAGAGGAATCACATGTCTGAAATGACTCAGTCAAGGATCTACTACTAGAGCTGTGCCTTCTTCTGCAAAGCTTCATATTAACAGCCTGACATGACCTGGAGAGGAAATGGGAACTAGTTTAGATTCCGTTTTTCTGTGCTTTATTATCACTGTGTCAGTGGGTGATCTGGATGGGTGGAGGAGCATTAAACTGTCATTGATTATGATGAGACATGCTGAGATGATCAGAGCTGATGTGATTATGAGCAGGATTCTTCCTCTGCGTGCCGCGTGTGTTTGCTGTCATCGACTGGATGCTGAAACCAAATGCACGCTTCCCTTCAGCTGCAGCCGTCATAACAGGACAAACACGTGTGTGTGTGTGTGTGTGTGTGCGTGTGTGTGTGTGTTGTGTAATAGTGTAGTACTCCGCTCTCACTCCTACATGTGTTCATGGAGATTCAGGTACCTGAGTCCAAAAATACTCAACGAGCGTCAGGCGCTGCTCCTGAGAGATGCTCCACACAGCAGCTGCGCTCACCAGCTCTCAGGAAGTACCGTGGTTTTACCGCACAGGGTTCCCACACGCTTTCTGCTCTTTTGTGCATTACAGGACTTTTAAAAATCAATTTGTTGCACTCATAAAAAGTTCCTGACGGAGTATTTGAGTGTGGCTGTAGAGCATGATTTGATTTCCAGTGTTTGGACTGATCAGATGTGAGTGTCAGATGTGATTCTGCTGTCACTCCTGTGTAACTACAGGCATTCATGCTGACCGTTGAATTGTCCATGCCGACTTAAGATTTCATTCATTTCGGTGACCTTTCCCAGGCTTGAAAATCACGGTTCGCCCTCATGTTTGAAACTCACATCGAGTCAGCGTTGAGTCGCTCAAACAGATCAATGTTCTGAAAGCAGCACGGTGACTGTGATTGCATGCACATCAATATTATGATCAGTCTGAATTCTGATTAGAGTTGAGTCATGTAAATCTGAATTTGGTACTCCAAATCCCACTCCCGGAATAAGACAGGATTATTGGGAAATGGGAAATCTGTTGCATGTTTAAGCACTTTATTCCAAAAAATCACTGAACAGAGACGCTGATGCTCAGACCGCTAGGAATGATGGGACGAACAGATGCTTAGCTGTAGGCTATGGTACAAAATAAACAGATGCATTTCTAGAATGACAGTAATACAGATTTTTATTTCTAGGATTATTAAAATAGTTGGTTAAATTTATTCAAGCAAAAATAACATTGTTTTATCGCTTTGTTTATTTATATTTATATAATACTGTTTGTTTTTATATTAATTATTATCAATAATGATTGCCTGATTTGTTTCAGTGTTGTCAGACATTTGACATGAAGGTGACCAGTGTTTGAGACTTTTTGTGAAAAAGTTCATAAAAAGTTGGTGGATAAAATGATATAAACTGAGCAAGCATGGAAGCATAATCAATGACAGCATCTGGAAATAGCAGGAAAGGAAACATTTGTTTTACTTGTATGTAAATGATTTTGTGTCTTTCTTTTTGTTTTGTTTTTTTTATTTTGAGTGTGGTGGCTGGTATCCAGGGTGTTGCTAGGCGGTTGCTAAGGTGCTCTGAGTGGTTGCTAACACTAGTGAGAGCACTAGTGACTAGCTGAGCTGTCTGTTGAGTTTAGGGTTCAGATCTGGTGACTAGCGTGATCTAAAGCTGTTGTTCAGAGCAGCCGTGTTTGCGTGTGCTGAGACGCTAATTTTAAAGTGTGAATGATGCGCTGTATTAGTGCAGTGGGGCACAAAGGGAACACACACACACACACACACACACACTCATAATCAGTGTTTAGAACCTTTTAATTTTCTGTTTAATTCCTGAATTTGAATCACGGCATCAGGATGTTTTTTTATTAAATCTGAAAAGTTGAATCTCTAAAGTCAAAGTCTAAAAGTCTAAAATTGAATGCAATTCATATAACTGCCATCAGTTTAGTTTTTATTCCATATATTTAATGTTTCTGTATGAATTACCCATAAACCTGTTCATGCACACAACAAATGGAGTGTTTACCAACAACAGAGATGAATAAACATTTGCATTTCATTAATATATTTCAAATTAGGCCTACATTTAATAATCAACTTTAATTTTATAGATTTTAATGAAAGAGGACTTAATTTCCCCAAACTCAAGACATTATGTAGTCAATACATTTAGATTTCAATGTTTTGAAACAATTCAGTAATTTCTGTTTATTTTGTTTATTTATTTATTTACATTAATGTTTCTCTAATGTTGTAACATTTTATGGTGTCATTTGCCAAAATGAAATCTGTTTGAGAGTACTGAACTAAATTCATGGAATAATCAGGGGATAAACAGTCATAGTTAGTTCAAATTAATGATTGCTAATGATGATGTGCTGTTGGATTAATGACCTGTGATTGTCATCATCTTGTGTGAGAACCACATGGTTTGTGGTGTTATCTGTGTAACTCTGTGTGTTTGTGATGATCACAGGACGTTTATATTGGTGTTTATTAGCTGCGTAGCCGTCTGTGAGAGATTACAGCAGGTTCAGATAATCTGGATTTGATCTGAGCTCTGTTACATGGATTATAGCAGCGCTGCTCATCTGAACACAGCAGACTGAACACCTGATCACAGCAGCGCACTCACTGTGTGTTTGATAGGCCGGCATCACTGTGTGTGTATGTGCGTGTATTAGGGCTGGGTTTTAACACAAATTTCACATTTTGTATGAGTTTTTGACTCAAGTTTGTGATTCAGTTCATTCAGTTATTTTGGAAATATGCTGTATCAGATACTGGCAAGTTTTCTCAAGGAAATAAAATCTCTCAAGTAATGCTGTAAAACATACTCAAGAGTCCGTTGTTACTACATTACTATAATATTGAAGTTTAAAATGAACCCATTTGTATACAAACACTTCAGTTAGGCATACACTTACTTATGTTTATATAATAATAAAGTTATACTAATTTTACAAATACATAATTATCTTTCTTCTCCAATTCGCTTTTTAAAATATAAACATTTAAAAGGTAGCTGTCATAAAAACTTGGATTTATTCAAACATAAATTGAAGATGTTATACAGTGCTTATGGAGTTTACGGTCATATGTTTTTTTTTCTTCTGGGGTAAATGTGTGACGTTACATGACAATCTATCATTTACAAGCTGTTATATTGACATCTGCCTGCGGTCGAAACACTGCATGAGTGATTACATCAGACAGGATATGGGTTTCAGTAAGTTGTACTCTTTCTTTTAACATACCTTTGGATGTTCATTCATGTTTATTTCAAGATATAACTGTTATTAAAGTAGAGGAGACGATTAGTTCACGTACTGCTTCTCTTGAACAGAAGGTTAACCCTAACAGCACCAAAATGCTATTTATTCTTTCGAAACCAGAGACTTTGTTTTATTTCAAAAGGTTATTGTGATTTATTGGATGGGAGAAATGCTACAACGTTCTGTTCATTAACTAAAAACTGGCTAGACTAATTGATTCTTGGGATTTAAGAATCAGTATTGTTTTGGAAAAGTGAGAATCAATTTAAAATCAAGAAATCTTAACCCAGCCCTAGTGTACACTAACCATTCAAAAGTCTCTGTTTTTTTTTGTTTTTTTTTTTAATGTTTTTGAAACAAGTCTCTTCTCTTTTTTTAAAAAAAAAAATACAGTAAAAACAGTAATATTACAATTTAAAATAAGTGTTTTCTATGTGAATATCTGTTATTACGTAATTGATTTCTGTGATCAAATCTGAATTTTCAGCATCATTACTCCAGTCTTCAGTGTCACATGATCCTTCAAAAATCATTCTAATATGCTGATTTGCTGCTCAACAAATATTTATGATTATTAGCAATGTTGAAAACAGTTGTGCAGACACACATTTTTGTGGAAGCCGTGATACGTTTTATTTTTCAGGATTCTTTGATGAATTTGTAATAGATTATTTGACATGGAAATCATCTGAAATAGAAATATTATACATGTATTTAATGTCACTTCTGATCAATGTAGGGATGTGTGAAAGGTTTGAACGCTGGAGTGAATATGTATGTGCTGTATATGTGTGTGTTTGTCCTCTCATTGTCCAGCAGACGGTGACACACCCATCACACTATCTGCAATGCAGTTCAGTCTCGTCTGCCAGATCTCTGTCTGTCTGTCTGTCTCTGTGTTTTAGACGGGTAACTGGACTGTCTGTGTTCAGTCCGTGTATCGGCAGTAGTCCACATGTGTCTCGTGTGCAGTGTTTATTGACACACTTCCATGTGCAAACAGTTTGTCAAAGCAATTGAGTCAGCAATATCCATAGAATGCAATGCAAGTTCAAGTATCATCTAGATTAGTAAGCAAACATAGAGCAAAGGGGCAAATTATTTTTTATTTTGGTATGTCTTGTTTTAATGTTGGTGATTAGTGAAGTGTTTCTGTTGTGTCTTCAGCTGTTATGTGCACATTTTGATGGTCTCAGAAGATCAAGTGGGGCTTTAAGCTAATTACACAGTAGAGAAGGGTCTGGAAATAAACCTTTTTTAATATTTATAATAGTCCATTTGTTTATAGTTGTGGATTAGTTTACTGTGTCTTCACATTCAGTCATATCAAATGTATGTATGTTGTGGACCACTGATTAATCTCATGTCGGATGTCCATTATTAAAAAAAACCCATGAAATGAGCAAACCTGTCCATGTATACTTCAGCCTCAATCACTTCAGGCTGTTCTTACGTGTTCAAGGTTATCAGCAGGATCTCCGGGAACACGTGATGGTCAGGTGAGCTGCACACGCGTCACATATGAGCTCCGGCTGTGGCTGGTGTTTTTAAACTCACGATGAGGCGTCCGTCGTCACGCAGTGATCGTGCTGACATGTGATGGAGAGTTCTGCTGACGTGTGTGCTTATTAGAGCGCTCCATCTAGTAACGTTTGTGAATGTGCATGTCGACCCAAACAGAGATCATGTGACAGGAGGTGTGTGTGTGTGTGTGTGTGTGTGTGTTGCTTTCTGCTGAGACTGTGAGGGAGGTTGTGTATGTGTGTGTGTTGCCATCTGTGCAGTTTGTTCCTCTTATGCGACATGCAGCTACACACACACAAACACACACACACACACACACACACACACACACACACACACACAGATACTGTAAATGCATTTGAACTGCCTGTCTCATTTTCTGAAGCTCTTAAAGGGACAGTATCTAAATTGACACTCATGTCCTATACAAATACCCATCATGCCATGAAGCATCACAGGTGTGCAATCACTTAGTTTGTGTTATTTACAGACATGTATCCTTCCTCATCCTGTGCGATTGTCTTTCTCGGCTCAGCATCTAATGCACAGATCGCATGTTTGACTTCAGACAAATCGCTAGAGTTCTGTTAATCTCACTGTGAACACATGCGCTCACATTCATCACTGCATTGGTGGGAATGTGACGTGTTTGAGGGCTCTGATGATGATATGAGGTATGAAGGTCTGATGTCAGCAAAAAGCACAGGTGTTCCATGATCAACTGTGTGTGTGTGTGTGTCTGTGTGTGTGTTAATGGTGATATTTCTCATCAGAATAGATTTGTTTCTTGTGTGCTGCCGTTTCTCTATCGCTCCACTGTCTAACTTGATTAAAGGCTTCGTTCACAGTTACAGCATTTATATCTAGAGGAGCCACTTATTAACACACACACACACACACACACACACAGAGTATCAGCAGCAGCAGCAGATAAACATACACAAGAACGCACACACATTGTGAGTGAGGTCTTCATTAATATTGTATGTGGCTCCATCTGCCTGTTGTCATTTTGCAGAAAACAAATGCTAGTAGCCTCCAGCAGCATCTACACTCACACTCACACACACACACACACACACCTCTATTTACTCTTGTTACAGTCAGATATGAGACACAGATGTGTCACGCTGTACATTGATTGTCACGTGTCTCATAATCGATCAGGACACTGAACAACTCAAGGAATTCATTAGTGTTTCTGTTATTTATTTTTTTAGTTTAATTTGTGACATTATCGTTAACAGTTAATATTTGATCAGTAATATCAATCAAGCCAGCATCAGTGGAACGCAGTGGACACTTCTACTGGAGAAATCGAGTCACATTTATTTCTATAGTACTTTATACAATACAGATTGTTTTAAAGCAGCTTTACAGAACATCACAATATTGACGTTTATAATACCTTAATAGCTTAAGATACTTGCATTGATTAGATTAGAGTTGGACAGTTTCATAGTTAAATATTGCGACAATATAAAGAATCAAGTAGTTGAGGTTTGCTATGTAGCATTTTTCGCTTTATGTCTCTGACTTGAGTATGGTGTGTGTGTGTGTGTGTGGTTTGGTTTATATATACTGGGGGGGACTTAAACCCGAATAATTGTGTTGTGATGTGTGCAGCGATGCTCTGTTATGTCACAGACGTGTTGTATTGCCACAGGCATGTGATGATCTGCTGCTCAATGTGTGCAGATGATAAACATATGTGAACGATGTGCAGTAAACCATGTGCTTTAATTGTAGTAATGCGTGTGTGTGTGTGTGGTGATGATACACGCCAACTTTTTTGAGTGATGTTGCTTGGGCACTTTGTCATTGAGAATGAGCAACAAATTTCTATCTGGATTCTTTAAATTGGTCAAGGGCCCTGTCTCTCACCTGGTTGCCCATTGGCAGTAACATTGCTCAAAAAGGTGCCCCGTGTATCAACACCTTGAGTGTTTGCATTTGTTTGTAGTGTTTATAGATAACTTTAAAGAAACACATGTCTGTGGAAGGAACATGTCTATAGTATGCAACACAAACACACACACAGTCTGATCAGATTAACACACTTTCCATTAACACACAAACATGCACACATATACACACACACACACACACACACACACACACATATCAAGGTTACTCCATCTTAATGTAATAGGATTAGTCTCCAAAGTGGTGTGTGTGTGTGTGTGTGTGTGTGTTTGTGCTCTTGCTGCATCAGCTGCTGCAGTATTCATGCTTGTTTATTGATTATTGTGATCGACTGTGCTGTGTGTGTTATTTATGTAGTTTATTCAGATATAGATCTAGAAAAGAAAGAGGTCAAATCATGCATATAAATGTATAGTAGATAAATAAATAACTTGTTTATTTTAATGGTAGCATATGAGAAGATGTCCTATAGTACTGGGGCTGGTTGCACCAGCTGGACGTACACCCGGTTGTAAGACTAGTCTGGGTGTAAAATGCGCTTAAAGTCATGCAGAGAATTTATACCCGTTGCACCATCTCGGCATAGTACTACGTCTGAGACTAAATCTTACGCCTAGTCAGAGGTAGGTGTAAAGTGAAAAGTCATGATTTGCCCGGACATGATTCGTGTTTAATTAATTATTGCAGACGCCAACTGTAACGTTTATGGTCTTTTCGGGCAGGATAATGTGGCCTATAAACAATTGATCTTATGGGGGAAGGGTCAAGCAACACAAGCAAGCAACGCACAAACTTTGCGCAAAAGTTATAAAAGTGAAAGTAAAAAAAAAAAACGATGGCTAACGCTGCAGTCACGGCACTAATTCTCTCAGACAACGAGAGACAAATCTGCTTTACCAGATAATGGTATATAACCGTCTTTAATTATTCCCTTAATATTTCTATTCGACATCTTGTTGGGACTGTATAAATGCTTGGAAATACTTAACGTCTTTAATTCTTCTCATCATTTGCAGCGTGCCTGCAATCCAATAATCGCAGTAAGTTTTGTGCTTACTTTCAATCAGAAATAGTATCAATTTTAAATTCTGACAATTCTATCACAAAATTCAATTTATAAATGTGTTTTATCAGCCACAGAAAGACGTCAGTAGGCTAAAACGCACAATTGTCACATAGTCACATTTACCTCAGGAAAGACATAAGACACTGCACATAAACTTGATAGTCAGCTAGAAAAACTGACTCTAGAGAGAAGCATTGTATTACATTCATTATATTTTACTTGACCTGTCGCTTTTATTTTTAGTGTTGGTCTGAAGAAGTATGTCATTGGAATGTGCAGGGAGACCTCAGACACAAAAACGCAGACTTTGTTAGGAAATATTTAGTTAATGAAATTATTTTGCGATGGCTTCACTTGTGATGATGTTCATTTGAGTGATTCAGTTTTATATTAGTATTCGTAGCCATTGCAGCATGGATGTCGTCTCGGCTATCACTGCTTGAGAATGTGTTGGCGTGGAAGTGCATCGTCTACACCGGGCGTAGTTGCGCCTGGTCACAGTTTTAGCTGGTGCAACAGGTGTAAATATTTATCGAAAAGTTGGACGTTTCAAAGCACGGCGTAGGGGTTACACCCAGCTTTTTTACGTCTAGCTGGTGCAACCGGCCCTTGATGCTTTATCTGCTATTGTAAATAACTCTTCTCCTTAAAAAGTTTTCATGGAGTTGATCATTTTTGTTTTGAAATAAAGATAATAGAGTTTATTGTCTGGTATGATATCTGAGTTATTGTATTTGTAACGTCAGTGTCTGAGATGAAGGTGATGAAGCCGTTACACGGTGATTGATGAAGGATTACGTGAGACGGTGTGTGACGGATGATTGATCTGTTTTTATGTTTATTACTGGAGCTGTAATCAATCACTCTGAGACATTCACCTGACACTGATGAAGGCTATATATATTTAATATATGATGACGTATATGTTTAGTTCTGTCCGTCTGCAGCAGCACAAGTCTGAGGGAATTTTGTTAATGTTCTGTGATGTTTGTGAGCTTCATGTCATTGAATCTTCAGTGAGTTTGAAGATGAAGAATGTGTGTGTGTGTGTGTGTGTGTGTGTATATATTCATGCAGTCATTTTAACTTGAGATCTGCTGAATCTCTCATGATGATGTTGTGGATATTGTGTGTATAAAACAGTGTAGATAAAAGAGACTCTCTGTCTGTCTCCTATAGAGGAACCCGTCTCTCACACACACATGCGTGTGCTATTCTCCTGCAGTGCTGCCTGTATCTGCAGTGGCATGTTGTGAAGTTCTCCTGCTTTGTCTCATGTGTGTTGGCTCTTCTCTGTGATGTCGCTGTTCAGGAAGTGCTGCAGATAATGAACACATCACACACACGCAGCTCCTGTGACATCAGGCTACTGCTGAGCTGCGTTTGCGCTGCTTATATTCCAGCTCATGTCTCACACACACGGTTTATGGGGGAAATGCGGAGGGGTTTCCTGGCGAAGGCGGACATGGAGCCCCCGCATTCACACACACACACACAAGCACACATGCGCATGCGCTTCACATCCATCAGTGTGTGTAGGAGGACATTCAAAAGCACATTTAGAGCTGCAGCGCTTCATCTGAGTATCTGTGACCTCCTGAAGCTCTGAGGATCATCGTTCCTTTAGATTATTCCAGAACATACGTAACATCTTCAGAGATTTCACTTGTTCATCTGAGAGAATGTGTGCCTCTTTGGCATTATGATTATTAGAGCAGTGATTCCCAAACTGTGCTGTCAGTAAAAAATGTTTTCTTAAGAGCCACCTGAAATTTAAGATAATTTCACTAATTTAACAACACATTCACATGTTCACAGTTCACTGATGTCAGTTAATGTTCACATGACGTGCAGCAAATCAAATATGTTATTGTTAACAAATCTTATTTTTAATAAGTGCTTTATTTAGTTTTTATATCTGTATATCTGTATAGAATATATATATTTTTTTACTGTTTTATTTTGGTTATTTATATTTTTACATATTATTTAAATTTTATTGCAAATAAAATATTTTATATATGTGACCCTGCACCACAAAACCAGTCATAAGTAGCACAGGTATATTTGTAGCAATAGTCAACAATACACTGTATGGGTCAAAATGATAGATTTTTCTATTATGCCAAAAATCATCAGGATATTAAGTAAAGATCAGGTTACATGAAGGTTTTTTGTAAATTTCCCATCGAAAATATATCAAAACTTATTTTTTTGATTAGTAATATGCATTGCTAAGAAGTTTACTTGCACAATTTTAAAAGTGATTTTCTCAATATCTAGATTTTTTTGCACCCTCAGATTTTCAAATAGTTGTATCTCAAACAAATATTGTCATATAACAAATCATACATTAATGGAAAGCTTATTTATTCATCTTTTAACTGGCCAATTTTGAAAAATTGACCCTTATGGCAGGTTTTGTTTTCCAGGGTCCCATATTTAGTGTGTTTTATTTTGCTTGTTCTAAATTTTATTTCAAATGAAATATTTAATCTTTTTTGTGCTTTATTATTTTACTTATGTTTCAAATAAAATATCTTTTTAAAGAGGTGTTATTTTGATTTTTAAAAATGTATTTTCATTTGTTGTTTCTTCTTTTTTAGTATTTGGTTTATTTTGTATATTTGTTTTACGTTTATTTGTTACACATTGTTAATTTTATGATTTAATTTGTTATTAAGTTTTTCACTAACTCACAAACCCCTGCTTCTCCTGATGAAGTTTGGGAATCTGTGCTGCAGGTGACGGTCTGTGTGTGGCGCTGATGTGTGATGCTCTGTCTGATGTGTGTTTGTTTCAGGATGATGAGGTTGTCCTCCAGTGCTCCGCGATGGTCCATAAGGAGCAGCAGAAGCTCTGTCTGGCGGCCGAGGGCTTCGGGAACAGACTCTGTTTCCTCGAGTCCACGTCCAACTCAAAGGTACGAGTCGCCCGTCTCACATCTTCACTAATGATGTGTCTTATATCCCAGCAACACTTTAACGGTAATCAAGTATTTCTGTTGGATGGTGTTTGATTCAGACGCATCATTATTTCACTGCATCAGCAAAACTCCATAAACTCTGACAATGAAGAACATTGCAATACCTTTGACATTCCAGAAACACGAGTGTCACAAATGATTATTTTACACAGTTTAACCAAGTAAAAATTATATTATATTAAAAATACATTTGATTTCACTGGAATACATTGTAAAAAAGTTTTTTTCAGAGGAAAAGGTATTCTAAAAAAGATTATGGCTTTTTAGTAGGTAAAATGTATTCAGACACATTGTGGATCAGGATTGATCGTTCAGTATGAAGCTGAATGAATCATCAGTGAGTCTGCTGAGGCTGTGAATCATTTAATCATCGCTCTCATAAAGACTCCTCATGAGATGAGAGGGAGCTGTAATTCTGTTTGATTGCTCAGGTCTGTCTGAGGAGCTCAAATCACTGTGTTTCTTATGGCACTGGCCTCATTTGACTCATTCTGTCCTCAGATTGCTAAAAATAATGTTTCTCACTCACGTTCACACTGATCATAACATGCAAACAGAAGCTACATTTATCTGCTTGGGAAACTCACACAAATCTAGCCAGCTGATTTCAGCTCTAACCCTAATTGAAGCACATAGACTCGTGGAGTTTTTCAACCTGTAGCCTTTTAGTCAGCATGTCAGGATCTCAAATTCCCTCTGAGGGTATTTATGATTAGATGTATGCATTTGACACATATTTTTTATCTAAAGAAATGAACACTGCGTTGAAGGCGCACATGTTTGACTTGCAATCAAACACTTGCTATACTGCTTGAGCTTCACCAAAGCACACACACACAGAAGAAAAAAGTAAACATTTTACATAAAAAGTTAGTATTTTGTTTATAATAATTGTTTCTATAAAAAAATAAATAAACAATTAAAAAAAAAATTGTGTGTGTTAAGGTTTTACATGTTTTTTTTGTTTTTGTTTTTTTTTTTTCATAGTGTGAATTTGAGCATAATACTAGAGTTAAACCTGATGTGTCTTTCCAGAACGTTCCTCCAGATCTGTCTATATGCACGTTTGTGCTGGAGCAGTCGCTGTCTGTGCGAGCGCTGCAGGAGATGCTGGCCAACACAGAGGAGCGAGCGGAAGGGGTGAGTGCTGCTTCTGTCATGCTTTCACTGGGACGTACACACACACACGTGTTCAACCAAAGACATAAACATCTGACTGAAGCAGGAAAATAATAAATGAGCTACTCCTCCCATAAAACCCTCACCGTTATGATGTTTGACAGGTGACTGACTCACCAAAAATGGATGGAGATGAGAAATGCTGTCAGTGTGTTACTGAGTGATTGAACATCATGAATGTGAAAATGAAGTGAACATACAAAATTAGCCCTGACACAGAGACTGAAAAATATATATGCAATAAAGCACCTGTATTCACTGTACATGTGATTGATTGAGATGAGATGATAATAATCACTGGTGATCGCGTCCAGATGTGATTTTGGTTTGCGGAAGTGTTGATCTCTACATCAAAGAGTCGTTCTGTCCTGATAGCGCAGCCGTCTGCAGATCGTAGCGCAGATTTCTCTGCGCCGCTGATCACGCGTCTGTCAGTCGCACGAGTGCTGGGTGTCACGAGCTGTTTCACAATGATTGAACGCTGATTTGATGTCACTCAGTTGCCATAGAGACAGAAGCATCAATGCAGCATCACTCTGCTGTCTGAATACAGCACACTCACTTCACTGTCCCATTTATGTTTTTACGTCAGTGCAACACATACATGCTTTTTGTCATGGAAACACAAATTTATGTTTATCTATTCACCTACAATGAGAATGTGGTAGTGTAAAATGATGATATTAAATTATTATATAACAAACTCATCAAAAAGTTTATAGGAAGTATAAGTTTGTCAGTATTTACAAAGCAACATTTGCTTCCAAACTTGATAGTTAACTTTATTTAGGCTAAATATGTAATCCTGTAATTCTATTTAGTCGATAATGCTTTACAATAAGGTGCCGTTAGTTACCGTAAATTAGTGCATTAACTAATATTATTAACTAATAATGAGCGATACATTTTTGTATAGTGTTTATTTATGTTTGTTAACATAGTTAAAAAGAATAAAACTCATGTTTATGTTAAGCCTTTTAAAATCTGAAAAGATTTTTGAAACACTAGCCATCATACACTTACCAACTTTGTAAATAGCGACAGAGGAAAACTGGGCAGCATACACTACGCAACTGATGATCACACGCTAGCAGACATTTAAATTGTTCCGATCACAACAAACTCATGCGTCTTGTTGAGACCATCACACACTATGCGATTTTCTGTGGAGTCTGTCAGCTCAAATTTGCAGACTGGCTCTGACTTTCGGCAGCTGGCGTCAACTTCCCCAGACTGTAAATCAGCGGAAAATCAGGGGGAAAATCGTGTAGTGTATACCAGGCTTTAGTGCAGGTTTATTAAATTATATGAACAGACACAACTTTTGATAAATGTTGAAATTAACATTGTGATAATTCAACATCTGTCATCATTTACTCTCTCTTATGTTGTTCCAAACTTGTATGAGTTTCTTTCTTCTGTTGAGCACAAAAGAAGATATTTTGAAGAATGTTGGCAACCAAACAGTTGCTGGTAGCCATTCACCTCCATAACATTTTTTTCATACTATGGAAGTCAATGGCTACCGACTGTTGGTTACCAACGTTCTTTAAAATATCTTCTTTTGTGTTCAGCAGGTTTGGAACAACACGAGAGTGAGTAAATGATGACAGTTTTCATGTTTGGGTGAACTATCGCTTTGATTAAGATTAATAAATGCTTAAGAAGTATTCTTTGATGTTAGTTACTAACTAATGTAGTTGACTAATGGAGCGTGTTTGTGTGTGTACGTGTATGTGAGCGTTTGTGTGTCAGTGGTGAGTGTGTGTGTGTGTGTGTGTGTGTGTGTGTGTGTGTGTGTGTGTGTGTGTGTGTGTCCTGTGGCGGCTCTGACTCACCTGCCCTCCGTTTGATCTGTTGTTGGCGGGTTCATGCGGTCAGGTCGGCCGGTCACATGATTCACTCTGGATCACAGGCGTATTATCTGTTCCAAACCTCTCAGTGTGTGTCTACAACCAGTTAGCAGAGACTCACACAGGAAGTGACATGGGGAAGTGGACGGAGGTGTTTGTCTTATTTTTAGGTACAGCATCATTGGATTTGATTTAAGAGTCATGATTCCAGGATGATTCTTGATTCAGTCATTGAATCTCCAGAGTGTTGCATTGCTGAAATTTTTAGTGTTCTTGTTGATATATTTGATCTCTGGATGTTTGATTCATTTATAAACATATTTATTCACTTAATATAGAGTTTCAAAGTTGTTGTCATTTTAACTGTAATATTTTTCAGTGAAACCTAATATTAAATTTAAGATTTCATATATAATATATATATATATATATATATATATATATATATATATATATATATATATATATATATATATATATAATGAATGCAGTCGCTTTGGTGTGTGTTGTGTTTGTCCAGGGATTCACAAACTTTTTCTTGAGAGAAAGTGTTTTCTTTTTCTTAAGTCTATGAACATTTCAGTAATTTAACACACTTTCACATGTTCATGATTTTCTGAGAAATGTTTATGGTCACATGACATGCAGCTAACCAAAAGTCTTATTTTGATATTTTTTAAAATTATTTATTTTTATGTTTATATTTTTCAAAAAGAATATTTTGTCTTTTCATAGGAAGCATTTCGATTAGGTTTTTTTTTTTTATTATTTGTTTCAAATGGACATTTTTATGATTGAATTCATTATCTTTTTTTATCAGCTCAGTTTGTGAACTGCTATGTTAGACGAACACTCTTCAGCTGTGACTTTAGGCACTATATATGTCACAAGCTTATGGTCTGATTAATATTTTTTGTGGATGGATCAGTGTTGTTTGAGGAAGAATCAAGTTCGCTTCTGTGAATTGATCGGTTTCGCCCTCCTCTGCTCTTCCTGTTGCTGCACTGGAATAAATAAATAGCAACCCTGAATTACAGCCACAGTGTAGTGTGTGTGTGTGTGTGTGTGTGTCGTAGGTAGAGCAGTGCAGGATAAAAGAGGAGATCTGGAGGAGTAAATGCTGAGCGTAGCAGGAGCGCAGTGAGATGCAGTGGGTGTGAGAGAGAGACAGACGGATCCTGCCAATGCAGAAGTGTCTCACTGCGTGTGAAGAAGCGTCACATGTGGAGGAGGAAAAGGGAAGATCAAACCCAATCGCTGCTCGCCGCTCGCTCTGAATCACACTTTAATGGTGACGGTTCTCTTTCAGGTCCAGTTGGCACGATCACACTTGCAGGCGCTCAGAGGATGTGATGTAAATCTCATTTATAGAAGTCTGATGCGTGGCGAGAGAGAGTTTAGTCCTACACTGCGGTGAAGCTTCAGAACTGATGGGTGGAGTGTGTGTGTGTGTGTGTGTGTGTGTGTGTGTGTGTGTGTGTGTGAGAGAGAGAGAGAGAGAGGGCTGGGCAGACTGCACCAAAACACACATACACACACACACACAAACACACACAGACACACACAGTGTCAGTATGTGGAGGTTCAGTCTCCGTTCACTCATGTGTTCAGTTATATAAGTGCAGCGCTGCTGTTCGACTCCTCATGAACATCAAACTAACATCCATATCAACATCTGAGACGAGCGGATCAGCTCCAGCAGATATACTGTAGGAAATAAACACCTCTGCCGTTTATATTTGTGTTTGATAGAGCCTTCTGACTGATTCATGATCACAGCAACAAATAATTCAGCCAAAAAAATACTGAATCTGTCATGATTTACTCACTGCTGCTCTTTCACTAGCAGTTCAGTGATGATCAAACTCCAGAAGAGACAAAAACACCATAAAGTATCATACACAGTCCACACAAGACCATAAGTCATGTGATGTTTTTATGAGAAACAAACTGAAATTAAAATCATTATTGGGTTTTCAGATCTCATTCAGGATTAATGCGGATTTTAGTTATAAAGTACCATGTAATTTAAAATATTACAATATTTTTCTCATTCAGCATGTTTTTTTTTTTGTTTTTTTTTTACATGTAAATATATAGATGTCTTGGTATTTTAGGTAGGGGGTCTCTAGCGATCAGTAATGGTCGCATTTAGAGGATTTTGGCATCAAAAACGTTTAAAAAAGCCCTGATGTAGACAACTGTCGTGACACTTTGGTGCTTTTTATCCTTTGTGGAGTTTGATGCTTTCATTGAATGATGACTCTGTCAAACATGTATTGTGTTTGATCATGTTGACGAGTTGTGTGTGATCTGAGGTCAGTATGAGGCTCTTCTACTATCTGCTCTCTGTTTCTTTCTCATTCCAGCTGTGACTCATTTATTAACGATCTAATAATTGATCTGACTCACTAACCGTGTGATCATGCTGCAGGAAATGATGTTTTAGCTTTTGTTTTTATGACTAAAAACAAAACAGCATTTCAATAAAACATCCACATCACGGCTCCGTTCATTCATGAGCAGAGGGTGACCTTTGACCTTTGATGACCCTATGGATGTATTATATAAATGTTTTGTTTATACAGCATTGAATATTTTTTTCCCTAGTGATTTTGATGTGAATGTGACACAGACTCACCCAAATCAAATGACGTACATTTAACTCTGCTTGTTCCGTAATATTAATTGAATGACAAAGAAACAGGAAACCCAAAGTTTGTTTAACTACAAACCCCATCATCCTCTGCTGAAATGAAGGAGTCTGATGTTTCTTCATGATGATGGAAGCATGACGTTTCCTTTCTTTTCTTTATGTTGTGTGTCCATCACTCCACAGCTCATAGACATGGAGAAATGGGTACGTGGATTCAAACACACACACACACACACACACTCACACACACTCACACACACTCATCTGCTGCATGCGTGCTGTGCTCCTGATCTGAGATCAGCATGTTGCTCATGTCTAACCTCACGGGATCCAGACATTCAGCACTTATTATGACTCTTTATAGTGTCATAATTTCACACCCATCTTTTCTTTTGATTGTTTGGGTTCTGCCTTTATTAAAGGAACAGATCAGACTGAGATGAGAAGCAAAACCATTTGATGTTCAGTCTTCTGTGAAACGCTGAAGGAGAGATTCAGCAGAATGTTAACGCTGCTCGTTTCATGCTCGGTTTGTGCTTGGCTGAAGGTCGTGAGTCGTGTGGGTTTGCAGACATGATGCTCTTCCTCACTGTTTTTGTCTTGTTTTCCTGTACAAACATCTAAACGTTCATAAATTAAGATACAGCTACTGGAGTTACACAGTGACATCAGATAAGAAAATAAAAATCTGCCAGTGAGGATGTTGATTTTTCTGACCCTGTTAGCAGATATTTGTTCTTAACCCTATAAAGCCTACATTTTTAAGATCTCTAAATTATCAACATAATCAAAACTTTGCTGAATAGAATTTAATCTTTTGCTCATGTAAATATCAGCAAAATAATAATAAATAAGAAAAAATTGCATTTTTCTGACTGTGATTTAAATTGTCAGACTTAGTGGATTAATGATAAAAAAAAATTCTCAGAAAGCGAGACTTTTTATCTAATGTTATTGTGCATCTCCAGTAAATGTATCTTGATTTAAAGAATGGTTAGGTATTCCAGCAGTTATAGAGTTTGCTCATTTTCTTGCATCACCTGTTCATATAGATTTGTGTTTGACAGCTTGATTTGTTAACAGAGGAACATGCTTTTCTGAATAGCCTGAATAATCACATTGGATGATCTGTATTGATCTGCGGTGGGTCTGATCGTTGATCTCTGACCTCTGCATGTCTGAGCTCATCAGGAGCCACACATGTTCGTGTTCTTCGGCAAAGACAGGAAGAGATCGTGTGACTGACAGTGCTGCACAGTATAAACTGAACACTGACTGTTCCCAACAGTGAGCGATACAGTATGCAGTATCTAACCACTCTGTCACATGACCTCATCAGTGCGCAACGTCAAGTTACCTGGAGATAAAAGCATTAGTTTGCATTCATAAATCAAATCGGTCAGGAAAATCGATCCCACTGGAAGTGGAAAGTCTAGTCGAGCACATTGCATTGTGGGAAGCAGTATGTGATGTAGATCATTCCATGCATCCAGTGCACAGTGTACATGCTGCATACTGCAGATCGTACAGTAGTATGTTAGTGTGTTGATGATCGCATCATCTAGATCTAGACTCTGATTCTGATCTCATCTGGATTTCTTGTGTGATTAACAATGTCTTTTTTCCTCTTATGGGCCACAGAAATTCATGATGAAGGTAGGAGTCCATGTGTGTGTGTCCGTGTCGTTGTTGTGCGTCCTGCAGTTGTGTGATGTAGTGCAATGTAATGTAGCTGTACGGTGAGCTAATTCCTCTGAGACGAGTGCGAGCACTGGAGTGAGTGTAATGAGAAAATAAAGGTCCTGTTCTTCCTGTCCTGAAGCATTACTGCAGCCATTACCTGATACACACACACTCGGCCTTAAGAGAGCCATTAACACACACACACACACACACACACACACACACACACAGACACAGGAAGTGCTGATTCCCAGGAACATCAGCCTCACGATGGAAAAACACTCAAACACATTTAGATTCGTCTGACGATATCGGGATTCTTCATGTTTGGTTTATGGCGTGTACATTACTATTTGTTGTGTCTGTTTATATGCAAAACAGAAGTTTTAGTTTCCTGAAAATAGCAGGGTACTTTAAAATAAATATTTAAATTATGATGGTTTACAATGAAGTAAGTCAAAATATTATACAAACCCTTAAAATCTATGTATAAAACAATCATTTAATTAAGTAAATAGATGATGAGTGTTGATGAGTGTTATATTGATTATGAATCACATTCATTGAACAGTCATGAGTGCGTGTGTGTGTGTGTGTGTGTGTGTGTGTGTGTGTGTTTCAGACGGCACAGGGCGGAGGTCACCGGACGCTGCTCTACGGTCACGCGGTCTTACTGAGACACTCCTACAGCGGCATGGTGTGTGTTTTTCTAATGACACGTCTGTGTGCGTGTGTGTATGTGTGAGATTCACGTGTGATGTGTTTCTCTCTCTAGTATCTGTGCTGTCTGTCTACGGCTCGCTCATCCACCGACAAATTGGCGTTTGACGTGGGGCTTCAGGAAGACACGACAGGTGATGGCACTTCCTGTTTACATTCCCTTAGTGAATGTTTTGCAGGAACATGCGCTGGTCATATGTCATCACAAAATCAGAATAAGGAAATAAAAACAGTGAGAATGAAACCTGTTTTTCGGACCATTGAGAGATTTTTGGCTTTTTTTAGTCCTTTTAGTATCATTGAGATGCTGTTATAGATTTTGTTTATATTTTGAATTAGATTTTCACGTTAGTTTTAGTTGAAGTGTGTTGTTTTATTGTGTTTTTGTCATTTTTATTAGTTTTTGGTTGTAAATGGTATGTTGATTTAGGGTGACTTATTCTGTTTGCGTGTGTGCAGGTGAGGCGTGTTGGTGGACCATCCACCCGGCGTCCAAGCAGAGGTCAGAGGGTGAGAAGGTGCGAGTGGGTGATGATCTCATCCTGGTCAGCGTGTCGTCTGAACGATACCTGGTGAGTTTTACCAGATTTGGAAGCTGATGGCTGCACGTCAGCTAGAACCTGTCAAAAACAAGTTGGTGAATCTGAGGGCGTCTCTCTCTGTTCCAGCACTTGTCGTATGGTAACGGCAGTTTGCACGTGGACGCGGCTTTCCAGCAGACGCTTTGGAGCGTGGCTCCGATCTGCTCCGGCAGTGAAGTGGCTCAGGGTGAGTCAGTGTGTGAAAACTTGACTGAACAAAATGTCACTCTACGTTCCACTTCCTGTTCATTTACTCTGTGCATTCTGTGTTTCAGGCTTCCTAATTGGTGGAGATGTTCTTCGGCTGCTGCACGGTCACATGGACGAGTGTTTGACCGTCCCGTCAGGAGAACACGGAGAGGAACAGCGCAGGTCAGGATTCTTTCTGATCCAGTGGCGTTCACTGATTTAAAAGACAAGTTTACACAGAAACATTAAACCTGTCATCATTTACTTAGACTCATGTTACTGCACTGCTTTTCTTAGATTTTTTTGCCTTGTTTCCAGCCAAAATATCAAAAAATTCTTAAATCTAGAAGGATTTTCTAGACAAGCAAAAATTATTGTCTTGTTTTCAGAAAAAAGTAAAGTCAACAAGAAATCAAAGAAAAGTTAATTAGAACCATCAAAATAATCTGCCAAGGGGGTAAGGAAAATAATCTTGTTTCAAGCAAAAACTCACTTAATTTTGACTTTGACTTTTTTCTAAAACAAGACAATAAGTTTTGCTTGTCTAGAAAGCCCTTCTTGATTTAAGAATTTTTTAATATTTTGGCTGGAAACAAGACAACAAATCTAAGTAAGAAAAGCATTTTTTTCAGTGTGTGGATGTTCATTTGTCTGTGGAGCACCAGAAGAGATGCTTAGCAGAATGTTCTAGCTGCTGTTTCTCTGTACATTCGGAGTGAATGAGCACTGATGCTGTCAAATGATGACATGATGATCATGTTTGGTGATCTGCTTCTTTTAGGGGACGTTTGCTTGCTGACACCCTGAATTTGGGCTGTTCCTGTGGCTCAGTGGTCCTCAACCAAGGATCCGGGGTCCACTAGGGGCCTCAAAATGACCTAAAATTATTTAAAATGTTAAAAAACAAGTATTAAAATAAGCTAAAATGGCAAAAATATCAATCTTATTTCAATTCAGGCTCTCAACAACTGAACGCTTGCCCAGTAAATCACAGAAAATTGGAAAAGGTCACACAGATTTATTGGTTAAAACGAGCATTAACCCTGAGGAACATTCAGCTCTTAAAACTTCTGGAATTGAAATCTGTTTTTCAGAAACGATTGCTGCGGCCAAAAGCAGTTGAGAAGCGCTGTGGAGATGTTGTGTTGTGTGTATCTGGTTCTTCATGGCTCACTGCTCCATCCGGACCTGTGATGGTCTGATGGTCAGTGATGTGTGTGTTGAGGTTGATTAAACACTCTTGATGGTTGTAGTGTGGAGCGTTTCAGCTCTCTGAGGGTTTCAGTGTGATGTGTTCATCTTCTGAGGTCAGCCGCTGTGGTTGGATGTTGCTGGCGTCCATGTGAAGAGCTCTGAGGTCTGGATATACATTTGTGCTTATATCTAAAGGATCTTAAAGAGGACAGATGTGATGTTCTGTGTAGATCAAGATGAGAAGATCCTGCAGTCTGAACGTCCTGATGATGAAAATAATCATGAGAACTCAACTAAATGAGATGAAGACGTGCAGAATATGAGCCCTTTAACGTCATACTCCAGTTTCTGTCTCTCTCGAAACACGCCGTTGGTTCTCCTGATGCTGAAGTAGGACGTTCACTCGTTCTTCAGTAGAAACAGAGGCTCGGATGAGAGTCTCTCGGGGTCTGGTCGTGAGCTTCTATGAGACAGAATGAGATCTGCTGTGGTTGTATGTGTGCTGCTGTAATTACAGAAACACCTGTCCTCTGTGGGACATCAAACACGGATAGAAATGTGTTACCCTGTTCCTCTCGCTACCGCAAAACATCTAACCCAGAAAAAGACAGAATGAGATCCAGATCCCTTCGAAAATCACTAAAGTTCTTCAACAGACACTTAAACATTACAAATACAGTGAAAGCTAAATATAGTCTGAAGTGGTTAGACGAGCTTCTGAGGTGATTATGTGAGTGTATGCTGTGATTATGAGAGCATATGTTGTGATTATGAGTATCCATAATTTGCATTGCATCTAAGGTCTACATTCGATCTGTTCTTGCATTCCCTGGGAATTGAACCCATGATTTACTGTTTAAGCTACAGGAATGTATAAACCATTAGTATGCGTTTAAGCTCCTCAGTTTCACATATAGGCACCTAAAGCTGAAGTCTGTTCCTGCCAGGGTTTGATTTTCTCTTTATCCGTGTTTCTTGTCACCGGTGGCCTTGAGCGTGTCACGTCTGCTTTTGAATGCATGAATTCAAAGAACATTTCTCTGTATCCGTCCGTCTCTTTTAACTCGAATAAGAGATGTTCGTGCACGAGCGTTATGCAAGTGTGTGTTGTGCGGAGCACTGCATTGTGGGACTGTGTTTGAGTGTGTGTGTGTCTTTTTCTCTCATTGGTGTGTAAAGCAGCGGTAGTCGAACCAGAAACGTTCCCAGCGCACATCATGTTCCGGACGCTGATTGTAATCCTCAGACTGCAGTTTGAGGTCAGATACAGACCGTCAGGACGAGACGCCGTGATAAATGATGCCGTCTTAATAATCATTTTGTGTATTTTTAGTTTTTTTGATCCACATCTACAGTTTGAGCTCCGCTTCTCAACCTTCAACTGCCTTTGAGAGTCTCACACAGGCTGTTATTATTTTAATATGATGGTTTTTGTTTTGTGCTGCGCAGGAAGTGATGCAATTATTATTCTTTGACTACTTCCTCTGTGCCAGTATCAGACATTATAATTGAGGATATTTGTCCTCACATATTGATTGCCACTTTTTACCTTTCATGAGGGCTTTTTTCTTAGTCACATAAAAATTGTGTAAGTAGTATAATAATATAAAAATCTTCATTTGACTGAAATGATCTTAATTTGTCAGTAAGAACAATTATGGCTGTTAATTATAAAATCAAATCAGTACCAAACGCAAGGGAAAATAATGTTTTCAGGTGTTGCCATCGATGCTGATCTCTGCTAGATTTGTGATTCTGCTCTGCAGTTCTGATTAAAATAGAAATAAACTGTAGAGTGACAATACAGACCTCAAATGTTGTTTCTGTCTCCTCCAGGACGGTGCATTATGAGGGTGGAGCCGTGTCCATCCACGCCAGATCCCTCTGGAGGCTGGAGACGCTGCGAGTCGCGTGAGTTTCATGAGCGTTTCTGTCTGTGCTGATAATGAGTCCTGATTCACGAGTACTTCAGTGCTGATGAGGAACTCTTGAGTACATGAGAGCACCATTACTGAGATCTGTGCTGCTTTCTACCTGACCTACTGGGGGAAAAGTGCAATAAACACTATTCAGTGTGTTTCACCAGGGACACGTGCTCTGCCGCTTTTGAATAAAAGGCATCAATGAATCAAATTCATTAGCTTGCATTTTTATTTCATTCATTTTTATTTTTTATAAAAGTGTTAGGGTTCTGCTTAGCAAGGCTGCATTTATTTGATCAAGAATACACTAAAAATATTGTGAAACGTCATTGGAATTCCAAGCTGTTTTCTATGTGGAAATCTGTTAAAATGTAATTTATTGCTGTGATCAAAGCTGAATTTTCAGCATCATTACTCCAGTCTTCAGTGTCACATGATCCTTCAGATTATTAGTTCTATTTTAAATTCACACACTTAGAAAATGGAGATGAAAAGCCTGCTGTAATTTAACTGTTTATGAACCTGTGGAGCACAGACTGACCTTCTATGCCATGTTTTGGTTTCCCATCATGCCGCGGTGCTGATGTCATTAGGGCAGCGCGTTCAGGACTGCGATCTCGGGTCGCTCTGATGCGTTCCGTCACGTTTGACCCCTCTGGCAGCGGCCGCATTTGCGTTCCCATGAAGCCTTTAATTACACACTGCAGGACATCGGCTCTTCTGCGTTCTGCTCTTCACAGACTAAAAATATTCCAGGACGCTGAAGTTGGAGCGTTTTATCAAAGTGGCATTTTGGGGTTGGGGCCAAATACTGGAGCAGGAGCCCAACACAGTTTACTTTCTGCTTTTGAATTACAAATCAACATCATTGTGCTTGTATCGTCATTTTCCTCATCCTCAAGTTAAATTTCTGTGCTGCTGTTTGTCATGAAAACATCCTAACAGTGAATCAGTTGATGCTCACTGTTTGAAAAAGACCTGAATTTCAGTCATTATTAACCGATCGTCACTCTGACTGAACTCGGCGGTGACGCAGTGCATTGTGGGTAAGCTGAAGTCTGTCCTCTCGCTGTGTGCAGGTGGAGCGGCAGTCACATCCGCTGGGGTCAGCCGTTTCGGTTGCGTCACGTGACCACCGGGAAATATCTCAGCATGATGGATGATCAAGGGCTCCTGCTAATGGACAAGGAGAAAGCGGACGTCAAATCCACTGCCTTCTGCTTCCGTTCCTCAAAAGTGAGACTGATGCCACACAAACCTTAGCTGAGCCTGATATACCTCAAACGCTCGTTATCAGATCAGTTCATCTGCATATGAGGATGAAAATGAGAATGCTAATTACGTTCTGACTCATCTCCTGAATTGAATTTGTGCTGAAGTAGCAAACAGGACGATGCCTTGGCTTTATGTGTTTTTACAATTGAAGAAAGAATAATTAATGTCTGTTAATAGTTTTCTCAGTGTTGATTTCTTAATATGGTTTTAAAGAAAATGTGTGATTAAAAATGTTGATGTTATTTTTCTCATATTTATGGTGGGGGGAGTAATAGTAACTCACAATTTTGACTGTGAGATACAGTTTAAACTCAGAACTGAAAAAAAAGTCTGACTTGCGAGATAAAAAGTCACAATTAGCTTCATTTTTTTGGAAACAAGCTTCCATAATAATTGTTTTTATAATTAATACACATATTTAAATATACTCAATTAACCCACACTGTGTGTGATTGAACACGGTAAATGTCATTTGAGTTCAGCTTCCTGTGTGTTGAGAGCTAGTGAATTTAAATGGAAAAAAAACAGTTTTGCTGACGGCAACAGGGTTTACCCATGATGCTCTGCTCGTCCTCCTGCAGGAGAAGCTGGACTTTGGCCTGAGGAAGGAGGTGGACGGGATGGGCGTCCCAGACATCAAATACGGCGACTCGGTCTGTTACATCCAGCATGTGGACGCCGGGCTCTGGCTCACGTACCAGTCTGTGGACGCCAAGTGTGCGCGAATGGGTGGAGTTCAGAGGAAGGTGAGCGTGTGACGTCAGCTGAACGTAACGTGGTTTTATATGAAAGTGTTTGACGGGATCTGAGTGTGTGTGTGTGTGTGTGTGTGTGTGTGTGGACTTGTTTTTATATCCTTGTGGGGACCTAAACCTGAATACACACAGACTCATGGGGACTAGTGTCACCGTGGGGACCTAAATTGAGGTCCCCATGGGTACAAAAGCTTATAAATCATACAGAATGAGTTTTTTTGAGAAAGTAAAAATGCAGAAAGTTTTCTGTAAGGGTTAGGTTTAGGGGTAGGGTTAGGGTAAGGGGATAGAAAATACAGTGTGGAGAGTATAAAAACCATTGCACCTATGGAGAGTCCCCACAAGGATAATAAACCAGACATGTGTGTGTGTGTGTGTGTGTGTGTGTTTGTCACTGTGAGTTCGGTGTGATGGATTCATTCATACGTGACGCCTGTGAGCTGCTTCTGAGAGAGATTCATTACAGACGCGTCAAACTCTCACACCCTCATCATTAGTGCTGCAGTGCACACACACACACACACACACACACGCACTCGAGCGGATGATAAATGTAATATGTGTGTGTTTGTTTTAGGCCATCATGCATCATGAGGGTCACATGGATGACGGTTTGACACTCTCGCGGTCACAACACGAGGAGTCGCGCACCGCTAGAGTTATACGCAGCACGGTTTTCCTCTTCAACCGCTTCATCAGGTAACACATACACACGTTTACTTCTTTCTGAGGACATCTTGCTGATGTTTGAGCTGTGCACTGCCAAAAAAAGGCTTATCTTACTTAGTATTTTTGTTTTGTTTTAAGTCAAAATATCTAAAAATTCTTAAATTAAGATGTATTTACTAGATAAGCAAAATGACATAAGATATTTAGTTTAGTTTTGTATTTGCTTTAATATGTAGTTGTTTTTAAATAACAGGATAAAAGAATTCATGTCTTCTCTGGTCCATTTTAATTTACAATTTGTTAAATTTGACAAATTTTAACTGAAAAAACAGCATTTTACTTTTTTGTTATGGTTAGTTTAAGTGGAAGTACTAAAATAATTAAACTAAAATTTTAATAGAATGTATTAAAAAAAAAAAAAAAAAATATATATATATATATATATATATATATATATATCAACAAAATATAAAAAAAAAATAATTCAAAATTTTAATAAAAAACTAAATATCTTCATGACATTAAGACAACAGGGCCTTTGTCTGAGACAGATGTCAAACACACATATATACACACTCACAAACACAGAGTGTTTTATCTGTTAATGGTCCTGTACCTCCTCCATGTGTGCAGGGGTTTAGACGCTCTGAGTAAGAAGGGAAAGACGTCCACCCTCGATCTGCCCATCGAATCGGTCAGCCTGAGTCTTCAGGATCTGATCGGATACTTCCAGCCGCCCGACGAGCACCTGGAGCACGAGGACAAACAGAACCGCCTGCGAGCGCTCAAGAGCAGACAGAACCTCTTCCAAGAGGAGGTGCGGATCACAGCACAGCACACAAACACCAGACACAGCGTGGGATTCGTTTCATTAGATGATTCCGATATCTGCTCCAGGACAGAGGAGTTTGCCTCCTGTTGTGTCCATACAGAAGAAGCACAACGCAGACACGAAGAATCAGATAGTACTAGTAGGGAGGCTGCTAATATGAGCTCAAATGTTTAGCCTAACCCTAACCCTAAGCTCCTCTGCAATCATTTTATAGATGACAACTACTGACTCATCTGATCTGTTTTTATTTCTCCTGAGGGATTTTAGGAGAAACATCTGAGACAGTGTTAATATTTCAGCTGTGAGCCTCATGCGTGTGTGTGTGTGTGTGTCTGTAGGGAATGATCAACCTGGTGCTGGAGTGTATCGATCGTCTGCATGTGTACAGCAGTGCAGCTCATTTTGCAGACGTGGCCGGTAAAGAGGCAGGAGAATCCTGGAAGTCCATCCTGAACTCCCTGTACGAGCTCCTGGGTATGATCCATATTTCAGCACTTTCCATCTGCACACATCAATATCCGCTGAAACCTGCTGACTGCGACTCCAGAGAGATGCACTGTGTTCACGATCACTCACTAGTGCACCGCTGACAGCAGTGTTTACCATGCTGCACTACTAACTCGCACATTACACACACTGTATTGTATGTATATACTGCATACTGCTGTGATTCAGTAATAGTTCATCTATTCCTCGTGAAGAGCTTCATTCCTAATGAATCTTATTATTCCCATCACATGATCATCTGTCTGTGTGTCTGTAGCTGCTCTGATCAGAGGAAACAGGAAGAATTGTGCTCAGTTTTCTGGCTCTCTGGATTGGCTGATCAGTCGTCTGGAGAGGTTGGAAGCGTCGTCCGGTATGTAGCGTCATTTACTGTAACGAGTGGATCGTTATGGTGTGCTGGTGTGATGATATGTGTGTATGTGTGTGTGTGTCTGCAGGGATTCTGGAGGTTCTGCACTGTGTTCTGGTGGAGAGTCCAGAAGCTCTGAACATCATTAAGGAGGGACACATCAAATCCATCATCTCACTGCTGGACAAACACGGACGCAACCACAAGGTGACTGCAGTAGTGATAGTTTGATCACGTGGTACTAGCCATTCATTTTAGTTAACGAGCTTAGCATCTGTAAAAATTATACACTGTAAGTTTAAATATCTGTTATTACATAGATTGGATGACAAATACCATATATAAACCTGTTATATTTTAAACCAGTGTTATTTCATATACTATTATAGTTTTTGTTAGTATTTTAAATTCAATTATATTTTTTTAATATTTTCTGTTTTCATTTCATTTTTAAAGTTTTATTCATTTTGTTGTGTTTTTGTTATTTTATTTAGTTATTGTTGTTTTTATTAACTTTTAGTGTTTAGTTTTACTTATTTTAGTACTTAAACCTAATCTGATAGGACAGGAAGCGAGTGGGATCGGGAAAGGTCCTCGAGGCGGGATTTGATCTCGGAACACCCGAAGCACAACTGCGCTATATGTCAGCGCGCTGCCCACGAGGCTATCGGTGCTGACTGAAGTTTTTTGTATAATTTATTTTAGTTCATGTTTATTTTATTTCAAATAGTGAACATGTTTTTATGGTTTTAGTCTTTGTTAACTGTGATAACAAGTTTCAAACACATTTCATTTATTAGTACTATATTATAATTAGCACTGAATATCATTTTTACTCATTTCATTTGAGAATGACTGACAAATGTGATTTGTAATCCAATAACGGATTTAAATGATATATTAAAATAGATAAATCTTAAAAAACAAATATTAGGCCTAAATATTTTTTGAGTGATACTGCTCTAACTGACAAAATCAATTGCATCTTCTGTTAGTTTAATGTGCAGTTAATTAGTTGACATGGATGTGAGCTTTAGATTTCAGATGATTGTTTTTATATATATATATATATATATATATATATATATCTGAAAGTGCATTTTAGGTCATCATATTGTGGCGTTTCCAGCTCATAGAGTAAGCTGATGATTGGCTCGTAGCTGGACTGACGGTGGTGTGTCTGTGATGTTCAGGTGCTGGACGTCCTGTGTTCTCTGTGCGTGTGTCACGGCGTGGCCGTTCGCTCCAATCAGCACCTGATCTGCGATAACCTGCTGCCCGGCAGAGACCTGCTGCTGCAGACGCGACTCGTCAATCACGTCAGCAGGTAGGACGGCGTCCTCATCCGTTTCTGTCTCACACGTCCCCTCATGCTCTCTCAGTGCATCTCTTTATGTTCCTCATTCAGCATGAGGCCCAACATCTTCCTGGGTGTGAGTGAAGGCTCCGCCCAGTACAAGAAGTGGTATTATGAGCTGATCGTGGACCACGTGGAGCCGTTCGTAACGGCCGAAGCCACTCATCTGCGGGTGGGATGGGCGTCCACACAGGGCTACGCGCCTTATCCGGGCGGAGGAGAGGGCTGGGGAGGGAACGGCGTCGGGGACGACCTCTACTCGTACGGCTTCGATGGACTGCACCTGTGGGCAGGTGACAACAGAGAGGAGCTTCAGCTTCCATCACTTGCTCACCAATGAATCCTCTGTAGTGAATGGGTGCCGTCAGAATGAGAGTCCAAACAGCTGATAAAAACATCAAGTGATCCACACCACTCCAATCCATCAGTTAAAACATCTTGACAAGACAAAAGATGAAATAAACCCATTGTGAATTTTTTATCAGCTATTTGGTCTCTCATTCTGACGGCACCCATTCACTGCAGAGGATCCACTGGAGAGCAAGTGATGGAATGACACATTTCTACAAACCTGATAAGAAACAAACTCATCCTAATCTTACAAGGACTATTGGATAGTTAAACTTATGGTATTTGCAGTATATAAAAACAATTAAAGTCTACAGAATGTCCCCATTTTGAGAGCTGTATGTGAGTGTGTGAGATCTGCTGATGGTACATCACTCATATAAAAGCATGTCGTCAGCGGCCATGTGACCGTAACCTACGTTGTGATTGGCAGGTTGCGTGGCGCGTTCGGTCAGCTCTCCCAATCAGCACGTGCTGCGGGCCGAGGACGTGGTCAGCTGCTGTCTGGATCTCAGCGCTCCCAGCATCTCCTTCCGCATCAACGGCCAGCCGGTCCAGGGAATGTTTGAGAACTTCAACTCAGATGGACTCTTCTTCCCCGTCGTGTCCTTCTCCGCCGGAGTCAAGTGAGTCTCATCGTCTCCAGACACGCCCACTGTCCCATCAGCCACACCCCCTGTCTGCCATTGGTCAGTCTGACAGATAACACATGTCAGAACCGACCAAGCTAAACCAGTAAATGTCATCATCATCATACGTGGGTCATGTAATACCACCTATAAACTACAACTGAAACCTGTTCTGATCAGTGAATAACTCTCGTCCTCCTCAGAGTGCGCTTCCTGTTGGGTGGTCGACATGGAGAGTTCAAGTTCCTGCCTCCATCCGGTTACGCTCCATGTTTTGAGGCCGTTTTACCACGAGAGAAGCTGCGAGTGGAGCACAGTCAGGAGTACAAACATGATCACGGGAGAACACGCGACCTCCTGGGACCCACAGTCACGCTGTCACAGGCGGCCTTCACGCCAACACCGGTGGACACCAGTCAGGTACACACGCCTGAACACACACCTGAACACACACCAGTCAGGTACACACAAATCAACACTGACCGCTGACCATTGTTTGAACGAGTTTGTTCGTGAATATGTTCAGATGATTGTGTGTGTGTGTGTTTAGATTGTTTTGCCACCACATCTTGAGCGGATCCGAGAGAAACTGGCAGAAAACATCCATGAGCTGTGGGTGATGAACAAGATTGAGCTGGGATGGACCTACGGAGCGGTACGTCGGGCATTTGTCATGTGTTTATGTCCTCTGTGAAGGATTGAAACTTTTCCTCTGAATCAGAAAAAAATGATACTGATACTGAATACTGTCTGCTATGAATTCCTGCATTTTCATGACGCAGGTGAGAGATGATAATAAACGGCAGCACCCGTGTCTGGTGGAGTTCTCCAAACTTCCTGAACAAGAGCGCAGCTACAACCTACAGATGTCTCAGGAGACACTCAAGTAAGTTTCATATGAAATCTTAATCAATTTGATATCTTAGTTTGCTAGAAATCACATTACATTTGGTAGATTATTGAAGAGCTGTTTTTTGTGCTTCATGTTATTTGGATGGTTGGCACTTAAATATGTGAAAAGACGGATGGAGCGAATCAGTTCGATTGGTGTCGCTCTTCACTAGTAGATCTAGTGCTGTCACGTGAACCGACGTCACTGATGAATCATTCGCAGTCAATAGAGTCAGTAAACTCCCATTGTCTTTGAGAAGAATCATATTTGTCTTAGAGACTCTTTGACTGTCATCAGTGTCTGTCTCCATCAGCACTCCTCTTTTCTGTCTCCTTCATTCTTTTCTGTTTCAGAAGTGTTCTAATGGCTTTAATTACAGTCCTGTGGTGTGTGTGTGTGAGAGAGAGAGAGTCCCTGCGGTGCGGTTGCGTCTAAATGAGGTGTTGTGTGTGATCGTGCAGGAGTCACACTGGACTGACTCTGACTGAATGAGGTTACGCTGTGACTGATGTTTGTGAGCGTCACACCTGTCATCTGCTTCGACACACGTGTAGTTATCAGCTGATAACCCGACACAGTCCTGGATTGTTTATTTTACGCAAATAAACATTTTATCAAGTCAAATACTAACATGATTAATGTTGTCTAGGTCATAGTGCAGTTTTGTTGCTGGTTTCAATCTGCTGTAGAGTTTGACTGACACACAAACTTCATCAGCAACTGAAGATCAGTTTATTGATCAGTTTCTTTCACCCTCATAACTATACGTGATTGTATAGTTTGTTGAATTTATTGTTTTTGTCATTGATTTCACTGCTGTGTGTGACGCATCACATCTAGGATCTGTTTTTTGTTCACGACCTTCCTGAGAATCATTGATGTAAATCACATTTTTCCATCATGCCGTGATCTGATGTGTGTGCTGCAGGACTCTTCTGGCATTGGGCTGTCATGTTGGAGTGGCGGACGAACGGGCGGCAGAGAAAGTCAAAAATCTGAAGCTTTCAGCAAAGTGAGTCAAACGTTATTCATGACAAACTAACATGTTTGTGTCTGGATTTATGTTGTGTTTGGGATGTTAGTGTCACAACCAGTTAAGCTAAGCTTGGATATCTCACTTTTCCATAAAAGATCACACTGGTTAACTAGACTGACCAGCTGGGTTGCGCTGTTAAGCAGCATTTACTAGTCAACCATCTAGACCAGCTGAGCGGTGAACGTAATCTCTGTCTCACATTTGAGTTTGCTGCATCTGTGTTAGTGTGTTGAGATCATATATGTAGCGTTATTCAGTGTGTGTTCTCCTGTCAGATACGAGCTGTCCAGCGGGTATAAACCCGCCCCGATGGACCTGAGCCACATCAAACTGGCATCTACCCAGGAGGCCATGGTGGACAAGCTGGCAGAGAATGCTCACAACGTCTGGGCCCGAGATCGCATACGGCAGGGCTGGACCTACGGCATCCAGCAGGTCGGTGTGTGTGTGAGTATGGAATGTTGTAGTGTACATCCTAAACCCAGTCATTCACCCACACAGATGCTTCTAAACATACTCTGTGTGACTGGACTGATTTATATGGTGTTCAAAATATGATAGAATATATAATGATACAATTTATGATCCAGTATGGAATTCAGAAATTGAATAAAAGCATAAAAAGAAAAATCACATCATTTTGTAGAACTAGAGTTAAAAACTTGAGCAAAATTTTCTGTGGAAAAGGTACATCACCATCTCGCTCCGACCAAATTTCTTGAACACACCTGATGTTGTAATTAAACTTCCCAACTCCTAAATACTAACTTGCCAGAAGGACTTGATCACACCATCGATAGTAGTCTTTAGTTTTGAACTGAAGTGTTTAATAATGTGAAACTGATTCATATATCTAATGCCTTTTAAGTACAAATAAAGGAAAAGAATCAAATGATATGAAGCAGATTTCGGTTTTGAAGGATTTCATTTACTGGATTGTAAAAAATAAACATGAACACTAATATTTCATGCATGAACCAGTTTTACAGTGAATTTACAGTAGAAATAACTACAGTGGGATATGAACGGACTGACACTGAGAGTAAGAGCGGAGCAGGATTACAGCTGTCATTGAGATTCACGTCTGGATTCATCTGTACGGTCACATGCAGACACTTGAATCACAGATGACAGGACGAGTCCCACGCAGTGTCCATGATGTCTCTCACACCCGTTTGTCTCTGTGTCTCTGCAGGACATCAAGAACAAGAGAAACCCTCGTCTGGTTCCTTACGTCCTTCTGGATGAGAGAACCAAGAAATCAAACAAGGACAGTCTGCGAGAAGCCGTGCGAACGCTGCTGGGATACGGATACAACCTGGAGGCCCCGGATCAAGACCACGGTAGCCCCAGAAGTCTATGATATATACAGTATATGCTGTCTGAATCACTCCCAATCCCTGTATAGAGCACTATATGTCATTCGCTATAGAGAAATGAGTAAATAAGTGAACTGATGAACTGATTTAGCTCCAGCATCTCTTATAGTGTAAGGGGCGGAATTGATTCCAGAGAGCATTTGATTGGACGGAGAAGCTGTGCATTGGTTGTTATATGTACACCTCGTCATCCAGTCGTCGTGGTTTGCTCACACCTGTGTGTTTCACATAGCAGCTCGAGCAGACTCGTGTAATCTCTCTGCCGAGCGCTTCCGGATATTCCGAGCGGAGAAGACGTACAGCGTGAACGGAGGGAAGTGGTACTTTGAGCTGGAGGTGGTGACGGCGGGAGAGATGCGGGTGGGCTGGGCGAGACCCGGCTGTCTGCCGGACCTGGAGCTGGGCTCAGACGATCAGGCCTTCGTCTTTGATGGATTCAAGGTGAGCGGGATGGAGAAACACTCTATCGCACGTGTTGAGGACAGATGGAAACTGATGCGTGTTGTTGCAGGCTCAGCGCTGGCATCAGGGGAACGAGCACTTCGGCCGCTCCTGGCAGTCTGGAGACGTGGTGGGCTGTATGGTGGACATGAACGAACGCACTATGATGTTCACGCTCAACGGAGAGGTGCTGCTCGACGACTCTGGCTCTGAACTCGCCTTCAAAGACTTTGAAGTTTGGGAAGGTGAGTGAGACACTTCCTATTCCCACTAAAATTACTGTATTGTGTGAAAAACACAGATATTTGTATGATGTCCATTAGAATATGATTTATCCATGATTTAATGCTCATTTTGTTATCATTTACATTTGTCAATCAAACCTATATGCCAACCAGACTTTCTTTCTTGAATGAGATACATGCTTTGCAGAACGTCGGAGCAATATTGGAGCCCTTTCACTTTCATTATATGGACCAAAAAAAAAACACTCAGACATTTCTCAAAATATCTTATTTTTAGTAAATGGTGATAGCATTTTCACTTTTGGATTAAGTATCCCTTTAATTAAAGTCAGCAAGAACTCTCTTTTTGTTCCTGGTTTCATGAGTAATGTTATTATAAAGAAGTAAATGTTTATCTTGATAATCTTTGATTATAATCTAGTGACTTATTGCACCTCTGAAATTACTTTTTTTTCTATCTGACATCATTGATCTCTTATTTAACTGTCTGTCATATAGAGACAGTGTGTGTGTGTGTGTGTGTGTTTGAGTGAAAATGCAGCTGAAGCACTGAAGCTAAGCAGACTTTAGCTCTGCTAACACCTACAGAGCTGATACTGCAAAACACACTGATGCTTATGCACACATACATGCATGCACACGCACACACACACACACACACACACACACACACACACACACTCACTCATGCATTAGCTGCAGCAGCTGTTGTGTCTCATTTATGTCTCGTAAAGCAGTGTTTGTGTGAGCAGCAGGTGAGTGTTGCTGTGTCATTTGTCATTACGGCTCTTCACAGATCCTGCAGTGGAGGAACGAGACATGAGCGCCATCTGCTGACCACTCAAAAACAGCATTTTTTTCAGTGTATTACATCAATTTATTTAAACCTCAGTAAATGTAAATGAGGATGAGTTAAGCACTATGAACACTAGTACTAGTGAGGATTAACTTTGTAAACTGATGACGGATGTGTGTGATTTTGTTGTCAGGTTTTATCCCGGTCTGCAGTCTGGGCGTGTGTCAGGTGGGTCGTATGAACTTTGGGAAGGATGTGAGCACGCTGAAGTACTTCACCATCTGCGGCCTGCAGGAGGGCTACGAGCCCTTCGCCGTCAACATGAACCGCGATCTGACTATGTGGATCAGCAAACGGCTGCCTCAGTTCATCCCTGTCCCGCTCAACCACGAGCACATCGAGGTCAGAGGTCGCGCCGCACGTGTGCTTTGGGTTGAGCAGCGCCATACCGACCGTTCACAGCATTCTGTGTGTGTTACAGGTCACGCGGATCGACGGGACGGTGGAGAGCCCGCCGTGCTTAAAGGTCACCCAGAGGTCGTTCGGCTCACAGAACAGTAGCACAGACATCATGTTCTATCGTCTCAGCATGCCCATCGAGTGCTCAGAGGCGTTCCTGCGCTCGCCCGGCGGGACGCTAGCGGCCAACGGGAGCTTCTTCTCTCCCAAGAGAGATCTGGAGGATTTCGAGACGGTGTCGGACTTTGAGGTCCTCATGAAGACGCCACACAGTCACATGAGCTCGAACGGACCCGACAGAGAACGAGATGAATTCAACAACCACAAAGATCATAATCAGGAGAAACCCTCGAAAATCAAACAGAGGTCATTATGCAGATCGACAAGACAAAACATGCACTGCACGTGCAAACAAACACAGATCTCAGGATTCCTTTGCGGTTTGGAAAAGTATGGAAAAAAGAAAGCAGAGTATGGAAAAATATTTGCATTTCCAGACTTTTGCTTCTATTTAGTTCTTTTTCCTAATAGAAAAGTAAGAATTTAATGAAAGTAAATTATTCAAGAAGTGTGTTTTCATGGCAGCTGTTTATTGGTTGTCAAACATGACTAAATGAATTCAAGGTGCACTTTTTCATTATGCAAAATGTTTTGCATTTTGGGTTCTTCTCGATATTCTTAGTACTGTATAAAGGACCTTTGCAAAAAATAAAACATATACCGACTTTAATGTGTGCATGAAAAACTATTAAACTTATCATATTGGACAATGCACACTGAGCTTTGTGCCATCAGTCCATTTTGAGGTGTGGTTTCTTGGCCGCCACAGGTTATGCATTAAAGAGACCTTAGGCCTTGAAATATGTCATACTGCCCTCACAAAGCCCAATTTTCAATTTTATTTTTTTTTTTAAACTTGGCAAATAGGACAGTGCACATTATGCCATTAGCTCATTTCGTGTCATGTTTTTTTTCTGCCGCCACAGAGGATGTGCTAAATTGGACATTAGGCTTTGATTTTAGAGGTACTACCATGAGGAAAGCCAATTTTTAGCAAGCCGATCTCTATTAGTTCATGTGCATCCATGCTCTTTCTTTATTCATAGTAGGATGCCAGTGATCCATCAAGGAAGTAGGTTATATAAGACTGGAAATTGTAATGCATAAGCATGCAAAAAATTCCCATGTGCATATGAATATTTCTCAAGGCTGCGAAAAAGGTTTTATTAAATATGGTCTGAAAATCTACTGAGAGGTTTGGAAATTTGTAGGAACCCTGAGATCCGAATATGATGAATGTGATGCTCAGCTACCCGTCTGTGAGACTAACGATGACTAGTTTTGGAAAAGTCTCAATCATTTGCTCACTGGTCAAGTGTTTTTGATGCATTGTTTCAGTATTTTTGTTTGTGTGTTTTTTCAGGTTCATGTTGAAAAGAATGAAGCCCGAAATGAACAGCAGTAACTCCAGCGCCCGTCTGTCAGAGGAGGTTTTGGCTGATGAGAGAGACGATTGTGAGAATCTCATACAGACATCAACGGTGAGCGACAAAGATGCTAAATTCATCAGAACGTCCTGCTCTTCAGCTTTAAGTGAGTGTTATATGTCACGCTTCTGTCTCCGTGTGTCAGTATTATTACTCGGTGAGGATCTTCCCCGGGCAGGAGCCGTCCAGCGTGTGGGTCGGCTGGGTGACCTCGGACTTTCATCAGTACGACCCGGCCTTTGAGCTCAGCAAGGTGCGAACCGTCACCGTTACCCTGGGAGACGAGAAGGGCAAAGTTCATGAGAGGTCAGTGCTGCTGAGGTCACGGGTGCACAGTGCGAATCTGTCTGTAGATGCAGTTACAAACACGTATGTAACGGTTGTACAGTAGCAGTGTGTCTTTGTTCCGCAGCATCAAGCGCAGTAACTGCTACATGGTGTGGGGCGGCGAGTGCAGCATTCCCAGTCAGGGCCGCAACAATAACGGGCTGGAGATCGGATGTTTGGTAGACACAGCCAACGGCCTCCTCACCTTCACCTCCAACGGCAAAGAGCTCAGCACTTTCTACCAGGTACTGTTCATTCCTCTGAGCGTTCCTCTGTGCTGGTTAACTAGGACTAACTAGCAGCGTAACTGTGTCTGCAGGTGGAGCCCAGTACTAAACTTTTCCCTGCAGTGTTTGCGCAGGCAACCAGTCCAAACGTCTTCCAGTTCGAACTGGGACGCATCAAGGTGAGCTTATGCTTACACACTCACTCACACGTACACAAAGGACACAAGGCTATTTTTATTTTTGCTCTGGTTGCACAAAGAGGCCGAGAGTAAGTTTAGCTCGTACAGGAACACGTCTGTGAGATGATGAAGTTTGCAAAGACTCTTACATGAATGTTTGATTCTGTGTGTGTTTGTGTGTGTGTGTGTGTGTGTAGAGCGTCATGCCCCTGTCTGCGGGTCTGTTTAAAAGCGAGCGGAAGAACGCGGTTCCTCAGTGCCCGCCGCGGTTACACGTGCAGTTCCTCACGTCTGTGCTATGGAGCCGTGTGCCCAATCAGTTCCTGAGGTCAGAGGTCAGCAGGGTCAGTGAGAGACTGGGCTGGATGGTGCAGAGTTCAGAGCCACTGCAGTTCATGACGCTCCACATACCCGAGGAGAACAGGTACAAACCCACACAAACACACGTCTGCTTTGCTATCCTTGTGGGGACTCTCCATAGGCATAATGGTTTTTCTACTGTACAAACCGTATTTTCTATGGACCTACACCAAAACCTACCTCTCACAGAAAACTTCCTGCATTTTTACATTCTCAAAAAAACTCTGTTTGATTTATAAGCTTGCTTACCCCAAGGAGACACGAGTCCCCAGGAGTCAGCGTGTATTCAGGTTTAAGTCCCCACCAGGATAGAAAAACAAGGTCACACACTGATCTCTGGAAATTTAAGCTCTATGTATTTAAACTAAACTCTAAATACACCTGTGAATTTAATTGAGTGCTGTTTTAATGTGCTCAGAAGAACACGTACAGTAAATGTGATTCATAAATCGGACTTTTCTGACTAAAACCCATGCAGATCTCACAGCCATGGTGCCGGACTGTTCTGACTGATTACCAGAGTGTTGCTATGTGGTTGCTAAGGTGTTTAAAGTGGTATTTAGTATTTGCAGGTGGTGATTCCATGATTGCGCTGCCATTTAGACCCTTCAGTTCTGGAAAATTAGACTTAACTACGTGCTTTCAGCCATTCAGAAAGTGTTTTTGAGGACAGCGGCTGCATGTTTCTTAACCCTGTGACTGCATTTGTAAATGATTTATTGTTTTGTTTTTTTAAACTGTTATTTATTATTTTTATCTCGCAATTCTGACTTTATTTCTCAAAATTGCGAGTTTGTCTCACAGTTCTGACCTTATAACTCGAATTGCAAGTTTATATCGTGCAAATTCTGACTTCATTTCCCAGAATTGCTAGTTTATATCTCACAATTCTGACTTTATAAGTCGCAATTGTGAGTTTATATCTCATAATTCTGAGAAATAAAGTTAGAATTGCTAGTCTGTATCACAATTGTGAGGGGAAAAAAGTCAGAATTGGGAGGTAAAAAGTCACAATTAGCTTTTTTTTATTTTTTATTCAGTGGCGGAAACGGCCTTCCATAGTTATTGTTATTAAAATATATAAAGTCAAGTACATATTTTTCTCTTCAACAATGTTTTTATGAAAACACGTGTTACATTATAAAATTATGAATATAATTCAGTCTGTTTAATTGAACCATTATGTTCCTGTATTCAGTTGATTTTTGTATCCATCTAATCCATCCATCTACTCAGCTTAGCCCATTCTTACATGCACATAAGGATGATGATGTTGATTTTGAATGAGATGCTGTGTGTCCGTCAGGTCTCTGGATATCCTGGAGCTGACGGAGCAGAGAGAGCTGCTGAAGTTCCACTACCACACGCTGCGCTTGTATTCGGCCATCTGCGCGCTGGGGAACAACCGCGTGGCTCACGCGCTCTGCAGTCACGTGGACGAGGCGCAGCTCCTCTACGCCATCCAGAACAAGTACATGCCGGGCCTGCTGCGCACCGGATACTACGACCTGCTCATCGACATCCACCTGAGCAGCTACGCCACCGCGCGCCTCATGATGAACTCCGAGTACATCGTGCCCATGACGCCCGAGACCAAGAGCATCACGCTCTTCCCCAACGAGAAGAAGAAGCACGGCCTGCCCGGGATCGGCCTGAGCACCTCGCTGCAGCCGCGCATGCGCTTCTCCTCGCCCAGCTTCGTGGGCGCCGCTGGCGGTCACCACGGTAACGGCGCGGCCGCCGGGGGCGACTGTTTCCAGTACAGCCCCGAGTTTCCGCTGGAGACGCTGAAGAGCCGCACCATGGAGATGCTGACGGAGGCCGTGCGGGAGGGCAGCTTACACGTGCGCGACCCCGTCGGCGGCAGCACCGAGTTCCTGTTCGTCCCGCTCATTAAACTCTTCTACACGCTCCTCATCATGGGCATCTTCCACAACGGAGACCTGAAGACCATCCTGCAGCTGATCGAGCCCAGCGTCTTCTCGCAGGACTCCGGCGTGGAGAGCAGAGGCGGGGCGCCGGAAACCAAAGACGGTTGTGGCCGGGGCCGACTGGAAGGGGGCGGAGCTGAGGAGCACGGCCTGAGAGGAAAGATGCCCAAAGAAGGACTTCTGCAGATGAAGCTTCCTGAACCCGTCAAACTCCAGGTCAGTGAAGAGGACCTGAAAAACATTTTGGTTGCACCTCATTTCAGTAGTCCACTGTAAGTGCTGACCATGACCTGTGCAACTACATGTCAACGAACGCTCATTACAGTATTGGTAGACAGTTAGTTTTGGGTTAGGGTTAGTTGAGTAGTTACTTAGAGTCACTACAATGTCTGTTGGACCATCAAAATAAATTGTTACCAGATATTAGGCAGACTGTCTACTAATTGACCCTTCACAAAAACCCGCCCTCCTTACTGTTGCCGACAAACAATCCTGCTCTCACAGTGAAAAAAATATATTGCGGAAAACAAAAAGGAAACTGACAACACGGTGACAGACGAGACAGAGCAGGTTACTTGGGTATGAAACAAAGTTTCAGCTTTAAAACACTGTCATTTTTTTAAGAAATTCAAACAATAAATACCATTTTGTGGCTAATTAATGTGTCGTGACAGATCACTGTATTGCCTTATTAGATCAGTCAGCACATGAACCATCTATTTTCATTTACCTAAAGCACAAAATAAACATAAATGAACATCAGAACTTATTTTATTTTGTTATTACAGCGGAAATACATCAATACACACAATTTTTCAAGTTTAAGTCCACTAAAGTTTATCTACTCTCCTGTCTGATTTGTTTGTTTTTAAAAAAAAAAACATCATGATTGGTCAGATTGCCTGTCAATCAAGCTGTTTGCAAAGGCTCAATTGCTAGTTGACTTGTAGTTGCAAATGTTGACTATCAAAATAAAGTGTTACCAACTGATTATTTTGCTAATTCTAAATATTTTTTTATTAAAAATCTCTCTACTTTTTGGAGTCTATACTGTAAAAAAAAAAATAAATAAAATAAAATAAATAAAGTTTAAATATCTCTCTAAATGAATGCCAAAACAGTGTATTTTATAGCTGAATTTATCATTTTATCTATCTGTTATTAATTATTAACTCATTTTATTAGTTTAACATATATATTATTAATAATAAATGCCTTAATGTATTTCTGTGTGTGTATAGTCATGTATATACGTGTGTATCAACGTTACCATATTTTACTAAAATTAAAAACATTTTCACTACATTTTCAATACATATTAACTAAAAATATAATGTAAATATGTAAAATCAATGTATGTGTACTGTACTGTTTTTTGAAAATGAATGGTCAGTATGGATGTAATCTCAGGGATTTGTTGGTGAGGGTCAAGGGATTGTTGAATTTGACTTGTATTGAAAAACCAATAACAGACATTGAGAAGAAACTGACTGAGTGATTGAGTGAAGTGTTGAGATGTTTACAGTGTGTGTGTTCGTGTTTGTTCAGATGTGTCATCTGCTGCAGTACCTGTGCGACTGTCAGGTGCGTCATCGTATCGAGGCTGTGGTTGCGTTCTCAGATGACTTCGTGGCAAATCTGCAGGAGAACCAGCGTTTCCGCTATAATGAGGTCATGCAGGCGCTGAACATGTCCGCCGCTCTGACGGCACGCAAAACCAAAGAGTTCCGCTCTCCTCCGCAGGAACAGGTCAGCTGACGGCTTGAGTAAACCTTAACCCTAACCCTAACTTTATCTTTCAGGAAATAACTTGAGTTTGAAATTATATTGTTCAAATAAATCCCAGATCAATTATTTGTCCCCACATTATTTCCTGTGATCATTTCCATTATTTAATTCAAAAAAGGTTCAGTGCACTGTGAACGATGATTTGTGTGTTTTCTCAGATCAACATGCTGCTGAACTTTAAGGATGAGAAGCAGGACTGTCCGTGTCCGGAGGACATCCGTGAACAGCTGCTGGACTTCCATGAAGATCTGATGACACACTGTGGTAAAGGGTTTGCTTCCTTATCTAAACATCCTTAAACCAGGATGAATTAGAAAAATAAGACAAGATCATAAAAATCTATCTTAAACATTCATTTTTTTTCTCACCCCATTGCCAAGCTGTTTGATTCAAGGATGAATTTCACCAAATTTATGCTTAAAGCTACTTTCCACTGGAGTAACTTTAATCATGATGTGTTGTTACTGATTAGTGATTGATGTGTGATTCACTGTCAGAGGAGCTCATAAAGGTGTTTTTCTGCTCTGTGTTTTAGATGTTGATCATGAGGTTTGTGATTATGTGTGTCCGCACTGCAGGCATTGAGACGGATGATGATAAATCAGGAGATGGAGACAGTGATTTCACCATCAGGGGGCGTCTGATGTCTCTGGTGGAGAAGGTGACCTACCTGAAGAAAAAAATGACTGAGATACCAAAGAAGAAGAAATCAAAGAAACCCAGTGAGTGAAGCTTTCTCCTTCATGAGGGTCGTGTTCTGCGGTTCATAGCCCTGCTGATCTCTGCTTCTGTCTGAAGGCACCTTACAGCAGCTGATCTCGGAGACGATGGTGCGCTGGGCTCAGGAGTCGGTCATCGAGGATCCCGAGCTGGTGCGGGCCATGTTCGTGTTGCTGCACCGGCAGTACGACGGCATCGGCGGGCAGGTGCGAGCGCTGCCCAAGACCTACACCATCAACGCCGTCTCGGTGGAGGACACCATCAACCTGCTGGCGTCTCTGGGTCAGATCCGCTCTCTGCTCAGCGTCAGGATGGGCCGCGAGGAGGAGAAGCTCATGATTCATGGGCTCAGGTGACCCACAATAACCTGCGCCTCACGTCACTGAACACTGTTAAATGGGCCATATAAAATATACAAAATAATAAAGCAGTATATAAAATCATTTTGAAGCAGTTTTGGGCCGTGGCTTCGGCTCAGTGACGCCCCCTTACTGCGAAAAAAAGACTTATCTCAGTATTTTTTGTCTTGTTTCTAGTCAAAATATCAAACAATTCTTAAATTAAGATTCCTTTACTAGATAAGCAAAATGACAAAAGTGCAGTTTGCTTAAAATAAGTAAAATTATCTGCCAGTGGGGCAAGTAAAATAATTTAATTCAAGTAAAGAATATTTTACTTGCACTGCAAAAAATGCTTTTCTTACTTATATTTTTGTCTTGTTTCCAGCCAAGATATCTAAACTTTTTTAAACCAAGAATGATTTTCTAGACAAGTAAAATTATTGTCTTGTTTTCAGAAAAACATAACATGAAAATAACATGCTAGTGGGGTAAGCAAAATAATCTTATTTCAAACAAAAACTAGATTATTTTGCTTACCCCATTGGCATGTTATTTTGCTTGTTCTAAGCAAAAATTCACTTAATTTTGACTTGCTATCTGAATACAAGACCATATTTTTTACTTGTCTAGAAAATCTGGGATTTCCAGATATCGGGGCTGGAAATTTTTAGATATCTGGGCTGGAAACAAGACAAAAAATCTAAGTGAGAAAGGCATTTTTTGCATAGTACCCCCACTGGCAAATAATTTTACTTGTTTTCAGAGGGGAAAACACTCAATTAAGTGCATTTTGCTTAAAACAAGAGTAAATATGTCATTTTGCTTATCTAGTATATGCATCTTAATTTATATTTAAACTAGAAACAAGACAAAAAATGCTAAGTAAGATGAGCCTTTTTTGCAGGTTCTAGTGTGACCTCTGACCTGTCTGTGTCCTGCAGTGACATCATGAATAACAAGGTGTTTTACCAGCATCCGAACCTGATGAGAGCGCTCGGCATGCACGAGACCGTCATGGAGGTGATGGTGAACGTCCTGGGTGGAGGAGAGTCCAAGGTGAAGATGCTCATCATCATCATCATCTCTGTATTATTAGTTTGTACAGATACGTTAATTGCGGTGTCACTGAACGAACATCCTTCGGCCCTCAGGAAATCACCTTTCCTAAGATGGTGGCCAACTGCTGCCGGTTCCTGTGCTACTTCTGTCGGATCAGCCGTCAGAATCAGAAGGCCATGTTTGATCATCTCAGCTACCTTCTGGAGAACAGCAGCGTGGGTCTGGGTAAGACGTCTGGAGATCTGAGGTGTCAGTGAGCGCTCAGAGACGGCCGTTTCCGTTAACATGCGTGTTTGTTTTCTGTAGCGTCTCCATCCATGCGAGGTTCCACTCCTCTGGATGTGGCCGCCGCGTCTGTGATGGATAATAATGAACTGGCTCTGGCGCTGAGAGAGCCGGACCTCGAGAAGGTGCCATTGTCTCTCTCTCTCTCTTCAGTATCTGATTGGCCGATCTGGGCTGTCAAACACTGACTCTGTGTGTGTGTGTGTGTGTGTGTGTGTGTCAGGTGGTCCAGTATCTGGCGGGCTGTGGTCTCCAGAGCTGCGTGATGCTGATGTCTAAAGGATATCCTGACATCGGCTGGAACCCGGTGGAGGGTGAACGATACCTGGACTTCCTCCGGTTTGCGGTCTTCTGTAACGGTAGGTGTTCTGATGTATGTTCTTATAGAAGATGATAGTGATGTAGTGTGTTATTGAAGATGAATGGTGTTTTTTGTGTGGCTCAGGTGAGAGCGTAGAGGAGAACGCTAACGTGGTGGTGCGGCTCCTGATTCGCCGGCCCGAGTGTTTTGGCCCCGCCCTGCGCGGAGAGGGCGGGAACGGGCTGCTGGCGGCGATGGAGGAAGCCATAAAGATCTCAGAAGATCCCAGCAGAGACGGACCGTCACCCACCACGGAGGAGAGCAGGACGCTGTACGCAATAAACACAGAAACACACACACATACAGAAAATCACCAGCCTCACGTCAGTGTCCAGTTTACACAACAAACCTTTAACATCCGTCAAATCTTTTCATTGCATAAAATGTTCTTTATAGTGGAAACTGTTCTTTAGATCATTAGAATATTCTTCACACTAACAAAGAACTGATCAGAAATGGTTCTTCTATTGCATTGATACAAAAGCCACCTTTGGTAACCTTTATTTTTGATCAGCGTCTCTCCGTCTCTCACACAATCCTCTTCTTCATTTATCTTGTGTGTTCCTGATCTGTCATTGTCCGCTGGTCCAGAAACATCCTAGTAAACTGGGTCGTGCTCTAAATGCAGTGACTTCTGCTGGATCTTCTGCAGTCTGAGGATCAACACTTCCTAAATAATTATTGTGTAAAGCAGCAATATGCTAAATACAGGGTTCCTACAAGGTTTTTGAATTTCTTGAAAACCCTTGAAAATAGCAATATTCCTGAAGAGGTACATGAAAAGTGCTTGAATTATTGAAAGAGAATGTATCCATGAAATAAGTGTTTAATTTTTTCAATAAGCACATATTTTTTGATGCAAATTAACACTGCAGCCCATCTGTTGAGCTTGTTGAGCTTATGCTTTAAACATCACAATGCTCGTGATCACTTTCCCTAACTCAACAGTAAGTAAATCCACCTGACCAGCTAGAATTTGTCTTCCAGCTCAATGCTCGTAGATTTGTGTTGGATGTTATCTTTGGGGTGGAAACATGGATATTTTATTTGTAAACATAATACTTTATTCGCTTATTTCAATTTATGTCATAAAACTAGTCGTGTAAACAAGGTTGGTGACGCGAAAAGAGAAAAAAACGGTTCAATTAAGTGAGTCATTTACCCTAGAACCGCTCCGATCGATTCAGACTCGTGACTTCAGTTCAACTCGATCATTCAGCTCAAGCGATTCACTAGTAAAAACCAAATCAAATTAACGTGCCATTTATTTTCGAATTTCAACATCGCTTGTGATGAAGTTAATGATTTTAAAAGCACGTATAGTGATGGCTGAAGATTGGTACTTCAAATCACGAATCGGTTGATTTAGATTGGAACATCGCAAATCTTTCGATTCTTATCAGAGATTTGGAGGGTGGAGCACAAATTATTTGATTCAGATCGGAATTTGGTGCGGTTTCGTAAATTGTTTTTTTTTTCAATTCATCAGTAGAAAAGATCAAGCCATTATGTTAGTACAGTTATAAAAACAAAACAAAGAAAAAACAAAGAAAGAAAGTATACACAAATACAAATCCCTAAGGAAATTAACTGTGGTTTTACTATAGTAAAATGTTTTTTGTATAACCACAAATTTAATACAAATACCAGGGTTAAACTATGGTTAGTGTAGCAAAACCATGGATAATTTGTGGTTACCATGGTTTAACTATAGTAACCTTATGTTTTTGTTTGTTTTATTTTGTTTTTGTGGAGTAAGGAATGTGTTGCCAAACAAAACAAAACAAATCACAGCTTAAGAGGACACACAGAATGAATAGAAATGCAGTTTTCACTGCTTTAGGATTAACAGAGCTTTGGATAGTTTTCAGGCACTTGTTTACATCAACTTTGAGTAAACAAAAGAGAGGTTTAGAGCCATATTTTTGTTAATGTATGTTAAATTTAGCTAGCAGGAAACGTGATCTGAAATGTAACATTTTAACATTTTTCTTCTCTTCTGAGTGGTCAAACAATTCAAAGAAAACATCTTTAAAATGGAGAAGTGTCACTTACAAAATGATTTTCAATGAACCTCTTCGAGCTTAATGATCAGCAGAACACATGATAATCAAGCTACAGCTGATGATCTGTGTGTCTCTCATAGCAACGACATCATGGAGGAAGAGGAAGACGACACCATTCACATGGGAAACGCCATCATGACCTTCTACGCCGCTCTCATCGATCTGTTGGGCCGCTGCGCTCCGGAGATGCACGTGAGTGTGTGAATGTTTCCCCTGTAAATCATCATCACCTCACATAATTGTAAGGCTTCACGTCGATCACGTTCTCTGTGTGCTGTGATCTGTACATTCTGGTGATTCTCCTCCATCAGCTGATCCACGCGGGGAAGGGAGAGGCCATCCGTATCCGAGCCATCCTGCGCTCGCTCATTCCCATCGAGGATCTGGTGGGAGTGATCAGCATCCCGTTCCTGATGCCCACGCTGGCCAAAGGTCTGATCACACTTCATCACAACACTCACACAGAGAGAAACGTCTGGGCTCGTCTTCAGCTCTGCGACAATATGAACAAGTTGATAACAGTATTGTATATTTTTATACTTTTTTATTTTTATGCGTTTAGACGGTTCTGTGATCGAGCCGGACATGTCGGCGGGATTCTGTCCTGATCACAAAGCGGCCATGGTTCTGTTCCTGGACCGGGTTTACGGCATCGAGGACCAGAACTTCCTCCTGCACCTGCTGGAAGTGGGCTTTCTTCCTGACCTCAGAGCCGCCGCCTCGTTGGACACGGTGAGTCACATGACGCCTCAGCGCACGTGTGTTACGATGCCGATCTTTGACCTCTCCCCTCGTTCCGTGTGACCTCTGACCTCCAGGCGGCTCTGAGCGCCACAGACATGGCGTTGGCCCTGAACCGGTACCTGTGCACGGCGGTCCTGCCGCTGCTCACTAAATGCGCTCCTCTGTTCGCCGGGACGGAGCCGTTCGCGTCTCTCATCGACTCTCTGCTGCACACCGTCTACAGACTGTCGAAAGGCTGCTGTCTCACCAAAGCGCAGAGAGACGCGATCGAGGAGTGTCTGCTGGCCGTGTGCGGGTGAGGACTGTTAGTTCTGCTCACTGACCGGATGACATATAGTGCACAAAACATGGTCAGATTGACTTCTTAATGCTCTAATTATGACAAAAGTTGCTTTTGTAACACAAACTGAGGATATTTAAAAATGAAATTAACACAGATTTTGGGTTTTAACTCTAATATGTCAACAAAATCAAACAAGAATTTAGATGTATGTGCTGGAAATGTATGCAAATGAGTGCATATTTAATTAGAAATTTTTCATATTGAAGCATAACATTTCAGAAAACTTGTATCTTGTGTTTAATGTGACTCTGTGTTCACGTGTGTTTTACAGTAAGCTGCGCCCCTCCATGATGCAGCATCTGTTGAGGCGTCTGGTGTTTGATGTTCCTGTGCTCAACGAACACACTAAAATGCCTCTGAAGGTGAGACGCGTCTGAACTCTCATTCACGTCAGGAATCATGTGCTGTAGTAACTGAGCTCTGATGGGCGTGTCCTCCCGCAGCTCCTGACCAATCACTACGAGCGCTGCTGGAAGTACTACTGTCTGTCCGGAGGATGGGGAAGCTTCGGCGCCGCGTCGGACGAGGAACTGCATTTGTCCAGAAAGCTCTTCTGGGGAATCTTTGACGCTCTGGCCAGAAAGGTACAGCAGAGCCTGAGTTGATGCGTCGCTCTATAACTCAAGCTCATTTTCTGCTGTGTCTGAACTGTATGTGTGTATGTTTGCAGAAATATGACGTGGAGTTGTTTAAGTTGGCGCTGCCGTGTCTGAGTGCGGTTGGCGGAGCTTTACCTCCCGATTACATGGAGTCAAACTACATGGCCATGATGGAGAAACAGTCGTCCATGGACGCTGACGGAAACTTCAACCCACAGCCCGCCGACACCAGCAGGTCAGACCCAAACGCTCTTCTGCTGGAGGAAGACCCCCATCCTCTTCCTCTGAAGCCTTTACCTCGAAACATGAGTGTTTTCAGATGTGTGTAATGTGGTTTTGTTTGTGTTTCTGCAGTGTTGTTGTTCCTGAGAAACTCGATCATTTCATCAATAAATATGCAGAATACTCTCACGAGAAATGGTCTATGGAGAAGGTCAGAGCTTCTTTCATTTCATTATTAAAGTGACTGAATTATATTCATCTTATTTATATTTTTGGCTGTATTTTGTCCTCCTCTCTTAGTAAATCTGATGTTGGGGAGTAAATAACCAGATAATCACTGGTAAAAGTCCTTTTTTCAATAGTGTGACTGTAGCTCAGTGGTTTTTACAATTGTGTAACTTCACTAGTGACACAATTTACACAGTCTAGTGCTACTTTCCGTGAAGTAGCGGCGTCGTGAGTCAAAACACATCACGTTTGTCTCATATTGTCTGAGTTAACTGTTCGATTAAATGAGCTGAATCAATGATCAAATAATGTTCCTCTCTCATAAGTAGCACTGAGTTTGATTCATTCATTCAGACTCAACTGAATCAGTGCAGACTGATTCAAAAATGATTCATGAGGTCATTTTGAGGCATCACTCAATAGAACATTTCTTTTTTTTTTTTTCTTATTTAATCAGTAACACTTAACATGAAGGTTTCATTAGTTGACATTAGTTACACTAGTAAACATGAATGAATGATGAGCAATAATTTTACAGCATTTATTCATTTTAGTAACTGTTACATTTAAAATCAAATGTTTCTTTAAACATTAGTTAATGCACAACTAATGTGAACAAACAATGAGCAGTTGTATTTTTTATTGACTAACATTAAGAAAGATTAATAAAGGCTGTAAAGATATATTGCCAGTTGTTAGTTCATGTTAGTTAATGCATTAACTAATGATAATGAATGGGGCCGTATTGTAAAGTGCTATCATTGAATTTATTCTAATTTTGTTTATTATTGTTTATTTGAGTTATTGAAATTGGGAGCTTCTGTTTTTTTTTTTAACAGTGTTAAATGCAGATCTTTTCTCTAATTTAATTAGTTACTCTGATTCAATTTTTGTCAGTGAAAAGTACATGTAATGCTTTCTTTTTGTGACTAAGTGCTTTATCAAACAAGTAGCCTGACTGTGGATTAACCTTAAACTAGTAAGTTTCATCCTGGCAGAGCACGGTTTGCATCAGCGACGCTGCCGAGAACACACGATCTTGTTGAACTGAGTTCACTGATGTGTTGATCTGTGTGTCTGTAGTTTGCCGTCGGCTGGGTTTATGGAGAGCAGATGTGTGAATCATCCAAAGTTCATCCGCTGCTCAAACCCTACAAATGTCTGTCTGAGAAGGTACAGGAACCGTTCAATGATTACACATTTAGAAAGAAAAGTAAACAGCGACGTGTGAGTAGATTTCCAGCATGCCACTGTGTTTCAGGATAAGGAGGTTTACCGCTGGCCAATCAGAGAGAGTCTGAAGACGATGCTGTCGTGGGGCTGGAGCATCGAGCGGATGAGAGAGAGCGACGCGTCTACATTACACAACCGCACGCGCCGGATCTCTCTGTCCAGTCAGGTCAGAAACAACCGTATTTACAGTATGAGTGAATGATGATGTCATCATCCGGATAAAAGAAACAGTGATAGTCATGTGAGGTTCAGTGCGTGTGACCTTTGACCTCTTGCGTCCCCTGCAGCGCTCCATAGAGGGCGCACACGGTTTCAGCCCGCGGCCCGTCGACATGAGCAACGTGACGCTGTCCAGAGACCTGCATGTGAGTGACCCGCTTCACACGTCAACAAAACAGCTGCAAGTTTGACTCTTTGAAACGCGTTATTGTGTTTGTGTGCTTCAGGCGATGGCGGAGCTGCTGGCAGAGAACTATCACAACATTTGGGCTCAGAAGAAGAAACTGGAGCTGGAATCCAAAGGTCTGTTCACAGACTGCACATTAAATTCATGTTACATACTATAAAAGTAGTACAGTAGCATGATCCATCTGAACGTATAAACCCGAGCACAGCCATCAGATGGCGCTGCAGGGCTGCATATTTCCTCAGTGTGTGTCTGGTGCTGTTTTCTAATGTGTGTGTGTGTGTGTGTGTGTGTGTGTGTGTGTGTCAGGAGGAGGAAGTCATCCATTACTGGTTCCTTATGACACTTTAACTGCCAAAGAGAAATCCAAAGACAGAGAGAAAGCACAAGACATCCTCAAGTTCTTCCAGATCAACGGATACAGCGTCTCAAGGTGATCCTGTGTGTGTGTGTGTGTGTGTGTGTATGTGTGTGTGTGAGCTGCTCTTCCACATTCATATGTAAACATGGTTTACATCTCACTTATAATTATACATAAATAAATATTAATAGAACTATTTCACAAAATGTCAAAAGTTTGGGGTTTGCAAGATGTTTTAATGTTTTTGAAAGAAGTCTCTTCTTTTCACCAAGGCTACATTTATTTAATCAGAAATATAGTAAAAATAGTGAAATATTATTACAGTTTACAATGTCTGTTTTCTATGTGAATATCTGTTAAAATGTAATTTATTTCTGTGATCAAAGCTGAATTTTCAGCATCATTACTCCAGTCTTCAGTGTCACATGATCCTTCAGAAATCATTCTAATATGCTGATTTGCTGCTCAACAAACATTTCTGATTATTAGCAATGTTGAAAACAGTTGTGCTGCACAGTGTTTTTGTGGAAACCGTCATACATTTTATTTTTCAGGATTCACAGCTAAATAGAAAGTTCAAAAGAACAGCATTTGTTTGAAATAGAAATCTTTTGTAACATTATAAATGTCTTTACTGACACTTTTGATTCATTTAATGTGTCCTTGATGAATAAAAGTATCAACCTTTTTTTTAAAAAATCATCCTAAACAGTAGTGCAATTGTCAAAAAAAAGAAAAAAAAGAATAATAATAATGAACTGTTTTTTTTAATCTGTTCTGAAGCACAAACAAACCCTTTCTATGTGCTCCACACATTCATTAAGTTCTGAATGTTTCCTGTCCAGTGTTTATGAAATACTTTGGCTAATCTGATGATGTTTTAATCTTCCAGTGTGCTTCACTTCCAGCTCAGTTTAACACATTGTGTGAAATTATGCCAGATTTCCATCAGAATCGTGACAGATTGATGTGAGGTGTGTGTTTGTGATGTGAGCAGGGCTATGAAAGAACAGGATCTGGACACGCCGTCCATAGAGAAACGCTTCGCCTACACGTTTCTGCAGCAGCTGATCACGTATGTGGATGAAGCTCACGAGCATATGCTGGAGTACGGTGAGGCGCTCGCTTTAATGCCCGTCAATCTCAGAATTAAAGTTGTGGATCCTGATCATCATCAGCTTCTCATGTTTATTTCAGATGCTGGAGTTCGACCGAAAGGAGATAAAATCCCTCACGAGCAGCAGGTCAAATTCTTCGGGAAGGTTTGATTCTCCTGACGGATTCATCTCATGTCAGTCAGTTGTTAAATTCATGCACTGATGGAATGATTGTTTCACTCATTTCCAGGTCGTGCTTCCGCTGGTGGACCAGTATTTCAAAAACCATCGGCTCTACTTCCTGTCCACCGCCGTTCGACCGATCAGCAGCGGCGGCCACGCCTCCAATAAAGAGAAGGAGATGGTGACCAGGTGATGTGTGTCTCATGCTCTCAGAATGACTAAAGTCACCGTACAACCGCATTTACTTTGTTCCTCAGTTTGTAAAAACAAAATGCAGGATTGCAGGAACTGAAGTATATTTTATGCAGAATACTTTAGATTGTCTCATGCAAGTGTTCTTCAATTTCTAAACACACTTGTGCTGTGATTTATTCTCCTTTGGTTTGGTATCTGTCTTCCTCTTCCTGTTCATGCTGATGTTTTCTTTCTCCTGTGACTCTCAGCCTGTTCTGCAAACTAGCCGTTCTGGTGCGGCACCGGATCTCCCTGTTTGGTAAGGCGTGTGTGTCGTGTTTGCGATGGTTTGATGCGTGTTTTGTGCGTCTGGAGGTGTTTTTGAGCCGGAAATCAGTCTGACGTCAGTTTGTTGCTCTTGAAGCTGTTTATCTGAGCTCAAACAGCATTAAACATGATCAAATAAGTGTAAAATCTCCGTCCAAGAAGATCTGATGGAGCTGAAGGCTGTGATCTGTTTGATCATTTCAGCGTGTCGCCGTGTGATAAGATGCGTCTCGTGTGTGTGGATTTAAGGTGTTTGGAAACTCTAGGTTAAAGTTAGATGATGCTAGTGAGACTAGAGAGTGTGAAAACCACTGAAGCCTGATCGGTTGGATAGTCTGTTTGTCTAAGGCCAGTCGTCAAGTCAAATCGAGTCTCCTTTATTTATATAGTGCTTCTTACAATACAGATTGTGTCAAAGCTGCTTTTGATAATGCGTGTTGATAATGCAAAAGGACAATGAAGTGTGTCTTCGTGTTTCTCAGGAAATGATGCCACGTCTATCGTGAACTGCCTGCATATCCTGGGACAGACGCTGGACGCCAGGTTAGTCAAACACACCTCACTAGGTCATGATATGTTAGATTATGATTATAGCAATACATGAAAGTCACAGATTGATGAGTCTTACATGATGAAACTGATCTCTGACCTCTGGCCGTGTAAGTGGCTCAAAAAGTTTACATTTTTGCATTTTGTGCCCAGGACTGTGATGAAAACCGGTCAGGACTCTGTCAAAGCGGCTCTGAGGGCGTTCTTTGATAACGCAGCAGAAGATCTGGAGAAGACGATGGAGAACCTGCGGCAGGGTCAGTTCACGCACACGCGGTCGCAGCCCAAAGGAGTCACGCAGATCATAAACTACACCACCGTCGCTCTGCTGCCCGTCCTCTCATCGCTGTTCGAGCACATCGGACAGAACCTGTTCGGAGAGGATCTCATATGTGAGTCACCTTCATATCAGACTCTCAATATTCTCTCAGTATTAATATCGGCGGTTAAATATCTCATATCACTAGTGATCAGCAGCGTCTCAGATCTCGTGTTCTCTGTGTCGTTGCAGTGGATGATGTCCAGGTTTCCTGCTATCGGATTCTGAACAGTTTGTACTCACTTGGAACCAGTAAAAGTATCTATGTTGAGAGGTAATAAAGCACCCGATTGATTCGTATTTATTCACTTAACAGATTTTTATCCAAATCAGTTTACGAGGAATACAACACAGTGATTCTTCCTAGAAACAATGTGATTCATCCTAAACAAAATGATTCGTCTTAAGAAAAGTGATTCATTGTAAACAAAGTGAGTCATCTTAAGCAAAAAGATTCATCCTAAATAAAACAATCTTAAATTGATTCGTCCTGAACAAAGTGATTCATCTGAAGCAACTTGATTTATCCTGAATAAAGTGATTTATTCTTATTAAAGCAATTCATCCAAAGCAAAGTGATTCACAGATTGAATCAGACTTTAGTTGTTTGATGTATGAGCTGAGGAGCATCGTGTGTGTGTGTGTGTGTGTGTGTGTGTGTGTGTGTGTGTGAGCGGTGTAGTTGATTGTTGTGTGTTGTGTTCAGGCAGCGTCCGGCTCTCGGCGAGTGTCTGGCCGCGTTTTCGGGTGCGTTTCCCGTGGCCTTCCTGGAGCCCAGTCTGAACAGACACAACACATTCTCCATATACAACTGCAAAAGCTCCCGAGAACGAGCAGGTTCGTCACACGCATCCGTAAAAATATATATTTCAGCTATAAAACCGCTCTACTTAAAAAAACTAGTGTCATTATTCAGATCAGTTCAGGGGATTTACTGAAATAATTGTGCTTGGAAATTTGAAAATGGTTTCTTATGTTTGTGATGAAATGAAATCTGTGAAGTTATTGGTGAATGTTATATTTATGTATATTTTTATTGTGTTTTGCTATTATAGCTGGTTATGTGATTGGTGTTGGTGTATTGGTGAGTGTGTGGTGTTAATGCAGGCGTGTTTGTGTTTGTGTGATCTGCAGCGCTGGGTCTCCCGGCTCAGGTGGAGGAGGTGTGCGCGCTGGTGCCGTCTCTGGAGCGAGCGCTGGAGGAGATCATGGAGCTGGCCGAATCGGGCATACGTTACACACAGATGCCTCACGTGATGGAGGTGCTGCTACCCATGCTGTGCAGTTACATGTCTCACTGGTGGGAACACGGACCCGAGAGCAACCCGGAGCGCGCCGAGAGCTGCTGCACCTCGCTGACCTCCGAACACATGAACACGCTGCTGGGAAACATCCTCAAGATCATCTACAACAACCTGGGCATCGACGAGGGAGCCTGGATGAAGAGACTCGCAGGTACATGAGTCCGGGTCACGTCCAAGAGATGAAATATATTTTTAGGCCTGTCAATGTATTATCTTAGGACATCAGTTAAGCAGCATTAATGCAATTATCTTTTTACCCAAATTGATTTTCATTTTTTATTTTGAATTAATTCAATTTATTGGAAATTCAGTGAATAATTACAATTATTTTATTTTATTCTGTTCTCCTAGCCAAATTTTTGAATTGTTATTGTTTTTATGAAATTAACAATTAGCATATTTTTGGGGAAAAAAATAAAACCATATAAAAAGCCAGATTTTGAATGATTTTTTATATCTCACGGTTCATTTTTTAATTTCGATCAAATGTAATTATATTTCTAATAATTTTTAATTAAATTATTCCATTTATAGGCAGATTTTCATAAATTCTAGGGATGTTTTTTATGAATCATCTTTTTTGATTACAACAAAAGTATTTATATATTATATTTACATATGAAAAATGTACATTTCTAAAAATATATTTCTTTTTAAACTTTTGGTTTAGTACAATTACAAGTTTATAAAGCCATATTTTAATGAATTAAAGACGGTTTTTATAATTTCATTGTTTATTTTGAATTTGAAATTTAATTTATCAAAAAGTCAGTGAATGATTGCAATTATTTTATTCTATTCATAACTAGTTTTTATGAATTATAGACTTGTTTTTTTAAACTATCTTTTTTAATTACTCATATATTAATATATTTAGATATGGACTTTTTTTTTTTTTTAAATATATTTTGTATTATCACTCAACATTTTTTCTAACACAGTATAAATGGGACTTTATATGTGAAAATAATATGGTATATTTTGGGAAGGACGTTCCTCGTAATGTTTGGTGGTTCCTAGCAGCTTTGCAAACCTAGTGAATCATTTCTCTCTGCATCTCAGTGTTTTCTCAGCCCATCATCGGTAAAGCCAAGTCTCAGCTGCTTAAGACTCACTTCCTGCCGCTGATGGAGAAGCTGAAGAAGAAGGCGGCGACGGTCCTGCAGGATGAGGAGCACATGAAGGCGGAGGGCCGGGGCGAGATGTCCGAGTCTGAGCTCCTCATCCTGGACGAGTTCACCATCCTGGTGCGAGACCTGTACGCCTTCTACCCGCTGCTCATACGCTTCGTCGACTACAACAGGTACGAGAGACGCGCTCAGGTGATCTGCGATCGGACCCTCACTGAGCCGCGTCGGTCAACGCTGTTTGTTTTTCAGAGCAAAGTGGCTGAAGGAGCCGAACACAGAGGCGGAGGAGTTATTCCGTATGGTGGCCGAAGTCTTTATATTCTGGGCCAAATCACATGTGAGCCAGACACACACATACACACAGCAGCCTGTGTTTTCTCTTCACTAGCATCACTTTTCATCATGATTTCTGAAGTCTCCTTGTGTTTGTATCAGCTGCTGTTTTGCTGATTTTTAATGGATGTATGCTGAAGTTCACACCTACAAATGTCTGTCAAATGTTCTGATTGTAAAGTGTGTTTGTGCATCATTATTTACAAAAAACGTTTGATAAACCCTGTATTTTTTCCCCAACAGAACTTTAAAAGAGAAGAGCAAAACTTTGTGGTTCAGAATGAAATTAACAACATGTCCTTCCTCATAACTGATACCAAATCCAAGATGTCTAAGGTAAGAAATCACAAACAAACACTGAACCCATTTACTTTCCATCGGTGTGATTGATTTTATACTGAGCAAGCATCTGACGTTATGTGACCGTGCTGGACGCTGGATCACGTCGAAGCTGATCTTATATGTGACCCTGGACCACAAAACCAGTCATAAGGGTCCATTTTTTGCTGAATAAATAAGCTTTCCTTTAGTGGATAGGATGATATTTAGGATATATGAGATACAACTATTTGAAAATCTGGAATTTGAGGGTGCAAAAAAATCAAAATATTGAGAAAATCGCCTTTAAAGTTGTCCAAATGAAGTTCTTAGCAATGCATATTACTAATCAAAAACTAAGTTTTGATATATTTATGGTATGAAATTTACAAAATATCTTCATGGAACAGATCTTTACTTAATATCCTAATGATTTTTGGCATAAAAGAAAAATCAATCATTTTGACCCATACAATGTATTTTTGGCTATTGCTACAAATATACCCGTGATACTTAAGACTGTTTTGTGCTCCAGGGTCGCATATCATCTACTGTACTCTGGTACAGTGATGCTGGTATTGTGATATTGCATAATATTTAGATTTTTATCATGTTACTGATTGATTATGGTGTATTTGTGGAAATGTAAGGTAGATTAAGGAATGTTTTGGCATTATGATGGTACCATGTGCAAAAAGGGAGCCGTATCAGATCAGGAGAGGAAGAAGATGAAGAAGCGCGGTGACCGATATTCCCTCCAGACGTCGCTGATCGTCGCCGCTCTCAAGCGTTTACTTCCTGTGGGGCTGAACATCTGCGTGCCGGGAGACCAGGAGCTGATCGGACTCGCCAAGAGCCGCTTCACACAGGTACCGCAAGAACAACACACTTCTGCTTTAGTTACGTCACAGAGAGCCGTTTGTGATGGCGCTGATCCTGTTTCACAGAAAGACACTGAGGGCGAGGTGCGAGAGAACATACGGAACAACCTCCACCTGCAGGGAAAGGTGAGCCGACGCTCCGCTCGTCTGACCATCATCTGCTCTTCATCACACCTCTTCAGTCACGTTCACACTGCAGAGAAACACATCAGCACCAGTGATCAGAAACTACTGAAGGGTCAATGATGTGTGTCCAGATCTGTCAATTTATTCCATAAAATGGATCTATTTCCAAATTATTTTATTGGCAATTAAACATGTTTTTTCAAAAACTGAAATGAATCATGTCATTGACCCTTGATCTCTTGCATGTGTGTGTAACTTCATCTCCATTTCATCCCTCATGTGTCCGTCTGCATGTCTGCATGCGTCAGTACCGCGCTGTACACTTCAAAAAGCTGGTCAAGAGACTCATCATCATCTTAAAGTGGATGAAGAGTCGTCAATCTAAAGCCGCGGGTCCAGAAACCCCGCCTCACAAACGCGCACCGCTGCTCAAACGCTCCGCCACCCTTGACGTCGGCCAGCGTCCCGTGAGGACGCTCCCGTCCCTCCTGAAGAAGGCCTCGTCTGTGGACTTCACCTTTAAACACATAAAAGCTCCTCTGAAGCCGATCGAGCCGCACAGAGACGCCCACATCAGCAGCAGAAACACGTTTACACGCAATAAACTGGTAAGAGCGAGAGAAGCTGTAGATCAGAAGAGTTTTATGATCATCAGAAACACTGAAGAACCGTTCACACTCACAGTGATTTAAGCACAAAACGGCTGCAAGTCACTGATCTTTTATAAGCACTGGTAGTTCAAGATGACATGAGCGTACACCACAGTTTAACTTGAGTACTACATGCAGTTGAGAAGCAACTAGTTGATACGGCAGGTGAGTATGAACAGAGATTGTAAACCTGCAGCGTCTGCATGAACTGCTGTCAGCTGATTCAATCAGAAACCTTACATTTGTGATTAAAACATGCATCCTCCTCACTGCTAATGCTGTGCATGTTATCATTCAGTGTCCCGCACTGAACACGTATGCTGCTGCTTCATCTGTGTGTGTGTGTGTGTGCGCGCAGCTGGAGGATCCTGCAATCCGCTGGCAGATGGCGCTGTATAAAGACATGCCCAACCGCAGCGAGGACACGTCTGACCCCGAGAAGACCGTCGACAGAGTGCTGAACATCGCACACGTGCTCTTCCACCTCGATCAGGTTAATGTTACTCTAGTGAATCACTTTAACGTCTCCACACACAGCTCATTCAGTTCTAAACAGCTCATGTTCTACTGTATTCTAGACTGTCATATGCAAATGAGCTCACTTATGATTGGCTGACATCTGCCTACAGGTGTTATCAGGCAGGTTCTGAATGCTGAATAGGTGTTGATATAATGTGGGCGGGGCATATGTTAATGAGCTCATACACTTAAAAAAAATTGGCGTAAAAACAGTTTTTACAGCAACAAATCAGAATGTTGATGTTTATAATAACCTAATATCTTTATGCCTACAGTTGCATTTAGCAGATTACTGTAATATAGTTACATTTTGCAAGCAATGAAGCAGTTAAGATTGGCTATATAGATGTATGTCACAGGTGATGTGTTTGTTTGATCAGGTGGAACATCCTCAGCGCAGTAAAAAGGCCGTGTGGCACAAGCTGCTGTCCAAACAGAGGAAGAGAGCCGTAGTGGCCTGTTTCAGGATGGCGCCGCTTTACAACCTGCCCAGGTGAGCATCTTCTGTCTCCTGGATCTGGATGATCTAAACGATTCCTGATTCTGATTCTCTGATTCTCAGGCACCGAGCCGTGAACCTGTTCCTCCAGGGTTATGAGAAGTCCTGGATCGAGACAGAAGAGCATTATTTTGAGGACAAGCTGATTGAGGATTTGGCCGTACGTATTTATTATGCAGAGCAGGAACTTTCGGATGAGATCGCTGCATATTGTGCCATTTACAGGCTGTTTCTGAACAAAAGATGGGTTATTGCAGAGACACATTGAACCACAGTGACTAGAATTTAAATGTTTAATTCTTGAGCTCCTAAATGTTCAGTCTGCATGAAACAGTCTGATGTTTACATGAACTGATTTTCGCAGAATGAATCCGGTCCAAACTGAAAAAAGTTTTGATTGAGAAAGTACTCAGATTCAAAAGATTACATGGCTACAGTAAACATTTTGTTTAACAGATTAAGATCTTCACATGCCCTTTCAATCAAAACTTAATTCAGAAGTCTTTTCAGTCCAGTTGAGTCAATGCTCTGATAATAAAGTCAATTTCTGCTACAGAAAGTGCTGTATACTGTTGTAAGGTGCTATATAAGACCATCCATGCAGCCTTTCCTTTGCACAAAAGGTTCTTTATAATGCATAAGGTTTCTTTAGATAACAGTGTTCTTCCCACTAGGAAACAAATGGTTCTTTGAGGAAAAATTAGCAGAAAGGTTCTTTGGGAGGGGGAATGTGTTTCCCCACATTTGAAAACTTGTATGTTTTCTGCATGTGTATCTGATCTGGTTTTCTCTGAAGGGGTTGTGGTGTGGGTAGCGTGTCTGAGGGTCGTGTTTGAGGCTGTTTGGTGTTTTAGAAACCAGGTGGAGAGGAGCCGTCGGAGGAGGACGAGATGACCAAACACATCGACCCACTACACCAGCTCATACAGCTGTTCAGCAGAACCGCGCTGACTGAAAAATGGTGGGTTTCCTTCAAGCTTCAGTTCATATAATCAGTCCAAACCACATTGATGTTGTTCACAGATCACATCAGTGTCATTCTTTCCCTGGTTTGCTGTAGTAAACTCGAGGAGGACAATCTCTACATGGCGTACGCTGATATCATGGCCAAGGTGAGACTCGTTTAGATCATTATAAAGCTTTTCTTTGGACTTGATAAGCTCCTCTGTGAGAGATGCTCAGATTAATGTTGTGCCGCTTGTATGCGTCTCACAGAGCTGTCATGATGAAGAGGAGGAGGATGAAGAGGAGGTCAAGAGTTTTGAGGTAGGTGTCCGTCTGTGACTGGACGGGGCGGATCATCTTAAATGCACTCGCACACTTTGAGTTTGATTTCTTTGCAGCTTTGAAGAGCATGAAGCATCTCAGACATGAAGCAACGCTCATGCGTGATCGTCCTGAATTCACTGCTCACGGTGGTCTGCTTGTTTTAACCTCGTACTGGTCTGGTTACCACTAGAAGGATTTTGAGTCGTTGGAGACCAGCCCAGAACCTGCAAACCACCCTAGTCTGGTTTAGGCTGCAATGTAGATTTTCATTTGAGCTGGTTTTGCACAAACACTCCTTTAAGAAACCCTGAGAACATCTGTCAGTACTCAAGCACATTACCCAACCTGAGGAATGAAACCGCCTTTGACTGAAAGCTAGTTTTTGGCTGTTTTCCAGCTCATTAAAGCTGGTTTAGGTGGAAGATCAGACGGAATATTAGCTGGTGTGGCTGAAACCAGTCTAAGCTGGTTTAAACAGATCTCCCAGCCTGACAAATGCCTGAAACCCCTCTAAACCCCTCAGATTTGAGCAGCTGTGTTTTAGCTAAATGACTTTATGCCATTGTTTCAGTGGCGTTGTGTGATTTACCTTTCAAAAACTTTAGGAAAACATTGACGAGATGAAGCTTTGTTTCTTGAGCACTGACCAGTCTCCGCATCCGCATGGCTAGCATCAACACGCTCCGTCACCCTTCTGTTCCAGTTAGTAAAAGCAAACACACTTACAGGCCGAAGAATGAAATGACAAAATTTTGTTTCCGCAGCGTGATATAATGAAAGATTTAAGCATCAAAATTGCCAGCAAAGAAGAGCAGTCTCTGGTAACCAGCGCTGAATGTTCACGTCCATGGCTTCGTTCATTCCTTTCGGACTCACACCTGGTTTCTCACTCATTCCAGACGTTTTATTTCCTCAGCGTGGTTGTTTCTGATTTCATGTAATTCACAGCATGTCGCAGCAGATGGCAGTGCGGCCGCAGCTTCCTGTGTTGTCGAGGCGATAGTGATGTTGCTGCTGACATGATGCTTCATCCTGAGGGTCTCATGTTCCTCTACACTAGCTTTCAGTGACCATGTCCCATAGTCTCAACTAGTCTCGAATTAGTATATATCAGAGGAGATTCTGCTGTGGCTTTGGGAATATGGACCTTCACCCGGCGCCGGCACTGAAAACACAATGACCTTGTGTTTTGGCACATTCGTGAGTCGTCGGTGTGCTGCGTGTGGCGTGAGACGCTCACTGGAGCGGCGTTATGACCTATGGCTTTATATCTGTCCTGCAGGAGAAGGAGATGGAGAAGCAGAAGCTGCTGTATCAGCAGGCCCGACTGCACGACCGCGGCGCGGCCGAGATGGTGCTGCAGACCATCAGCGCCAGTAAAGGTCAGACGGACACAGAATCCCTGAGCTGATGCAGGTTTGTCGTAACGATGCGCTGACGAGAGTGTGTTTGTGCAGGAGAGATGGGGCCGATGGTGGCGTCTACGCTGAAGCTGGGGATCGCCATACTCAACGGAGGAAACTCGACCGTTCAGCAGGTGACAGACGAGAACACACACAAGAACATCAGCTGCTGGTTTCACTTCAATTTTGCATGATAACATTAGTGGTGATGCACCCAAAATTTCAAAACCAAAACTGACAATTCAGGATGCACTTGGCCAGAAACCGAACACAAATGTTATTTAACAATCAATTAATTAATCACATTTATTTAGTTGTACAAACATTTAAAATTGTTGACAGAATTGTGTTTCTACATTTAAACGGTGGCCGTAATAAAAACTTGTTTTCATAATAGATATATTCAAACATACATTAAATAATGAAGACAATGAATAAAGAGTAAGTCATTTAGTGCATATATTGGTCAAAATGCTCTTCTCTAGATTTGTTTTTTCTAGCTGGCAATAGATTTTATAGTCATTGAATGTCTTTTCTGAGGTAAATGTGATGTTACATGACAGTATTGATCCCAGGTATTGTTTTATTGTTGTCTTTTTTTCTCAGTTGAAACACTGATTTATCGATTACATGATTAATGCTTGATTTCAGTTGTTGTTTATTCATGTTTATTTGGTTCTATAACTAGTAATAAAGAGGAAGAAATGATTGCTTCACTACAGCGATCTGTCACCACACACTGAAGAGCATCAAAAACACATTTAGTGCTAAAACTGACCGAATTTGAAAAGCTGAGACTTTATTTCGTATTAAAAGTAACAAATTACAAAGATTATTGTGTTTAAGTTCAGTTCATCAACAAAAAACAGCACAGACTACAAGATCGATCTTGAGTTTTAAGAATCCATATCCGTTTTGATTGGAAATGAGAAATGGCTATTGTTAAAATCAGAATGCACCATCAGAGAAACACTAATTAAACATCACTGTTTTGGTCAGTGATTTCAGCCTTACGAATTTTTATTTATTGATTTATTTTTTTAATCAAAAATTTTCAGTTGCCGCAATTTCGGTGCATCACTGGATAACATAAATACAACACAAACAAGACAATACACACATACAGCGCAGGACAGGAAGAAAAATACATACTGATATTCGTGTCCCTTGGAATATGAGTATGTGGAACAGAATCCCATGGTTCCCTGTGCTGCGCTTTGATGTGTTTGTGTGTTTGTGTCATCCACCTGCAGAAAATGCTGGACTACCTGAAGGACAAACGGGACGTGGGCTTTTTCCAGAGTCTGGCGGGACTGATGCAGTCGTGCAGGTAAATCCACTTCCTGCTGAGCGTCACACGACTGAAGCCAAAGCGCACGCTTGTGTGTGTGTGTGTGTGTGTGTGTGTGATTATAGTGATTACAGTAAACAATGTTTGTGCTCCAGTGTTCTGGATCTCAACGCCTTCGAGAGGCAGAATAAAGCCGAAGGACTCGGGATGGTGACGGAGGAAGGATCAGGTATGATTCATATCGACAGAAGCAGCTGGTTTATAATCAATAACTATGATTAGAGCTTGATCTGTGTAATTCTGTCATGGTGAGATAAATAAGCGGATAATTTTATCAAGGCATGAAATCATCATTTTCATTCCACTTGATTTATCATGCCATTTCTGTGTTAATTGAGTTGAGTTATTGATTTAAAACTACAGTAATGCTACTTTTGTGTTGAGCGCTCATGGCACGTATCCCAGAATCCATTCTGAAGATGTCTCTGTCGGATTGAATTATTTTACCCTTTTTCTTTACGTTTGTGTTCGAGTGGATGATGATGACGAATGCTTGATATGGTCTCCAGACGTTTGTAAGCACAAATACTCAGACTTGAATCTAAAAAAAGCTCCTGATGGGTTTTTTTTCACAAGGGTGCAATGAGAAAAAAGAGCACTCAGCAGTGTGCGTAAGACACTAACCCTACCCTAACATGTGCTGTCTCTCTCTCTCTCTCTATCTTTATGATGTCTGTCTTTCAGAAGTGATGCTTTTGCCATTTTAAGTCAACTGAACTTATTTTCAAAACTCATTTCTTTTGAGTCTCAGAGATGAAGCATGAATTTTATATTCTTTTTCAGGTTTCTTTATGTTTGCTGTGTTGTAACATGACTTTTAAAGGACTAGTTCACCCAAAATGAACGCTCTGTCATCATTTACTCTTCATCACATCGCTCCAAACCCGTGCGAGTTCCTTCCGTCAGTGGATCACAAAAGCCGGACCGCAGGAGAGTCAGATCCGTCACATCTCAAACCAGCATTCATTCTGTGGTGGAATTCACATTTTAAATCATTTTTAGAAATGACAGACACCTTAGTCTTGTCAAAACTAATTTAACTAGTAGCTAGCATGTTATACATGTTAAATAAAATGTAATAATAGAGCTAATAAAGCTTGATAATAAATTAAAACTTGTAAAAACAAGTATAGAAATAACACAAATATATATAAAATATATATTATAATATATAAATACTTTTACACCAAAAATGTCAATTTTAGTTTTAGAAGTTGATTGATATATTTAAGAGTAATATCTTTGTAATAATACAGTATTTTTTTTAGATTTTTTTTCTTCTGTAATATTTTTTTATTTATTTATTTTACAGAAATATTTATTGTTATTTTAAAAGAATATGTGTATTATTTTAGAGAACTTTTTATTATTGTAGAGTGATATTCTATTTTAGATGTTCATATAGTTCTTTATTACGCGTGGTCCTACTGACCGTGTCTGTCAGGCTCCAAAAAGGACAAAAACTCCTCATAATAATATAGTTTTGCAATATATTCCAAGTCTTATGATGGTTTGCGTGAGAAACGCCCCCATTCAGGTCATTAATGTTCATTTTTGGAGCTCATCAGCGTCTGTCAGGATTGTCTTTCACTGTAAATAAACACTGTGTGAATCATGTTCTCTGAAGAGAGTCGGTCCTGCAGGTTTGAGCTGATGTGAAGATGAGTAAACGATGACAGGAGGTTCATGTTTGTCTGCACTATTCCTTTAACCTGTACAAGTGTTTTTCTCCCTCTGATTATTTCTTTCTCTCTGAATTTTGACTTTTTTTCTCATGAATCCCTCTCTAAACAGTTCTGCACTTTATTCACTCAGGTTTGGATTCAATCAGCATCATTTCTGCTAAAGTCAGACTCACTTTCATCAAACCTGTAAGTTAAGGTGGAAACTTCTGGCTATTTGTTCAGACTAGTCTTAACCAGATGCGGTACGACGCGCTTTTGATCTCTGACTCGTCAGACAGTTCGGGTTCGGTTTCTGTGCCGGCGTGAAATCTCATCGGTCCACGTGACTGTCCGTCAAACATCATCTGTGTTCTGATCGGCTGCGATCGGTGTGGACGGATGAAATCCGTCGTGTCGCGTCTGGTTAGGCGTGTGATCGTTCAGAATGGTGCTGATTGAATCCAAGTCTGCTTTTCCCAATCAACAGCGACTGACCTTGTGACCTGTATGACCTCTCACTTTTTTCTTTCCTTTTTTTCTTCTTTTCTTCGGTTTCCGTACCGTCTTCCCCTTTATCAGTCATCACTCATGAGCGTGGTAATTATGCCTTCTGCCATTTTGCTGTGGTTTAGCTGTGTGTGAGCGCTGTTCAGGCCCTGAGCCCAACACCTTCCCTCTGCCCTGCGTTTCCTGTCACGTGCCCCGCCCCCGGTAGAGCAGTAGCCAATCACGCGCGGCCTCCGCTCTCCTCTCCGGACTTGCACGGCTGCTGTCATTCTAGATGTAAGAACAGGGAACATGTTTTGATTAGAGAGACCGATAATCATTTTGACCAACATTTTTATCGACATTCGCCAATAACAGGAAACAGCAGTGTTGACATGCAAAGTAAGTTCACGTTTAAAGGTGTTTCTTCAACTATGGCCACATTTGACCCTGTGGATGAAATGAATCTCTATTAAAACAGACAGGATCAAATCATTCATTCATTCTCTGATATATGCTAAATAAAATGAAATAGCATGTAAACAGTGTCTAAATAATATGACAAAACTGACTGGAAATTACATAAAATATTATAATATAATATAATATAAAGTAAAAATATGTTTTCACACAACAAATTTTTTTTTTCACTTTTAGATACTGATAATGGTTTGGGTAATATTTTTGTTTTAGAGTAAAATTCTTTGTAATTTTAGAGGAATATTTTTATTGTTTCAGAATGTAATTTGAATTATTTAATATTATGTATTATAAAATGCATATAAAATATCAATTACAATTTATGTATTATTTCATTATATTTTTTATTATTTTAGTGTAATGTTTTTTTATTTTAGAGTTTTATTGTTTTTGAGTTTGTTGTTTTGACTAATATATTTTTTTTGTTAAATTAATTTAAATGAATAAATTCAAATTACTATTGAAGGTCTGAGGGTAAAACAATTTAAACCTATCCATAAAGGGCTAAGTAAGTAAACAAATGAAGAGGACGAAGGTCTTTGAGGACCTTTATCAAAGAAAAGGCGTTTTTCGGTAATAAGACATGTGAATCAGCGGGTGCGAGTGACAGTAGTTGCAGAAACACCCGTCTACTGTTGCGGTCCCCAAAAGCAGCGGGCGTATCTGTAGTCTGTAAGCTCCTCCCCTTCCTGCTCCTCCTGTGCTCTTCCTGTCAGGCCGTCAGAGGCGCAGCGGCTGGGTGTTTGGTTAGGAGCGTGTGTCTCTGTGGTTTGTTGTGGCCGAGCTGCTCTGAGAGGATGATGATGGTGATGGTGATGGTCTCTCAGCAGCAGTCGCCCCAGTCCTCTTCCTCTTCCTCTTCCTCTTCCTCCTCCTCTCTGATTGGTCTGAGCTGTTCAGTCGGTGTCGTGTGCTGTCGTTCCTGTCGTTCCTGCTGTTTCCTTCACTCTTCTTCTTTTTGTTGATGGTCAGGCTGTTCCTTTTGCTCTTACGTGTCGTTTTTGTTCTTTTGCGAGCGTTTGGTTGTGTTTTTTCTGCAGTTCAGTGTTGTGTTTTCTCTCCTATCATCCATCTGCATTTCTGTTGACTGGTTTGATCACGCGTCATCATTCAGCGTTCAGTTTGACGTTTTGATAATGATGGACCAGAGGAAGTCTAACCAAACCACAGATATATTTGTCGTATTTATTATTGTGTATTTACATGTATATTCTATCATAATGTGTAGTAAATGCATAGCACTTGTGTAATTGAGTATTTTGCATGCTTCATTAAAGTTAATTGTAATGATCTGAGTGTGTAGCTGAAGTCGTCAGGCTTCTTTTCTGGTTGATCATCATCCCGAAGCTCAGCTGAAAGTGTGTTTATCCTCACATCTGAAACGTCTCGGTCACAAAGCGCAAGTGGACCTTATTTAGTGTGCTCTACATAGACAGCAGCGTCTACAGTGTTGAATGAATCATCACCGGTTCACCTGATCATAGTGAAATGTGTCAGAACAGTTTCACTTCAAAATTCTATAGTCTTTTCACTGTCCCGACTGCTGCAGCCATCAAAATCAAAACGAGTTTGTGTTTACAAGTGAAAACATTGGACATGTTTCCTTTGAGCTTTTGTCAGCTCAATAAAGGTTAAAAAGAATTAGCAAATCACAGATTCTCGTATCTCGTTATAAAATGTCCTAAATTATCTGGAAATTGGGTTGTGTCTCAATAATTGACTTTGCCACCTGTTTTCTGAGATGTTTTGTCTCTCTGTTGAAAAACACACGTGCTGTAGAGCTGCTTCAATATTAAAATAAAACACGATGCCGACTTCCATGTGGGACGGCCCGTGCATCCTGACGTCCTGTCTGTGTAGGGAGGAAACTGATCTCTCATATACTGAGGAGAAAGGTGAAGCACTTTCAGGTCGGCTTGTTAGAGGAACATGTGTATGTGGTTTTCTGGAGGTTTTGATAGTTGTGACAGTGGTGTTTAGCTCAGAGCTCAGCTGCTCTTCCTCAAATCCTGTGACCTTAGAAACATTCGCCATCCCGTTCCTCCGTGTGACCAGAGCAGCTCCGCGTCTCCAGACGTCTCCTGTCGGATCTCTCTAGGATCTTGTCTTCAGTACAAAAACAGCTCTGCTAAACCAACATTATCAGACGGCTGTGTGTGTGTTGGTTGATGGGTGATAGGCAGCTCATTTCATGTGTAATGTTGAAATGAACAACTATTAGTGCGTGTCCCAGAATATTGAAGTGTTTTCCCAACATCTGCCACAATAGAAACATCATATAATGTTATTGCAACAATAACTGTAGCATGTACTCAATGTAATATGAGAAGGCTTATGGATAACCAATGGGTATTATTATAATAATTATTGAAGTCAAATTTAGTCAAAAGATAGCTTTTTTAAAGCATAAAATCTAATGCATTTAGGGGTGTAAAATGCATTGATTTAAGAATGAAAATTAAGTGTGTCAAATATGACGTTTAATAATCACTTCTGGTCTCATTTGTTAACATCAGTTAACATGAGCTAACCCTGAGCAGTACTTATACAGCATTTATTCTACTTAATGTTCAGCTATTATTAATGCATTACAAAATAAATTTTTAAAATTAGGATTTAACGCATTGTGAACTAACATAAATCGTTGTATTTTTGTTAAATAATATTAGCAACGATTTATAATAAATGCTGTATGAAGTATACTGTTTATTGTTAGTTCATGAGGTCATAAAGTGTTACCAGAATTATCAAATTTCATATTTGATGTGTTTAATTTTGATTATTAAATCAATGCATTTTTACATCTCTGTATGTAATATTAGCTTTTATTCAGTTCACTTTGAATTCATTTTGTTTTTAACTCTTTCCCCACCAGCGTTCTTAAAGAGAAGTTGCCAGCCACCGCCAGCGTTTTTGCTGATTTTCACAAAAATTTCATGGCCCCCAGAATATTTTGTTGTATGAATATCTGAACATGCAATACATCCAAATAGAGATCAGAACCTCTACTTTCAAACAAAAAAATCTGTTTTATTCTAGCTTCAAGCATTGTTTTTAACGAATGTAGGTAGGTTTCGTAAAAAACATTTTGATCAAAAAGCTAAACGAAAAAAATTACATTTATATCAAATACTACATCAGGCTCATATTCAGTACTATTATCAATGAAAAGATGCAATAGATTGCTTCCATCAGCACCTGTAAGGCTTGCACAGTCCTTTACCACTTCCTGGATCGACATTTCACTCTGTTACATCAGGCAGTTTTCATTTGATACATATGATATCGCTCGTTTCTATGTCTTCCTGGTCTGTGTTTTTGATCGGCACATCCTAGACTCACTTAGGAGATGCGCTGAAAACACGGAAACCTGGAAAATTCCACTTTTCTGGGATGTGTTTGCTCATGAATAACGGAAAATTCAGTGTTTGGCGGGAAAGAGTTAAAGCACATTGAAATACAACACAGTGTTGTTCCACAGTTGCTGCACAGAATCAAAAAAACGAATAAAAGCACAAATCCACAATAGAACGAATCAAAGCCCATCATGCTGCTGTCAGTGGCGTGTGCTGATGTAGTCTGACAGCAGGCGTCTGGGGACGGAGGATGAAGCGCTGCTGGTCTCGTGACCCTCCTCATCCCAGAGCTCATTTACAGTCTGTGTGTGGGTCAGTGTGTTCTGAGTCCTGCACCGGCACACGCTCGTCACCGCAGCGCCTCTAACGCCTGACTCTGCTGCCGCGCAGGTGAAAAGGTCATGCAAGATGACGAATTCACCTGTGACCTCTTCCGCTTCCTGCAGCTGCTCTGTGAGGGACATAATTCAGGTGAGTCTCACCGGTTCGTTAGCCTTCCAGATCCCCGCTTCGCTTTGACACTGAGCCGTGTTATTTTAGCATCTCAGAGATACTGGAGCAGTAGTTTTTATTAATATCTTGAATTCATTTTTTAAAGTATTTTTATACTTTCTGTTTTCATTTTAATGTAAAAAAAAAAAATCTAAAAAATAAATTAATAAAAAAAAATATGTCTGTCATCTGTACAAAAGTTTGGGATCAGTAAGAAAATTATTGCAATATAAAATAATGTTTTTTATTTTAATATATTTTAAAATGTAATTTATTCCTGTGATGCAAAGCTGAATTTTCATCAGCTGTTACTCCAGTCTTAAGTGTCACATGATCCTTCAGAAATCATTCTGATATGCGGATTTATTATTAGAATTATCAATGTTGGAAACAGTTGTGCTGCCAAATATTTTTTTGGAACCTGTGATTCTTTTTTCAGGATTCTTTGATGAATAACAAGTTAAAAAAGAACAACATTTATTCAAAATATAAACCTTTTCTAATAATGTAAATCTATGTTATCACTTTTTATTAATGTAACACATCCTTGGTGAATAAAAGTATTAATTTTTTACTTAAAACTGAATTTAAAAAAAAAAGTAAAAATTAAAATTATTATTTGATAATAAATCAGCATATTAGAATGATTTCTAAAGGATCATGTGACACTGAAGACTGGAGTAATGATGCTGAAAATTCAACTTTAATTACAGATATAAATTAAATTTTAATGTATATTAATATAGAAACACATTGTTTTACATCGTAAAAATGTTTCACAATATTACATTTTTTCTTTACACATTTTTTCTTAACACAGCCTTGATGAGCATAAGAAACGTCTTTAAAAACCATTAAGAATCTTACTGATCCCAAACTTGTGAGTGGCAGTGTATATCAAACCTAAGACATAACACGGGTGAACATGTTTATTTTATGTCTGTATAGTTTTAGCTCATTTTTATTATGGACACACACCCTGGTACTGAGTAATGTGTCAGATTAGTATAGTGTGCTGCAAATTGTGAGACAATTTTACTTTTATAATCTGATGTATGTCTGAGTGGAAAAGAATATGAAAAAGATTATGAAGGATAGACATTACATGACGTTACATACAGTGATTTGGTGAAATACATTAATTAATCACATGTTTAATGTATGATGTAGCTCTGCTTGTTCAGACAGTGACAGTAACTGTGTGTCTGTACATCAGACTTTCAGAACTACCTGAGAACACAGACAGGAAACAACACGACGGTCAACATCATCATCTCCACCGTGGATTATCTGCTCAGAGTCCAGGTGAGCGATTCTCCACGAACACATCGGGATCACGCTCTCGTAACACACATCTGACACACGTGTGCTCTGCGTGTCCTCAGGAGTCCATCAGCGATTTCTACTGGTACTACTCCGGGAAAGACGTCATCGACGAACAAGGCCAGCGCAATTTCTCCAAAGCAATCAATGTAGCCAAACAAGTCTTCAACACTCTCACAGAGTACATTCAGGTACGATCCAGCGCTCCGCTGCGCTTCAGAGCGGTTCACCGCATTTACCGTCACGTGAGGGAGTCATCAGAGACCTGAGGATCTCCAGTGTTTATGATTTACATGATGGGGAAAAAAACTGAAGTCACAGAATAACACAGAATATCATGGAATTTGGCAAATTTTGATTATTATATATATTATATATATTATATTATTATATATATTAAATGTAGGCCTATACAATTAATCAAGTTCAGTAAAATGAACATATTACTATTGTGTAGCAGAATGCACTTTTTAACATAATTAATAATAATGATAGAAAGATGTATAAATGAAAGAAAATAAGGAAAATTAGGATAATAAATATACAATTTAACTGTTAGCTTCTGTTGAGCAACCCTTTATCTAACCAAAAAAATGTTAAAATGTTTTGTTTTAAAGGAATCAATATATTTTCATTTGATTTGAAATTATTAAGTTTCGCAGAAGTAGTCATTATTAAGTATTCATTATTCAATTATTACGTTTTATGAATTTTTGATGGCAAATTTGTATTCAATCCAGTTTCATAGAGCCGTATTTTTGTTATTAGTTTTGAAATGGGTTAAGTTTGATTACAGGAGAAGTCCACTTCCAGAACAACAATGCACAGATAATGTACTCACCCCCTTGTCATCCAAGATGTTCATGTCTTTCTTTCTTCAGTCGTAAAGAAATTGTTTTTTGAGGAAAACATTTCAGGATTTTTCTCCATATAATGGACTGATATGGTGCCCCGAGTTTGAACTTCCAAAACGCAGTTTAAATGCAGCTTCAAACGATCCCAAATGCGGTTGTAAACGATCACAGCCGAGGAAGAAGGGTCTTATCTAGCGAAACAATCAGTTATTTTCAAAAAAATACAATTTAAATAGTTTTTAAATCTCAAACACTTGTCTTTCTCTCCCTGAACTCTGTGTATTCTGGCTCAAGACAGTTAGGGTGTTTCGAAAAACTCCAATCATATTTTCTCCCTCAACTTCAAAAATCATTTCAAAATCATCCTACATCGCTGCAGAAGCACCGACACAGTGTTTGGAAAGTGAACATGCAAAGAAGATCAAACACCCTTAACAAAAAAGGTAAAACAGTGATATAGGACCATTTTGAAGTTGAGGGAGAAAATGAGATGGGAGTTTTTCGACACCCTAACTGACATGAACCAGAACAAAAACAGAGTTCGGGGAGAGTAAGACAAGATGAGTGATTCGAAAAGGATATAAATTGTATTATTTTTATAACTGATCGTTTTGCTAGATAAGACCCTTCTTCCTCGGCTGGGATCATTTATAACCGCACCTGTGATCGTTTGAAGCCGCATTTAAACTCCATTTTGGAAGTTCAAACTCGGGGCACCATATCAGTCCATTATATGGAGAAAAATCCTGAAATATTTTCCTCATAAAACATAATTTCTTTACGACTGAAGAAAGAAAGACATGAATGTCTTGGATGACAAGGGGTGAGTACATTATCTGTCAATTGTTGTTCTGGAAGTGGACTTCTCCTTTAATTGGTTAGGCATGCTTTTTGATGATTAAGGTCGGATTAAACCATTAAAAAGAAATCCAGAAAAATTAAAATGGAAAATTTGAGGGGAAAAATAAAACAGAATTTGGGGGAAAAAAAACAGTAAATTCAACAATAAATGCTGAAGTGTTTGTGTGGTTTTAGGGCCCTTGTACGGGGAATCAGCAGAGTCTGGCTCACAGCCGCCTGTGGGACGCAGTTGTTGGTTTCTTGCACGTTTTTGCACATATGCAGATGAAGCTGTCTCAGGTAAACATCTACGGTGATGTTCAACAAACACAGCAAACCTTCTACAAATAAACCATGACGCTCAGAACGCCTGTTTACCTGCTCTCATGCCGTTTCTGTTGCTGTGATGTTTTGGTGCTGCAGGATTCAAGCCAAATCGAGCTGCTGAAGGAGCTCATGGATCTTCAGAAGGATATGGTCGTGATGCTTCTGTCCATGCTGGAAGGTGAGTTCACAGAGTTGACTGATTGCCAGGGTTCCCACGGGTCCTTGAAATCCTTGAAAGTTTGTGAATCTGAAAAAAATGCCAAAGCCCTGGAAAGTATTTGAAAATAAACATACATAGATTCAGGTCCTTGAAAGTGCTTGAATTTATTTTGTGCAAGAAGATTTCGGAGAAAAATTCCATATTATTTCCTTCAGTCCGCTAATGTGTTTAAAACCCCTGAAACGTGATGCCTGGAAAATGCAAGTTTCAAGATATTAAGATCACAAAGAATGGCTTGCCAGAGATCCAGAGGACCATCACTTGGCCAGGTGCAGAGCCGAATATTCTTCGGTTTTATGCAAAACAGAAATACGACAAATAGAATATCAGAAAAAGAAGCTTTTTTGCATAGCTGTGTTTGACACGTGAAAACCGTAACAGTGTATCTTACAAGGTAACATGATGTAACCCTCAAAAAATGGTGTCCCCACATTAAGTCCTTGAATTTGAGGGTATTGGACCTGGAAAGTCCTTGAAGGGTTCTTGAATTTAAAGTCAAGCAAGGTGTGGGAACCCTGAGTAACGCTCACGAGCAGAAAGACAAACAATCAACTTTCCCTTCATTTTAGGAAATGTTGTGAACGGCACCATCGGAAAGCAGATGGTAGACATGCTGGTGGAGTCCTCGAACAACGTGGAGATGATTCTGAAGTTCTTTGACATGTTCCTCAAACTCAAAGATCTGACGTCGTCGGACGCCTTCAAAGAGTACGACCCCGACGGCAAAGGCGTCATCTCCAAGAGGGACTTCCACAAGGCCATGGAGAGCCATAAACACTACACCCAATCCGAGACGGAGTTCCTGCTCTCCTGCGCGGAAACCGACGAGAACGAGCTCTTGGACTACGAAGAGTTCGTCGAACGCTTCCACGAGCCGGCCAAGGACATCGGCTTCAACGTGGCCGTCCTTCTGACCAACCTGTCGGAGCACATGCCCCACGACTCGCGCCTCCAGACCTTCCTGGAGCTGGCCGAGAGCGTGCTGAACTACTTCCAGCCGTACCTGGGCCGCATCGAGATCATGGGCAGCGCCAAGCGCATCGAGCGCGTGTACTTTGAGATCAGCGAGTCGAGCCGCACGCAGTGGGAGAAGCCGCAGGTCAAGGAGTCCAAGCGCCAGTTCATCTTCGACGTGGTGAACGAAGGCGGCGAGAAGGAGAAAATGGAGCTCTTCGTCAACTTCTGCGAAGACACCATCTTTGAGATGCAGCTGGCGGCGCAGATGTCCGACGCCGGCGAGCGCTCGGCTAGCAAAGAGGACAGCGAGAGAGAGAAACCCGAGGAGGAGAGTCCCGAGATGGGCTTCTTCTCCGTCACCACCGTACGGACGGCCCTGTTCGCCTTGCGGTACAACGTCATGCTCCTCATGAAGGTGCTGTCCATGAAGAGCCTCAAGAAGCAGGTGAAGAAAGCCAAGAAGATGACGGTGAAGGACCTGGTGACCACGCTGGTGTCCTTCTACTGGAGCGTCCTGCTGGGACTCCTGCACTTCGCCTTCAGCGTCGCTCGAGGATTCTTCCGGATCATTTACAACAGCTTTCTCGGAGGCGGTCTGGTGGAGGGCGCCAAGACCATGAAGGTGTCGGAGCTCCTGGCCAACATGCCCGACCCGACGCAGGACGAGGTGAGAGGAGAGACGGAGGAGGGCGAGAAGAAAACCGCCGACAAAACCTCGCCCGAGGAAGACCTGGCCGACCTGACGGTGGCCACGGACGACACCGACCTCCTGTCCGATATATTCGGTTTGGATCTGAAGAGAGAAGGCGGCCAGTACAAACTGATGCCTCACAATCCGAACGCCAGCCTCACGGATCTGCTCAACACGCCCGTCCCGCCTCCGCCCACACCCTCGCCGGAGCTCCGCAGACGACACCAGGTAACAGGTTCATTTTTCGTGACTGAGACGGCGCACGTCATAAAACGCTGACCGTGACTGTGTTGACGTGCAATACCGCTGATGAAAAAAGACAGAACTAGAGTCTAAATAAACACACTCTATGTCTAAAATGTCTTCAACAAAAAAGAGACGAAAAATCTAGACCTCAAGCTTGAGGTTGCCAGATGTCAAGACTTTTAATCCTCCAAGCAAAGCTTCATTTTCTGCCCAGTGTTTTACTTTCTGTCTTCTTTTGCTGTACTGTCTTCCCAACCTGGCAACCATTCACACACCCGTTGTCTTACACTCATCTGAAAAAGATCTGAAAACGTCAACAAACAAGTTTAGTGAGTTTAGTGATCTCCATTGAGATTCTGCTCAAATGAAAGTGTCATACAGTCGGTCTGTGTTTCTTCACAAGGCTGTTTGCTGCCATTAAACCTTCTCATAATGATCTATAATAAATCCAATCCAAAATTTATTCAGACACCTTCAACATTTCTCACACTATCACAGTTTATTTGCAACAGTTTAGAAAATGGTAATAAAATATGACAAGAAATCAAGAGTTTAACTGTCAGAACAGATTCATGCAACAAAACATGGTCAGGTCAAAGTGTCCGATCAAATTTTTGGTCGCCAATTTTACTGGTAGTCCACTGTATGAAGAATTTTTGGGTATAATATGTCATAGTTTACTTTATTTTACTATCCTCACTTACATAAATGAATGTCCTGCACGCACTAGTAGAAAAAATGTCAAAAATTATATCTGGTGTCCGAATAATTTTTGCTTTGACTGTATGTGGCGTGACTTTAATATAAGATTTAGTTGACTAAAGCTAGACTAAAATTCCCAGACTTTTAGCCAGCTAAACCTTGACTAAACAGGACAGGTTGACTAGACACAGGACTAAGACTAAATTAAAAACAGCTGACAGAATTAACACTAGTTGTCTCGTAAATGGCTCACCAGATCCGCTCAGTACCAATAACTACATGAATCTGTTGGGTTTTTAACTCTTTCGCTGTTGGTTCTGTCAGACGAAGGGCTCTTCATCCTCAGCAGACAACAGTGAAGTTACGGAGGAGACCAAATCAGTGCCTGAGAAAGCAGAGTAAGTCCATTTGTGCCAGTGTGTAGACCGATAGTGCTGATGTCATCGTCATAATCACTGTATACTGAGTTCTGATTCGTCCTCTTTCTAAGAGGGGAAAACGGAGAGAAAGCACAGAAGAAGAAGGAGGAAGCGGTGAAGAGGAAGGTCAGACAGCACTACGAGCCTGATCTGCAGGAGTCGGCCTTCTGGAAGAAGATCATCGCTTACCAACGCAAGCTGCTGGTCAGAGCCCTGGAGATCTCATAATGTCATGATGACAGATGCAGAATGTCAGACGGATCATAGAGGCGCTCTCTCAGGAGCGTGTGCTCACGCGTGTGCTCTGACGCCCTGTCTCTGTCTCTTCTCCCGCAGAATTATTTTGCACGAAACTTCTACAACATGAGAATGTTGGCTTTGTTTGTGGCCTTTGCAATCAACTTCATTCTGCTGTTTTACAAGGTAAGCCACGCTTCAGCGTTTACTTTTCACGTTCACGAGTCCCGTGTTTGCTAGCGTGTCGTCTCTTCGCTGCATTTGTGTACTCGAGCGTGCGTTTTGTCCCGTGAGCAGGTGTCCACGTCCTCGGCCGTCACCGAGGGGAAGGAGGTGTTGCTCAGCTCGTCCTCAGACACCAGCGTGCGGTGGGATCCTCTGGGCGGCTCCGGCGCTCGTCCCGTCACTGTGCACTTCGTGCTGGAGGAGAGCAGCGGCTACATGGAGCCCACGCTGAGGATCTTGGCCATCCTGCACACCGTCATCTCCTTCTTCTGCATCATCGGCTACTACTGCTTGAAGGTACCGCTGAACCAGCATCTGAACTAAAGCATCGGCAGAATCAAACGCTGAAACTGATTTGTTTGTTAGTGGTTTCTACATGTCTCCTGAAGTTTGATGGTTTGTGCTCTCAGCAGCCATTAATTCACACATTGTTTGAATTCGATCAGTTTGACAGATCACATGACCTCAGCTGTAATATTATTCACACAAGGTACTGGGTTTGATTTCCTAATAATGAAAGCGAGGCATGCCGTTTCATTTGTGCAAATGAAATCCAGTTATTGAAACAATAAACCTGCCAGATTTACATGAGAGATGAAATACCCAGCAGCATCAGTCCGAGGAGGTTTTAATAAACGCTTCAATTATTATTCTAAAGAGCCTTTAATAGAAAGCAGAGCTGATGATTGATAGCGCTTCATCCGACTGCTGTTTCTCCTCAAGGTTCCTCTGGTGATTTTCAAGCGTGAGAAGGAAGTGGCCAGAAAGCTGGAGTTTGACGGTCTGTACATCACCGAACAGCCGTCAGAGGACGATATTAAAGGCCAGTGGGACCGGCTGGTCATCAACACGCAGTGAGTGACAAACGAGGCTCATGGGTAATGGGGTTGTTCTCACCTAAACTGATTTCGGTCAGGAACATTGCTGTAATGAGGCGACCCAGTGATGGAGGGCAGAGCAAAAATACCGCACCATTTTACAGAATAACTAATGAACTAATGGACTCATGCAGCGCCGCATGACGTGACGAAACGGACTCACTCCCGTCATAATCAGTGAGGTTTACTACGCTGGAAGCTCCTGTCGGGCATCAGTTTCTGTTTTTATGTTTCTGATGCCACTTTATTTTTCCTGTACTTCTGAAATGGAATCATTTTCAAATCATCCAAGAGTTCATAGACACCATTTTTTTATTATATTATATGTAGGTTTTCATACTTGGAATTTCACACAATTTAAAACATTATTAAAAGAAAATTTTAATTGTTTAAATTATTAGTAATACATTAACTGTGCATTTAATATTAAAGTAATGCGACAGTTTCTATTTACATATGAAGAGTTTATTTGCAAAAATAATATTTTTTATTATGTTATCATGTTTTTATTGTGTTTTATTGTGTTAGCTGTATTTTTTTCTAGTTATTTTTACTACTATTACTACTAAAATAATATTACTATTATTTAAGTTATTTTCAACTGCAGTTTGATTGAGATTAATTGGAATGTACAATGAAAAAACATGATTTTTGAAAATTGTTAAAAACAGAATTCCCTGTTTTTGCAAATGAACTCTGCATATAATACCATTGTTATTCTTTTTTTTTTAATTATTATTAAATCAGGGTTTCCCAAATTGGGAAATGCTTACGCTAAAATTAATTAAATAAAAATATAATAAATAAAAATAATAAATATACATTAAAATGTATTGAGAATACGTACTGAGCAAAATAAAAATGTTTAAAATAGAATAAAGGTTTAGCTGACTGGAACATTTTTAAATGAAATGAGATTCTTAAAAACAGCCGGTTAAAACATTCATTTTGTAATCATAATGTGCACATGTACATTTCTGGTGTCAGGACTGGATTCCATAATGAGTTTCTAAGGGTGTTTTCACACCTGCCTCATTTAGTTCGGTTGAATCGCACTAGAGTTCGTTTTCCCTCTTGGTGCGGTTCGTTTGGGCAGGTGTGAATGTAGCAGTCGCACTTGAGTGCGCACCAAAAGCGGACCAAAAAAGCGTACCGAGACCTCCTTGAAGAGCTGGTCTCGGTACGCCTTCAAATGAACACTGGAGCGGTTCGTTTGTGGTGAGAACATGATCCGAACTCGAACAGACCCAACTGCAAAAAGTACTGCACCTTTTTGGACTAATCCAGCTGCCGTCATCAGCTGCGCTGTGCATTATGTGATGAGCACAAGTATTTGTTGACAGTTAGCGCTTTAACAACAGCCCCATGGCAGCTCGCGGACAAACTTGGAGTTGTGAGAAGGTGCGGAGCCTCATAGAAATTACAATCATAGAAATTATAGGGATACAATCAGCCGGCGCAGTCGTCCCTCCATACTAAAAAACGGCGTGTTGTCTGGCGGCTTCTTCTCCTCTCTTTGTTTACTTCCGGGAGTTCCATTGGAATATTCCCGCACGTTAATTCTGACTACTCGAACAGCAGTTTAGGAAATACGCTCAACGACACATCTGGCCAACGAGTGATGTGGATGTTGTCACATGACTGCATTTTGGTTCGTTTCAACTGGTTCGGACCCGAGCAATCAGTGTGGTGTGAAAAGGACCCTTCATTTGTCATTTGTTGCCCTTGGTCCGGACCAAATGAACCGAACCACAGATGTGAAAGCACCCTAAGTCGATCTCCACTGCTGTTGTTTGATGGGGATCTTAGTGATTTATGAATGTGTTTCTGTGATCTAAAGGTGAAAATTCATCTGTGTTTCTCAGGTCCTTCCCAAACAATTACTGGGATAAATTTGTGAAGCGAAAGGTGAGTTTGGAGACATTTACACACTTACAGACAGATGAGCAGCTCTGATAAAGACCATCTGAATTAACACTCTACGTGTGTCTGTGTGTGTGTGTGTGTGTGTGTTTGCATGTGTGTGTGTGTTTGTAGGTGATGGATAAGTACGGAGAGTTTTACGGACATGATCGGATCAGTGAGCTGCTCGGGATGGATAAAGCTGCGCTGGACTTCAGTGACGCCCATGAGAAAAAGAAACCAAAGAGAGACAGTTCACTGGCCGCAGTGTGAGTGTTGATATGTGCTGTTGAGCATTCACTAACATGGACAACAACTGTCTCTTTGAATTTGCACCACAATAACTAACCGTTAGTTCAGCTCATCCTGCAGGGGGCAGTAATGCGTAAACGGCCACACAATCCCTCACATGACATTAATAATCAATCTCTAATTATAAATGATTTTTCAAGCATTGCTCATTTGACTAATGAATTCAACCGTTTCCCTCCTTTATTTCCAGACTGAACTCCGTCGATGTGAAGTATCAGATCTGGAAGCTGGGCGTCGTCTTCACTGATAACGTCAGTACCTGCTCCTCGTGTGTGTGTGTGGTTTGTGCTGGTTTGGTCAGGTCTGATCTGGTTTGTGTGATGATGTGTCCCGCAGTCGTTCCTCTATCTGGCCTGGTACATGAGCATGTCCATCCTCGGCCACTATAACAACTTCTTCTTTGCCGCCCACCTGCTGGACATCGCCATGGGCTTCAAGACCCTCAGGACCATCCTGTCCTCTGTCACACACAACGGCAAACAGGTACCGGTTACCACATCACTAAATGACCTTTTGTTTGGCAATGCAGGGTTCTCACAAGATGCTTAAAGTGCAGTTCAGTTCAGTTCAGTTTTTCATATTCTATGGTAATTATACAAAAATATAATATTCTGTATATGTAACATATAGTTTTACTGTACATCACAAAAAATAATCATTTTATTAATTTCAACAAATTTACGGTCAATACAGACGCTGAATATCTGTTGTCTTTGGATGCGTCCATTACATCCGACACGTTTTTTTCCACTGACACGCCTCCAACTCAGGGCTTAAAGAAAATTTAGAGTTTCCCACTCGTAATAACGACTTTGTGGTGGCGTTCATGTGCGTCGATCTATCTGACACGACTCGAACGCACCATAGGGATACTAGAAACTTCCCGCCAGGTGTGTTGAGCCACGTTGGAGCTAAACTCTGCAGGACAACGACCCTCCAGGAGTTTGGGCACCTCTGACGTACAGTCGAAAATCTCAATCAGTTAAACCATTGCGTTGCAAAATGGTTCACTGTTTTGAAGCACTCCAATCAGATTATGAATCATTTGACTCGGTCACTTCTGGTGTTGCGAATCATTTAGATCCGGGCTTCAAATCATGTATCACGAATCATTTGATTTACATCAGGACTTCAGTGTGGGTTTGTGAACCTTTCTTTTTTTTTTTTTTTATTAAACCGTTAAAAACATGAAATCATTAAGGCAGTACAGTTGTAAAAACATAACAGAGGAAAGAAAAAAGTATACACAAATACAAATGCATGTTTTCCATGGATTAACTATAGTAACCATATCTGTTTTTTTTTTTTTTTTTTTTGTTTTGTTTTGTTTTGTTTTTTGAGTAAGGGATGTGATGTAAGGGAAATTACACCCTTGAGGGCACATAGGATGAATACAGAGATGCAGTTCTTTAGGATCAACAGAGATTCTTTGCACGTGCATCACTTTATATTTGCCAATATATGTTATAAGTACATTTTTATTTATCTATTTGTCTTTTTTACAATTCGAAAGACATTATTTGATAATCAGTTTATCTATCTATCTATCTATCTATCTATCTATCTGTCTATCTATTTATCCATCTGTCTGTCTGTTAGTGTGTCTGTGAGATGTTTTTGAGTGTTTGTTCTGTGTGTCCAGGGATCATTTCAATAACTCGTGGTTATGTAATAAGCTCTGCTTACGCATTAGAGACACATACAGCTGTATTACAAAATCATAATATATCATAACTTAGAAATTAAAAAAACATTGCAAAATAGTTATAGCACCTGAGGGCCTCACAGTCTGAGATGCTCTGATGATTGTTATTGATTATAGAACAGACACAAATATGAGCTGAATGCTACTGAATTAACTCAGTCTCTGTGTGTGTGTGTGTGTGTGTGTGTGTGTGTGTGTGTGTGTGTGTGTGTGTGTGTGTGTAGCTGGTCCTGACTGTCGGTCTGCTGGCGGTTGTGGTGTATCTCTACACTGTGGTGGCTTTCAACTTCTTCCGTAAGTTCTACAATAAGAGTGAAGATGGAGAATCACCAGACATGAAGTGTGACGACATGCTAACGGTGAGCTAACAGCTAATACCGCACCACAAGTATAGTTACTGATTTTATGGGATTTTTATAGTTACTGCTGATGAGGTTAAATGCTGTTTTTTCTGTGATTAATCACAATCTCTCTTGAACCTGCAGGCGATGTTTGTTTGCACTAATAGCTCATTATTACAAAACTGACAAACGCACGAGTCGACCAAGAGCACGTATGAATAAAAATCACACACGAGATCTCTGTCATTGCAGAAGAGATCTCAATATGAACTCATCACATGATTGATTTTCAGCTCTAGTGCCTCATTGAGTGCGTTTCTCCGAGGGATTGTAGGAGATATGAAGTACATATGAAAACGAGACGTAACTGAGACGTTCTCCTCTGCTCAGTAGATCTCACATTACTCCTGATGAGATCAGAGGACGAGGGCCTGAACGCTTGACCTTCACCTCTGATATTTAGCGTCTGCTGTGATTTCCTGCGCTGCGTTTAATTGGTTGCGTGTGGTTAAATGTGTTCTTCGGATGAGAACATCACCGCTGCCGCTGCCGCTGCCATCGCTCATTTGTGACGTTAGTGCTGTTGCTAAGCACAAACGACCGGACGGTCATTAGGACTGCAGCGCATTAACGGCCGGAGCAGTCAGCTAGAACAACAGACTAATTAACAAACTAAACAAACCCAGAGAGAGAGAGACAGGCCCGTGTCATTCATCAGATTCATAGGAACGTGTGTTTTTAGGTTGAAAGATGTCATAATTTGAGTCATAAATCATCATTTACTCACCGTTATTTCCTTCATAACTTTCCCTCATATATAAAATTATATTATATTAATAATAATTATTATTTTTGTTTTTAAATAAAAGTAAAATGAAACTGAAAATTGTTAAACACTTCTATTATTATAGCAGTATTATTATTAACAGTTAAACAAAATGTCCTGTCGGTGCTGTTAGCCTAGCGGTGAGAGCACTGTCATATAGTGCAACTGCACCTCTGGCGACCCGAGTTCGAGTCCCGACTCGTGGTCTTTTGCCAATCCTGTTCCCAACTCTCCACCCCACGCTTTCCTGTCATTCTCTACTATCCTCTCTGTTCAAAAGCATGAAAAGGCCCCCAAAAGAATCTTGAAATATGATTATTTAACAAAATGTTGGGATGTTATTTTTCCATACATGAAATCAGGTTTATGAGACTCTGATTCTTCAGTGACAGGTGTTTGACGGACGCGTGCTGAGAGCTCTATAAGGACACAAGTGTGTGTGTGTGTGTGTGTGTGTGTGTGTGTGTGAGCTTTAATCCGCTGGGAAGCAGCCACCCGTGCAATTCCATTTCTCTCTGTTTCCTTCCTGTTTTTGTCTTCCTGTCAGTGCTGTGCTCCTGTCTGTCTCTCTGTCTCTGCTCCTAATAAGGGAAGACAGTTTGAGTGAAAGAGAAGCGTTTGTCAGAGACGGTGACGGACATTTTAGTCTCAGATCCAAACACTTACAGCTGCGCAGATCACTGTCTGGAGACACATGCGTGTGTGTGTGTGTGTGTGTGTGTTTCCAAAGGCATTAAGTGTTTAATTAAAGCAGTAAGTCACTGGATGTCGTGTTTTAGTGATTTTAGCATTTTTGTCATGATATGAAGTATCTGAAACCCAGGGTTATTATAATTAACCAAAACTAATATCATGTTAAAAACATTTGTGTTGCTTGAAATGAATGTTAACTTAAAATAATCCTTTTAATTTCAGCAATTTGCCAAGGCAACATTTCTCACTTTCATTTAGTTTAACTTAATGTACTAAAATAACTAAAACTGAAATAAAAATTAAAAACAGTCTATAGACATAAAATAAACAAAAACAAATAAAAATCTGCTGCAGTGAACTTAGTGTTTGTCTTGATTTTTGTTGATTGTTAATGAATCTTGCAACATTCAAACTGTTATTTTGTTGATTGCTATGAATCTGCTCTGAATCGGTGTGTAAAACTCTATAGAAATAAATGTGACTTGACTGATTTTACTGTCAGAACAGTCTGTTTTGCTATTTTGAGTCTGTAAATTCCAGTATGCTAATATTAACTGCAATACTGCGTGTGTGTATGTGTGCGCGCAGTGCTACATGTTCCACATGTATGTTGGCGTTCGTGCCGGCGGCGGCATCGGTGATCAGATCGAAGATCCGGCTGGTGATGAGTACGAGATCTACCGCATCATCTTTGACATCACCTTCTTCTTCTTCGTCATCGTCATCCTCCTGGCCATCATTCAGGGTGTGTATCTGTGTGTGTGTGTGTGTGTGTGTGTGTGTGTGTGTGTGTGTGTGTGTGTGAAGTGTGTTTGGTGTATCTCACATGTGTGTGTGTGTGTTTCAGGTCTGATCATCGATGCGTTTGGTGAGTTGAGAGACCAGCAGGAGCAGGTGAAAGAGGACATGGAGGTGAGACGCACACTGAACGCTGATGTGAAGTCTGCCGTGTGTGTGTTCGATTAAACATGCATGTGTTTTGCCTCCTGCAGACAAAGTGCTTCATCTGTGGGATTGGAAACGACTACTTCGACACGGTTCCTCACGGTTTCGAGACGCACACGCTGCAGGAACACAACCTGGCCAACTATCTGTGAGTCCTGCTGCTCCTCCTGCACTCACACGTGCCGCTTCAGTCGCTGATTCTCCCGCATTCAGCAGTGTTAATGATTCTGTCCTCTAGCGATTTACCTGCGGAGAGTCGGAGACAAACAAATAAATGAGATACGCGATCAATACGACGTCCAGACGAGCCGCCTTTGGCAAATAAACAGAAGTGAACACAATGCATGATTTAACTGAGAATGTAAGAGCAGTGCTGACAGAAATGAATCCCAGCAGTGACTGAGACCGTGAGCTGCATTAGACGCAACACGCCAGCCATCTTCACAAACTAGTAATGACGATCACTTATAAATCTGTCGTCAACAAAAGAGAAGCTTTGAGGCTCCCTGTGGTTTCCTGCCAAAATATAAGCTTGATCATTTAACATTTGAAAGTGAAAAAAATGATGTAAATGCTAAAGTCGTGTTTATGCACATTTTTGCTTATTTGTTTGGCAGAATTGGATCAGTGAATGTCAGCAGCAAAGACACTGGTCAATAAAATGGGATTAAATACATAAAGGATATTTGTGTTTTTTAACATGTTTAACCCTCAAAAACAGAGACATGGCTAAGCTCATGGCTAAGAATAACTATTCTTCTTAAATATTTACAATTTTTAGAACCACTAATCCAATTTGAATGCTTTAAAAAGTATCATATCGCTTTTTGAATGTATCACTTTTTTTGTATCACATTTTGATCAACATTGATTCGTCAGAAGAAACCAATGCATGCTGCTTTAGTCCCACCCCCGTGCCCAGTTCTGTCATCTGTTCAACCAGCAAACATAGGTGTTGGTCTTTTAAACCACCAACTAGCATATTTCTTTGGAAATTTGAACAAATGCAAAAAGTAAAAAGGAGTAATGTGCGTTGTGCGTGCATGAAAACAAACACAAAATAACTCATTTGCATGACAGCACTCTCTAGAAATGCACAGAAAAACACACAACAGAACTTTGACAAAAAGCAAAAACAAGGATGAAACAGCGGTACTTATCAGATAAAGCACTGGAATTTATGTTTTCACATGGCTTATACGCTGCCCCGATGCGGAATGCAGCAGACGGATTGATCCATTTGGCTGTTATATTATGTAAATTATTCTTATATAGTTTATAAAGATCATTTGCACTATTTTTTCTGTTGCACTCTGTATATTTCTTTCTCATTGTGTGTGAATCATTTGCACTGTTTGTGTATTTGTTGCACAAGACAATTAGTGCAGTTGTTTTATTTACTACTTGCACTATTTCCGTTTGTTGTTCATACTCTGAAAATATATTTCTCTGAACCTTTTTTTTCTTTTTTTTTTTTTTTTTTTATAACTGTTTTCTTATTATGTAACACTGTTTCCATTTACTTCCTAAACATTTTTGAACACATCTATATTGTCAGTAAACTAAATAGACCTGTTTTTCACTGAAAAGCGCCTGTAACTTTTATCTAATATTGTAATGGCTATAATGTAACTTGCTTGGGGAATGTTATATGTAGACAAAATTTTATTTGGTAGTGTAAAACCAAATACAACTTTATAAAGAAAAAAATCCAACACTTTAGGAGTTTCTGTTTGAGTACACAGTAAAAAAAAAAAAAAAAAACTAATTGTTGCTTGTGTTTTTCTAAAAATTTTGCAAATTCATTCATTCTTAGAGAAGAAAAAAGGAAAATTTGGACTTTTAATTAGCTAGACTGACACTTCACTTGATGCTGACTGCTTGAATAGGTCTGACAAACAAAGAAAAGTGCAGGTGTGTCAGGTGCACTGAAAATGTTCCAGGTCTTTAAGGGTTAATAATTGCAGGTTTATGTCACATTCTAAGTTTGCATTTCACTGTTTATATTCATTCTGAGGAATCCTGAATCTGTGTCTGTTCAGTGAGATGAGTCAATGCATGTTGACATTTAGTCTAGAACTACAGTATCATCATGTTCACGCATTTCTCTCAACATGGCAACACGAGAGCCGACAGTCAATACATGGGAAACATTTGAAATAGTAACTTCAGTATTTTCTTGTAAATTAAAAAGTAACGATTTTCTTAAGAACAGTAATTTGATTAGTATCTGATTACATAATAACTCAAAAGACTCTATTAACCACACATACAGTAACCTGTGTCATGTTGTGTGTCTTTGCAGATTCTTCTTCATGTATCTCATCAACAAGGATGAAACAGAGCACACAGGCCAGGTATTTCCCATCATCCTCTCTCATTGGTTCTCATGTGTTGATGGTTCTGATCCAGGAAAACGTTCATCGCGTCCTGCTCAACACACACGCTTGTTTGTCTTTCAGGAGTCGTACGTTTGGAAAATGTACCAGGAACGTTGCTGGGAATTCTTCCCCGCTGGCGACTGTTTCCGGAAACAATACGAGGACCAGCTCAATTAACACACAGACACACACACACACACACACACACACACACACGGATGGCTCTTACAGTGGCGATTCTGTCAGCTGGAACGCTTTGGACAACATGTGAAGTTTCTCGCCGCACTTTTCTGCCATCCGACGCTTCTTCATTTCATCAAAGAACTCACAGACTGATTGAAGAGGAGGGGAGCAGGACGTCGTGAAGGAGGACGAGCGAACGCTGCACGCTTCTTTGGACGGGGATCCGGTGCCTTATGCAAGACGAAGACGAGCCGGAGCGAGCGCTGGAACCCCTCAGGACTCCGATCTTCTCCTCTGCTGATCCGTTTCTTGCTTTGTTTTCCGTTCTTTCGGTAATGCACCCATGCAACTGCAGAGTTACTCTTTATATAGTCGAAAAAATCTTTCATTGCATGTTTATTATGCAAGTTTAAGGAAAACATTTGAAACGTAAAGACGCAAGCTGATCTATATCACACCTGCAGTTTTATAGGTTTAAGAACATTTATTAAGGTGTCTCTGTCCTGTCGCAGTATATGACGGACTTTCCTCCGTCGTTCGCCGAGAACACGTCCATTACCGGAGAGAAATGCATTCGCACTAGATTTAGTTTGACGCAGAAGCAATACCCATTCAGGGAGTCCACCCTACACCCTACGCCCTACACGCTACGCCCTGTACACTACGCCCTACGGCGACGGAGGAGCGAACATCGCCGTTTCCCCGCAGGAGCTCGACTCACGCTTACTAACCGCAGAAACGCCAACACGTCACGCGCAAAGGCCCGCGGGATCGCCGGCGCATCTCCAGACATTTCCCATCCTTCAGGAAACCACTGCACTTTCTTTCATAGCCATGACGAAGACCAGATGCTTTTCTTATTTGTTCTATACGAAACAATGTGAATCATTGCAATAACAACAAATGGGCTAAAAAAAAAAACCAGCCGCAACTATGTGAGAGAAATTTTACTCATGTAAAGAATTTTGATAACAAAAAAAAACCTCATCGGAAAATAACCTGTCAGACTTTAGTGTACCGTGTAGAGTTGTGCGCATATAACTGTGTGTGATCTGTAAAGGGAACTCAAAGACTTGCATGATTTTGACAAATAAAGCGATTATTTATTGATGCTTGTAGGTGAGGATGTGCTTACGGTGACAAACGTCGTTCTTCAGGTGATCTGCTCCTGCGGACGTGGCCGAATGAATGAAAGCGCATGGAAATAATGGTTTATTTCACACGTGTTTTCCCATTTGCTCAGTGGGTTGGTGAAAGAGTGTGATGACGATTCATCTTTGAAGGTAAAAAGCTCAGTTTGAACAACTGCTTTGTCAGGTCATTTCAAGTGTCTCGTTCATGATGACATGAGCGGAATTAACCCTCATAATCCAGTCAAAGCCTGAACTATTTTCACACTGTGGGCCCGTTTGGGCGCATACGATCCTTATTCTATAAAACAGTCAAAACTTAGTATTTTGCAACTGTATTGCATCTGATCAGCAACTTCTCGGTAATGAAAAGTTTTACCTACGTTATTACTGCGTATTTATTAATTTAAAAAAAAATGTAATAAATTATTTTAAATTCTATTAAACAAATGCAAAATATGTTGATGTTTTTGTCCAGTATCACTGAGGAATTTTATTTGAATTTGTCACTGTGTGAAATGTATGGAAAAAAAAAATAAGAATCACCAATAATAACCCTCTTGGAATTAATGGCATTTAACTCAATTACTAACTAAAAATAGTTTTCATCAATAGACAATTGACATTTATCAATAAAATTGTCCAAAAGTGTGGAAGATATGGGGAAAAGAAGAAATATGTTTTGCAAAAGTTTTTGAAGTATCATTGATTCCCTTGCATTTTTTTTTAGAGATTTGTATGTACTGTATTCTAGGTCAAAATGGACGTGAACGCATTATGTTAAGGTTGCATGTAAATCTTTCTTTCAGTCGTTCAGTGTGTTGCAGGAGCTGCTGCTGTGAATCTACAACAGTCTGAGCTTTGAAGAAGAAGAAGAAGAAGGTACGTGATGCACAATCAAACACCACAAGACGTCCACACATGATTGCGGTGCTCGGAGTGTTTCAAAAGAGCAGGAGAAAGCCTGTTTTTTGTGATTATGAGTCCTTTAAAATGTTGGCTTTCAAAACAGGCCTCATTGTCTCTAGCGACTGAGAATAAATGTGAAAAACTCTGTTTATCCTCTGAACTGGGAGTGGATCCAAACAAAGAGCCCATCTGATTCCAAAGAGCGACTTTTGGTGAAGCCATTTCCAAACACAATCAGCTCGCTGGATGTTCCGGGGGAAAAAAGCTCCTGCTGGATTTGTTTTGAATGTCCTGTGAAGACTGGGGCTGTAAATCAAGCGTTCATGTTCACAGCGACTGTAGCTGAATATTGAGAGATTCTCACCTGCGCTGCGACGCTTCAAAGAAACAACGAGGGCGTTTTATCTGAATGCGAAGTCCAGACGCGGCCGACAGCGTGAGAAATCGTTTTATATTCAAGATGTGGAAACTAATAATTTTCCTGTCCTCCAGCTAACTGCAGAAAATCATCATCAGTCGCTCAGAGTGTGAAATGAAGCAGTGAGCGTGTCTGTATCTCACAGTGGATCTTCCAGAATATTCTGGAATGATTCGTATCTGTCCTGCAGGTCCAGATGGAAGTGAACACCAGTGATGGGGAAAGTTACTTTTTTTTACATTGCATTACTCCCTAAAAATAGTAACAAATTGCTTTACTTGGTTACTATTTACGGAAAGTAATGCATTGCGTTACTGGACAGAGTTTGCTTGTTTGTTTTAATATAGAAAGTTATATTTTTGGCAAATATAAAAGCCTGTTCAAACCAAAAGCCAGAAAATGAAAGTTCAACACTCTTCAGCAATAAAAAAAAAGGAAGAATAAATGTTAGTTTATCTTGAGTAATTTTTGTTTATTAGTATGGTTGAATTGGATCATCGAAGGTCAGCAGCAAAGACGTTGGTTAATAAAATGGTATTAAATACATAAAGGATATTTATATTATTTAACATATTATTTATTATTATTATTGCATTAACATTATTTCAGGTTGAACTGTTTTTATTCATTTTGAGGAAAACTGAATCTTTTTTTTTTCTCTCTCGTGAGTGAGATGAATTAATGCATGTTCACATTTATTCTAGAACTAAAGTAAGATCTTACTCCCAATTTCTCTTAATATGGGGGCAGGAGAGCTTTCACTCAATAAATGGGAAAAAAGTAACTAGCGTTACTTATTTGAAAAAGTAGCTCAGATATTTTCTTGTAAATTAAAAAGTAATGCATTAAAAAGTAATCTGATTACATAACTTGTGTTACTTGTAATGTGTTTCCCCCAACACTGGTGGACACTTTCATCACTCTCTTGAACATCTGTAACGGTCTGAAAATTTCAGATGTGATGAGTGGAGGTCAGGGATGGGTAGGTTTGATACAGATTAACCATCATAACCGATCCCGATGCTTCATTTATGACAGGAACCGCAGACGTCCGACCCTTGACCTTTGCAGCGCTGCACCTTCATTAGCCTTCATTCACTTAACGATAAAACCGTCAGCGGTAGATCAGATTGAAGCGGGTTGACCATCTGTGTATCTGCTGGATTTCTTTCAGGCAGATGAAGTGTTTCTCTGGCGTCTGAAGAGACTCTGTGAGGAGCGGCGCTCTGAAGCACATGATTGGTTTGATTGTCCACTTGATTAAAGGATGAAAGTCCCTTTGAGCGACTGTCCGGTGCGTCTTTCTGCAGGTTTAAATCCGTTTGAGCGTTTCTGTTCTGTTCCCGTCAGCCATCAGTGGCTTTCATGAGGACTGATAACGGAGAACATCCTTATCTCACTCCGGCTGTCTGTCTTCGTCTTTAGCTGTTTAAATGTGTGTCCCACTGTCAGTCTGACATATACTCACTTTACGCTGTCTGTTATCATTGATAAAGCATTATATATCATGTATTATATAACATATAATGTGTCTGTGGTGTCATAGGTTAGTTGTGCTGGTTAGTTACAGTGTTAGGGTTCGTTTTAACTCGGCAGACGCTCATAAAGTGGTTCAGATGTCACTGCCATCAAATGCAGATTGAAGTCAAAGTAATCAGCACGTAATTATTTTGACTGCAGGGCTGATTAGACAGAATGTCACGGGTTAGTTAGGTCGAGTCAGTGAGTTGGTGTGGACGGTTTACTATCAAAGCGCTCAGAATGAGCATCGGTTTCTACATAAAGCCTCAGTGCAAAATGATTAAATGGTAATCGCTGAAGAACCTCTGATAACCATGTAAACATCATCAGATTTCACTCTGTTCATCATGACGGTATGATGACGGTATACATCACCACTTGCATCTCAGGAGTTTGTGAAGATTCATTCATATGTGTTTGATTCTCTCCAGCGCCGCTCAGGAACCGGATCTCGCTGATGATGAACAGATGATTGTTTGTGCGGCTGAATTATTACTGTTGTTAACATGTATTTTCACAAGTATATAGAATCCCAGCAACCACCTTCAGTGACACAAACCAGCGGCCGACAGTAAACCGCTCCGTGAACGATTTCATTCACGCATCAGATTTTTGTCTCGGTTGTTTCTCCTCAATGATACATTAACTAGAGAGCAAATTTAGACATTTTTGCTTCTCGGGTAAAAGTTCTCATCTGAGCTGATCTAGAATTTAGAATTTAAAAGCTGTTTAATTTCACCAGAGAGAAACATCTTGAGACAAAGTCTAGACTTCAGTGAAACACGTCTGAGTTGTCGAAGAAAAACCTTGAGTGATTCATCAGCTGTAAATGCTGTATCATTGATTATAACCAATCATGGGAAGCGTATTAATGACAGATGCTGTGACTAAATCTGTTAATGAATCTCTAATCAACTATAAATGAGACACTTCGAGTGAATCAATTGAGTGAAGTGATTCAGTGCTGTGTGTTCAGTTCACTGTTTGTTCTTCAGTACAGAACCATATATTCCTTTTCTGTGATTTATGTCTGATGTGTATCACACAAGTGTTTTCTCTGTGTGTGTGTGTGTGTGTGTGTGTGTGTGTGTGTGTGGGGTCTACATGATTGCTCAGATCAAGCTCTTGATGTCTGACTCTCCGTCATCAGGAACAGCTTCAGTCTGTAAATGCTTGTTTTCCTCATCAGTTCATTTGGACAGAACAGAACACATTGTTCACTCACTAGTGTACGAGACTTTGAGAGACATTCAAGGAGTTTCTCACTTTAGAAACAGACTCTTCAGATTCTCCCTGATCAGATGAAGCTCATATTTCACCCCTAAACAACAGGCAAGAAAAGTTATATTTTGCATAGAAAAGAAAAACTCTTTTAGGACCATTAAGATTTTCTTTTCCGTATGATTTTCTTTACATTAGTAATTTTTTTTAGACTTTAATGTAATGATTAATGAAGAAAAATGTCCAAAGTTGCTCCAAACCTGTGTTGAAAACGAAAGATGTTTTCAAGAATGTTGGGAACCAAACAGTTGTCGGTAGCCAGTGTGAATTTGTGCTCACCCTCAGATCATCCCAGATGTAGATGAGATTGTTTGTTCATCAGATTTGTAGAAATGTGTCATTCCATCACCGTCTCACCAATGGATCCTCTGCAGTGAATGGGTGCCGTCAGAATGAGAGTCCAAACAGCTGATAAAAACATCACAATAATCCACAAGTAATCCACACCACTCCAGTCCATCAGTTCACATCTTGAGAAGACAAAAGCTGAAATAAATCCATCATAAAGGTGTTTTTAACTACAAATCATTGCTTTCGGGCCAAAATACAAGTCTATAATCCTTAATAATGCTGTTCAGTCAAAGATCTGGCTGTTGATGTTCAAGTAAACAGCTTTCAGATCTACAAAACTAACTGAACTCTAATGGCAAATGACTTTTTATAATTATGTAATACATGTGTTTTTCTCCCGTGTTTTCCATCAGGACTCATCAGAAAGAGAGTAAGACCTGAGAAAAACATCCTCTGAAGAAGGACACTGTGTACGTGCGTGTGTGTGTGTGTGTGTGTGTGTGTGTGTGTGTGTGTGTGTGATGTGACCCCAACTGACTCCATCTCTCTCTCCGTCTGTGGTGTGAGACGGGCCATGAGGGTGACGGGACTGTAATTACTGACACTGCAGTGATCAGAGACTGACCGGCGATGACCTTTGACCTCCCGCTCAGAGTCTGCTGGAGCACAGAGGTCACGTCTCGCTCAAGGACATCAACACAGAGTGGGGACTAACTAAGGAACTAACTAGTGATGCTACTAACTCAGCTGTGATTTCCAGTAGCTCAGTTATACTGTGAAGTTATACTGTTATCACCGTGGAGAATCACAGTTCAGTTTATTCTGACAGTTCATGCATGTAAAGTTATTCACGAAAACAACAGACTGACTTATTGGTAGTCATGGTTTTAATAGTTAAACATAAACCATAAAAAACCATTGTTACTTGTAATAAAATATAGCAAAAAAAAAAAAAATTATATATAAACTTGATAAAATAACTAAAATCAATGTAAAGTTGTAATAGTGTATGCAGTGATCATCAGACAAACACTGCTGTGATTGTAAAAGTAGATTATAAAGATACTGACCTGTTAAAAGCCTCAGTATAGTCAGTATTGTTAGTTTCATCAAAACATCAGCTTGCTCTATTTTACATTATAAATACTTTAATCATTTATATGTTGAATAACTCATAACTCAGGAAAAGAGTTTCATTATTTTATGTTTTGTGTGCATAATCATTACATACTGATCCACATAGTGTTCAAGAATATGAAGCAGTGTGCGGCAACTGTTTGATTCCTGTTCACTTATTTCAAATGATAATTAAACTGACCTGAGCTTTCATGAGGTTAAACTCATATTTGTGCTGCTGAATAACACTTTCTTTATGCTGCTGTATTTTCTGAATAACTGCTGATGTCAGATCTTCATCTGCTCATTACACTCTCATCTATCACAGACAGAAAGCTGAAGATGTCAGACTGATGTCCTGAACGCCGGCACCCATCCAAACACAGAGAGGTGAGAATCTGGAGTGGATTCCGAATATTCCTGCAGGATTCCTCCACTGCGTTATTGAACAGATTTCACTGCATCTAGTGTGAAATATAGCTATAATAACAATAAATGGTGCTTTGTGTGGCTCTTTCATGTTGGTCTCCACTATGATGATCTGTTAAGATGTTAAGATGATCTCAGAGGTTTGCTGGAGATCTGCAGATCTTCATTCGGAGTGAATTTAAAGCAGACGGATCTAAAGTTTGCACATTAAAAACTCAGATCTTTTCTTCAGTTTCTGTAAGTAGAACATCAGATATTCTGACATCATTTACTCGTCCTCACGCTGTTACGGTTTTATCCCCGGAAAACAAATTTTGAATTTTCAAAGATCAAAAAGAAATATTTATATAAACTATTTTCACTTAGAAACTCCTGATAAATTTCACAAATAATTACAAATATATATATAATAAACATTACAAAACACCACAAAATTACTCAAACTTTAACTAAAATTTAAAGAAATATAAAAATAAATTCTGTTTAAAATATTAACAAAAAATTGTATCACTGTATCAATGTTTCTAAAATAACACTGCAAAGAACTTAAAACTATGAAAACAATTTTTTTCAGAGTGTACAACAACAAAAATGAGTTGACCACTTAAGTATTTCATGGGTGAGTAAAAGATAACAATGACCTTCCTATAACAAGTACATTTATAAATGGACGTGTTAGTTTCTGTTGTTTATGTGCAAAAACAGTTTAATTTTTCACTCCTGAATCTCCGTACATCGTTGTGTTAAGTCATGTGAGCTGCGTGACAAACCAGCAGCGCATCAAACTGAAGCGATTCCACGCTGACGCTTCATAACTGCTGGTTTGCAGAGCAACATGTTGGAGAAATCAATACTGAATCCTGTTTGACATACAAATAATTGATCCTCTGGGAGCTGCTGAGTGTCAGTAATGGCCTTCAAAAGAGGCCAATCAAAATATGTTTTTCCTATTGAGTTTCTAATGAATAGTCCAGTAAAAGCTCATGCATTTCAAGTGCTCATTGTTTAGGAGCCCTGAAGACCAGCTGTTCTGACATGTTTCTCTATCTGGTTGAAGCTATATTGAGTCAGAACTGCCAGCGTTTACCTGGAAGGGCAAAATCTACATGTATAGTCTTTCTGGATGGTCTTTTGTCCATCTGACCCAAAATTACAATTAACCAGCCTATCTAGCTGACATTTGTAATTGGCCAGTCAGTCCAGTGTGAGACAGACATTGAGAGAGAAAGTAAAGCCTTAAAGAATGAAGCACGTGAAACAAATCCATCATGAAGACGTTTTTAACTAAAACCTGAGTTCATAATCCATAACTACATTCATCCAGTGAAAAAGTCCATCTCCTGTTCTGTCTCGCATCAAAATACAGCCACATATTTGTTTAGAGACTTTTTGGACTGTTTTGGCTTGTAAACGGTGCTTGATCTGTGCAGATTTTTCTCCTGATTCAGACCAGACCACTTTTTCACTGGAGGAAGCGTTATTATGAATTATGGATTCGTATTTTAGTTCAAAACGTCTTGATGGATTTGTCTTCTCAAGATGTGAACTGATGGACTGGAGTGGTGTGGATTATTTGTGTATCACTGCGATGTTTTTATCAGCTGTTTGGACTCTCATTCTGACGGCACCCATTCACATCCTTTGGTGAGACAGTGTTGGAATGATGCATTTCCACAAACAAACTCGTCTGCATTTCAGATGCCTGAGAGGAGCACATTTTCAGCAGATTTAAGGTGAACTATTCCTTTCAGTGTCCAGATGTTTCAGAATGTATTTCATAACGTGTGTTTCATGAATCACTGCTGGAAGCACAACTGTCTTCTATCAGTCTTTCAGTTTTCTCTCTCTAGTGAACACTTGTTTCGTCACACGTATGATCAGCAGGACTCTGGAGATGCTGGAGTTTCCCTGCAATCACACACTTGAGATGATCACCGCTCACTTTCATCACTCAAACAGCAGCGTGAGATGATCAATAGAGCTGAATAACATTCACTAACCTGTCTCCTCTTGCTTTGAGATTACAGAACTACAGCAGTGAACAAACGTCAGGTCAAGCTGCCTCTGTTTCTTCAGCTCTAATCTATTGATGGACCCTCAAAAGTGATTGATTTGAAACGCTCTCCAGAGACAGACAGCAACGTGTGAAACGTGTCACTCACAATACATCACACAGAGCTTGATGTTGACATGTTGCTTATCCTATCTGGTACACACTATTAAGCACACACTTTTTTCTGATTGCTGTATTATGCAAAAAAAAAAAAAACCTTTTTATGGTTTGTTCCTTGTTATATAAAGCTTTAGTTCCTGGATGATTCTGCTAGTCTGAACAGAATCTGTTGACTGTAGAATCTTATATTACGGTACGGTAATGTGATCGCAGTTCTTCTGTATTTATTATCAGACGACCATCGACACTAAACCGAGTGAGGTATAATCTCAGATGAGGAACATGAGATGCTCTGGAGGCGTTTCTCATAGACTGTGATTAAAGATCATGTGCGACTGATGCAAACGACTCATAATTCATAATCAGTCTGAGAATATAAAGAGCAGCCCGTGAGATCTGAACACCCTACAGGTCCAGAAACGAGAAATGATTTAATATGTGTATGCTTCTGTGTTCTCTCTGAGTTAGTGTGTGTGTGCGTGTGTGTATGTGTGTGCGTGTGTGTGTGTGTGTGTTTGTGTGTGTGTGTGTGTGTGTGTGTATGTGTGTGTATGTGTGTGCGTGTGTGTTTGTGTGTGTGTGTGTGTGTGTGTGTGTGAGCCACAGGTGCAGTTGAGCTCCAGCATCTTCTACACAGTGAGTATCAGACCAATTACACACACACACATCACAGTATATATATATGAGGCAGTATATCATATTGTAGAAAAGAAGAGCAGCACGAGTTACATGAACTGCTACTTTTATGGTGATCATGTAGCACTTCAGCCCTGTAACCTGTAAAGTATCAAAAGATGGTTTGTCAAATGAAAACTTAATGAAAATCAATCCAACATCATCTGCACACTCGGTCTGAGCCGCAGGTGAGACGCTCGTTAGCTGATAATTCATTCGTTCCGTCTCCACCTGCTTTCAGCCTCATAACGAGTGATTATCAATCATCGCTAAAATATGTTCATGTTCCCACAGGAGATGTTATTGCTCAGATGTTTCATTATGAAACACATCATTTTGACTGTGGTATCTTGAGCACAGTTTAAGACATTCTTGAGATCTGCAGCAGGTAAAATAAGTATTAAACATATCACCATTTTCTTCAGTAAATATAAGGTGCTGTTGACTTAACAACCCAAGTCATCCATACATACAAACAAACAAAACAAAACAAATAAATTGAAAAATGAAGTTATGTGTGATAAAATGGAATGACACTGGGAAAAAGTATTGAACACATGAAGAAAGAGAGGTGCAATAAGACATGGAAAGCCAAGACACCAGCTGAAATCTATCAGTGATTAGAAAGCAGCTGACTAAGCAAATTAATATTAGCTGTGATGATGAAGATGAAACAAGGGAGGACATTTCAGCAAGACAATGATCCCAAACACAGCCAAGAAAACTCAAGAAAATAAAGCTGCTAGAATGACTCAGCCAATCACCTGACCTGAATCTAATAGAAAATAAGAACTAAAGATCAGAGTTCATAGAAGAGACCTACAAAACCTTCAAGATTTGAAGAATCTGCGTAAGATTGGGCCAAAAACACACGTGAGCAGTGTGTGCGACTAGTTTCTCCATACAGGAGGCGTCTCGAAGCTGTCAGTACCAACAACGGTTTTTGTTATTTTGTTGTTTTTGTTATTATTAAATACATTTCAGTAGTTCAGTCATTTTTTTCCTGTCATTCCAGTTTATTACACATAACTTGATTTCTAAAATGATTTTTTTATTTGTATTTATGGATTGCTTATGTTGTTATCAACATCTGGTAAAAATTTCATGTCAGCAGCACCTTTAGAAACATTTTTACAGAGAAAGATGGTGACGTGTTCAATACTTCTTTTCCCTGCTGTACGGTTACATGCTGGTTTTGCTTTCTCCCAGGGTTTGTTTTTTCTCCATTTCTGTCACCGATGGAGTTTTGATTCCTTGCCCCTGTCGCCTTTGGCTTGCTTAGTTGGGGACATTAAAATTCTGGCAATATGATTGACTTGATTGCACAGATACTAATTAAACTGAGCTGGATGATGGCATCACTCAATCAATGATGAACTGACTTGAGCTGAATTACTAGAGTGTTTTTAGGAGAAACACTGGAGACTTTAGCAGAACTCTTCATTTAATCTCACTGTCCTGCAGAAACAGCTGGAACACTGAAGAGATCTCACTATGATTTCTCCCCTTAGAAACATTAATGCAGTGTTAAAAGAGACGTGTGTGAGATGCTGCTGTCACTTGGATCATAACAAGTGTGTGTAATTCATAAAGTCAGTCATTAAGCGAGTGTTGTCCGTCGTGTTCGGTGCTGTTTACTGGCTTTGTCTTCACGAGCGTCTCTCTGAGGAGCTCATAAATGAGTCGGCCGTCTCTCTCGCGGGTCGTTTGACGATCTGATGTGATTTTAGAGTTTAGTCTAATCACGAATATTACCCGTGCGTGTGTATCTGACGCCTGAGAGTCGCTGTGGAATGTGAATACTGATGAGCTCGTTTCACTAATCAGCACAGCAATCAAACGTCAATCACGCTGCCGCTTATTGTGCAATAAAGAGCGTGAAGATCAAATTCAAGCGTCGCACAGAACGTCTTCTGACGCTTAAACCGCACGGAGAATGTGGGAATATCACTGGATCAGATAAACTGATGTTTGAACTGATCCTGCATTTCATCAGATCTGATCAAACACATTCAGAAGATACACGCTTAAAAATAAAGGTGCTTCACGATGCCATAGAAGAACCTTTTTTGTTTAAATGGTTCCATAAAGAACCTTTAACATCTGAAGAACCTTTCTGTTTCACATTGGGTTCTTTGTGGCGAAAGAAGGTTCTTCAGATTATAAAAAGGTAAGAAAGAGATGGTTCTTTAAAGAACCTTTGACTGAATGGTTCTTTGTGGAACCAAAAATAGTTCTTCCATGGCATCGCTGTGAAAAGCACCTTTATTTTAAGAGTGTGCAGCTGTATATCTCACAAAAACATGCATTTGCACACACTTTTTGATGAAGCACGCACGTGCTGTAAATATATTCACACAAGAATCACAAAAATGCTTTCCGTGCTCTTTTTTAAGATGTAGAAAAGCATTGGATAGGCAATTACAAAACAGCAAATACACATCTGCACTGCAAATGAGCAAAGCAACAAAAGCAGACCATTACAGACATGACAGAATACAATCACAATACGTTTCACTGCCGTTTAACACAATATCAGACATCAGCAGGAGTTCTGACAGCTCGATTCACGCTGCCATTCAAACACACTTAAATCTACATCACAACACAACAGGAGGCGTCAGTGTGTTTCAAAGAAACGGCCTGTTTAACTCAGAAAAACACCCTCATCAACAACCTGCAACTCTCCAACTAAAATAAAACTTATTCCACTTCAGAATCGACACATTTATCTGAGGGAAAAATAAACAGAACTTCAGGAAAAATGAGACTTTGTTCAATCCTGGTGAACAGAAGGGAATGTTGTTTTACAGTATAGAATGCTTTAAGTATATTGTTTCAAAGCAGTTTTACAGAAAATACATCATCTTAGATTTCACAGGTCATCAGAATGTAGTCAGATCTTTTATTGCAGCAATTTTTATTAAATTAAAATTAACCATCTATAAATTACTGTTACATCCTTGTATCTTGAGAAAAAAAAAAAAAGATTTTTTTCCCAATTTTATGTATCAGCTTTAATCCACTTCAAGTAACACAATCATATGTCAAAGGATTCAAAGTTTGGCAAAAATAAACATTCAGAATTAGGGCTGTCAAATCGCAATTAATCACATACAAAATAAAAGTTTGAATTTGCCTAATGTATGTGTGTGTAGTTATTATGTAAATATAAATACAAACACATTCATGTATATATTTAAGAGATATTTGCAAGTGTATGTATTTATTATAATTTTTATATAATTTATATTACATATAAATAAAATTATTTTGCACATAAACAACTATTTCTCTTAAATATATACATTAAATGTGTGTATTTATAAATACATAATAAACACACAGTACACACACACATATTAGGCAAACTCAAACTTTTATTTTGTATGCGACTGATCGTTTGAAAGCCCGAATGTATCTTTTAACTTTATTTTGCAAAGGAATGAAATGAGTGTAAATCAGGATTGGGCATAAAATAATCTTCAGAATCGTTCGTATATGTAAAAATGTCTGAGAACTGAACAAACTGCTGTGATCTGGCTCAGATTCAGACAGGAATCATGTGTTTGTGTCAGTTTTTTCTGCCAGTTAAGAGAGAATACAAGACTCCTTCACCTTGAAATGGTTGTCAAAAGCAAAAATGTTGCAAAATGCCACATCACATTTATTAAGAAAGTGTGACTTTGGCAAAACAGACATGAGTTTTGGAATGAGCATCTCAAAATGAGGAAGAAACAAGCAGTGGGTTTCATTCTGCACATGTGACACAGGGAGGTGTAGATCACTGTAATTGGTGAGATTTTAGACAGGTGCATCACCTGCAAGATCAATCAGAAGAAAGACTGAACAGATATTCACATCATATTCTGATCAGTCATTCACAGTAAGAGCACAAGCACGAATTAAGAGAGCCAACAGCAAGTTAGAAGTTTAATTTATCACAGTGACAAACAAGCCAAGTAAAAACTGAGATCTGTTTAATAAGCTGAAGCGAACTCATTCCCATCAAACACACATGAATGTTTCAGATCACATTTCAGGCTTCCATATAATAAACAGATTGGAGGCTGCTCGTGAACCGTATCGCAAGTCATGAGACTTTAAAATTAGCACAGTCGCAGCAAATCAAGAAATCTGCGTGTCCATATTTGGCCGTTTCCTCACCGCTGCCTCGTCCGCTGGACTTTCACCAGATTAGACGGAGAGTTTGTCCTTGATGAGACTAAATAAGGGTCCGAGCGAAACTCCGTGAAGGGCTGAAACAATAGCGGATGTGGTTATTCAGGCGTCCTGTGAGATTAACGCCGTCCACATCAGACACACGGCCTTCTGAACGTGACAGAGGATCATCTGAGACGCTGCTGCTTCACGGAGTTCATCAGATCTCAGTGTTATTGATGTGGTGGCATGTAAACTCTGATCTTTCACAGGTGGTTTAGATTCCTGCTGTCGTGTCTCAGTCACAACGGTGTTTTAAGTAGTTTTTAATGGTTTCTAGGTGGTTGCTTGATGGTCCAAATCAGAAGATAAATCAATCCCAGTTTCCATCTGAGACCTTTACAAACAGTCTGACCGTCAAAGTGAGAGAGTCAGTGATTGTGAATGACTTTTAAAGCTGGATGAGTTTGACTGACAGTCCCACTTAGTTTAGACGAGTTCATTCGATCACTCTTTGAATGGATGATTGATGAGGTAAGGCTGGTTCATGGTGGTCTTGCATTATAACAGTTAATCAAAAGCCTTAAAAATCATCTGATAAACCCTTATGGCTTAATCAACAATATTAAAAATTCCGGTGCAGAATGTCAGGAAAACAGCTGAGTTGACATCTGGTTTGTATTCACAGGCGCCGCGTTCTCCTTCACAGATGCTGCTGAAACTCACGGGCCGCCAAACATCAAATGAATCCATATTTGTTATCGCTGAGCTGAAGAAACTCATGAATTCGTGAGCTGCAGGATCATACAGAACGGCTCGCGTCGTGTGGAACTTTCATATTATTTCACCGGTTTTGCCTTCAGGCCGGAAACCCGTTTTAGATCGAGAACAATGTTTCTGTATGTCCACATAATCAGATGATTGATGATAAATGGCTTTTGAATGCCGTTCCACTAGAGATGTGTCTGATAAAGCGGGATGGGGTAAATCAGCACGTCCTGTCACTGGTGTGTGTGTGTGTGTGTGTGTGTGTGTGATGTGCCATACAGAGGTTTGTTTGAATGAATTTGCCCTCTTTAGTTTCAGAGTCCATATAAGCAGAAGCATGGCGGGTCTGACGGAGCGCTCCGCTGCTGATGAATGGCTTTCGTGTCATCGTTTGTTATGATAGAGGGAATAAATAATGAGCTCAGTAATGTGGACACGTCTCAGTTCAGAAAGAAGCCGCTCCGCTGCTCCAGGCCACGCTTTACTGCGCCCAGCAAATGTCCAGATGAAAACAGTCTGTGAAAAATGAAAGAGTGTTTGCAGTCAAACCTTTACAAGGAACAGGAAACAACACCTATCTGTCCATCCATCTATCCATCTATCTATCTACCTACCTATCTATCTATCTATCTATCTATATATCTATATATCTGTCCAACCATCCTTTTATCCATCTATTCAGTCCATCCATCCATCCATCCAATTTATGCCTTCCATCCATCCATCCATCCATTTATTCAGTCCATCCATCCATCCATCCATCTGTCCATCCATCCTTTTATCCATCCATTAATCCATCCATCCATCCATCCAATTTATGCCTTCCATCCATCCATCCATCTGTTCAGTCCATCCATCCAATTTATTCCATCCATCCATCTATCCATCCCTTTATCCATCCATTAATCCATCCATCCATTCTTTTATTCATCCATCCATCCAATTTATCCCTTTCATCCATCCATTCATCCATCCATTTATTCAGTCCACCCATCCGTCTATCTCTCCATCCATTCTTTTATTCATCCATCCATCCAATTTATTCCATCCATCCATTCATCCATCCATTTATTCAGTCCACCCATCCATCTATCTGTCTATCCATCCTTTTATCCATCCATTAATGCATCCTTCCATCCATCCAATTTATGCCTTCCATCCATCCATCCTTTTATCCATCCATCCATCTATATATTCAGTCCACCCATCCATCTATCTGTCCATCCATCCTTTTATTCATCCATCCAATTTATGCCTCCCATCCATCCATCCATCCATCTGTTCAGTCCATCCATCCACTTTATTCCATCCATGCATCCATCCATCCTTTTATCCATCCATTATTCCATCCATTCACCCATCCATTCAATTTATCCCATACATCTATCCATCCATCCATCCATCCTTTTATCCATCCATTCAGTCCATCCATCCATCCGTTCTCCCATCCATCCAAATTATCCCATCCATCTATCCATCATTTATCTGTCCATCCTTCCATCCGTGTATTCAGTCCGTCTATCCTCCACATAATAGAGCTGCTCCACACTGAATAATATGATACTGTTGTTCAGTGATTCCGGCAGTAGGTTTTGTCTTTTGCTCTTCAGTGAAGTATTAAAGGTCAGATATGATTTCTGCACTGACAGTGTTTTGAGTTTGTTTGCACAGTAAAGCTGCAGCATCTGCTCACAGACGTCTGGGATTCTCCCATCATGCACCAGACAGAAACACTTCTGCTAAACAATTATGAAATAGAAAAAAGAAATGATTTTTCCTGCTGAAATGTCATTCTTCATTCAAATGTCTTGGTGCGTGTCAATTAATCAGCCACATTCCTGTTTTGATTTCACTGTTGCAGCTATTAATTGCTATTTGTGGGACAGAGATTTTGGCCTTCGTTCAACACATCTGGACAGGAAAGATCTCATAACAATCTACATGCTGGTGGGGTGAGATGTTCATTGCGATCATCATACAGGTCTGATTTGCCACGTTATTGTAAAATGCAGCTTGTTGCATGGGAGATTTATTTTGTGCAAAATAAATATTTTTTCTGTGTGTTTGTTATATTTTAATGAGTGAGTCAACAGGAATGTAATGCTATTTATCTTTTCGATTGATTTAGTGCTTCATTGTGCTGGAACTGCTGATTTCTGCGCGCAGTATTCATCAGACGGTCAGTGGACGGACTATGAGAGTGTAAGCTGAGACTATTCATCATTCACACAGTGAACGTACAGTAGAGTCAACTCAGTTTGGTGAATATTTACAGCATCAATCAAATTCATCAACCATAACATTCGAGTCAAGAGTGGCAGCGGTGTATCAGATGAAGTGTGTGTGTGTGTGTGTGTGTGTGTGTGTGTGTGTCCAACTTCTCGGTTCAATACCCTAATTTCCAATGTCACAGACCTGTCACTATGACAACCGTGAGAGATGACTGACTGAAGTCGCTCATATGGAGGAAAACACACACACACACACACACACACACACATGCTTGTGGAAGTTGATCTTGATGGAATCGCAGCACTTCTGGAAGAGATTGAGAAATGTGTGTTTCACTCCATCATAACTGCAATACAGATAGTCTGAGGTTACACAGTTACACACAGTTCAAGCATTCAGTAAAGTTAGAATTCAAGTTACAAAACTGAAGAGTTGAACTGCCTTTAACAAATGACTTCTTATTTATGTCAGCGTGAAATGAAAACTGACTCTATTGACTCTTAATTCATGCTCCTGGTCTTGTTGTGAATGATTCATCAGTATTTTTGTCTTTCAATTTATTTTTGTAGAATGTAATAACTCACTAAATCCCAATACAGAGACGCTTTCATCATCTAATCAATTCATAATGGAGAAAATCAGGCCTTTAATATCCTGTTTCCCTCTGAAGTACGTCATGATATGGAAGTGAAATGAGTGGTTAATGTCAGCTGATGTTTAAGGACGGCGTAAAGCAGTGAAAGTAGTGTGGTTAAACGCAGGTGTAATAGACTGAATTCCAGCAGCGACTGTTGTTTTTATGATTTTGTGATGTTCAGAAAGGTGTTGGTCTCCTGTAGGGGGCAGTATGAGGTTTCTCAGAGTGTTTGTACATTTCTCAGGGAGATTTATAAGATATATTTAGATATTCACTTTGTTGTGACTGTCAAACACTCACTGCACCAGAAACACCTTTCAGCTTCTTCCTTTCAATCCTTTCAAGGGCTGTTCCACAAAATGTAGTCAGATTTGATTTTGACATGAATGAAGTCTCTACTGCTCATCAGGGCTGCATTTATTTGATCAAAAACTCAAATATTATTCCAATTTAAAACAGCTGTTTTCTATGTGAATATCTGTTAAACTGTAATTTATTTCTGTGATGCGCAGCTGAATTTTCATCATCATTACTCCAGTCTTCAGTGTCACATGATCCTTCAGAAATCATTCTAATATGCTGATTTGCTGCTCAACAAACATTTATGATTGTTAGCAATGTTGAAAACAGTTGTGCTGCACAATATTGTTGTGAAAAATGGGATACATTTTATTTTTTAGGATTCAAAGATGAATAGAAAGTTCAAAAGGACAGCATTTGTTTGAAACAGAAATCTTTTGTAACATAATAAATGTCTCTACTGTCACTTCTGATCAATTTAAGGCGTCCTTGATGAATAAAAGTTTTTTTTTTTTTTTTTTTTTTTGTAATACCCATTTGCACAGTCCACATTTCTGCTGTCCATGTTTGCGTCTTGCAAGATTTTGAGACACATGCACGAGCTAAACGCTCCCGGTTCTTCATTCTGTATTTAAAAAGTGAAATAATAACTGGTTAGTTCGGATCTCTACTCGCTCATCGTCGCGTCTTCAGCGTCTCGTATCGCGTCGCACCGGACGCTTCACACACACACTGTACGTCACCGACACCGAATCCCGCCCCGAAGCGCGAATCCATCATCAGATGCGGTCGGAACTCGGACGCTGGCGGAGTGATGAGGAGCAGAAGAAGATGATGAAGATGATGAATGTGGTGTTTGAGGAGCACTGAGCGCTTCAGGTGGATCTAAATGACAGCAGACTCCAGCTGGACTCAGATTCGGCTCAGTTTGGACTCAACAAAGGTTCGTAAGTTTTGAGTTGCGATGCACTATATCATCATTCTGTCAGAGTTTTATTTTATTTTATTTTATTTTTTATGAAAAAGGTTTTTAACCCGAATTCAGTCCACTCATGCACTCATGACTGATGTAGTATCACTTTTATATATATATATATATATATATTTTTTATGTTCGTTTTTCCAAAATAATTTATTAATGATAAATTAGTAATTATATCATTGCGTCATCTTTATGTTGAATGTGTTTTTTCATTGTGTTTTGTGTTTTTCTCTCTGGTCTTGAATGAAGGTTAAATTCTCTCTTACATTTTCTGAGCTCGAGTTTGAAGCGTTTCTCTGTGCGCTGGTTTTGCGTGTTTCTGGTGGTTTTGTGGTGGTTTTGTGTGTGGTTGGTGGTTTGGTAGAGGTTTGGCTTTAGTGAGTTTGCGTTTCTGTCAGCAGAAGGAGAATTATTGTGTGTGTACAGAAGCTGTCCGTCTCTCTCTCTCTCTCATTTAATTCACTTAAGCTTTATTGGCATGGCCATAGGACAGCCAAACCACTGCAAAATTAATTTATATACAGAGTGCACTGAAATAATATTAAAATATTTCATTAATAAGTCATTTGTCAGTGTGATGGTTCCATTCAGAGTTGTTGTTCTGGAGCTCGAATTCGAATTTTAATGTTTCATTGTGAGTGTTTCTTTTTTGGCTTTTTTAGTGATTTTCTGCTCTCAGTCTGTTCTGCTCACATTCCCTCAGTCCCTCAACACACACACACACACACACACACACACTGCATAGGTGGTTTATGGAGGGACTCTCCATAGATGTAATGATTTTTCTACTGTACAAATTGTATTTTCTATCACCAACCCTAAACCTACTCCTCACACAAAACTACAGGCAATTTGTGAATTTCATAAAAACACCTTTTATGTTATTTAAGCCTTTTGGTTTACGGGGACTCAGATTAAATGTAAACCTCATAAACCATGCTTACATTATAGCACCCATGTCATCATACACATTTGTGTCCTCATAAACCATATATACCAGAACACACACACACACACACACACACACACACACACATGCAAATGCAATATAAGTACATATTTTACATTTCCTTATATGAAATAAATTTATAAACTAGTAGAACATATGAAACCTTTTAGAATTTCATATATAAACATATGTCTAAGCTGTACAAATATGTATGTTTATATATGTGTAATACAGTTTTGGACAAATATGTCATGTACATGTACTGTATACCCAGCATAAAACTCATCAATACATGTTGATATTATATAAATAAATATAAAAGATAGATGTGTATTTAATATGCATATATTGGCAATATCACTGATGATTTAGAGCAGTTTATGTCATATATTACATTTCCGTATGGGTGCACACACACACACACACACACACACACACACACTGGTTTGACTTGAGTGTTGTGTTTGTTAGACGAGTGTGTTGTGTTTGTATGGTCTGTAAGCGTCTGCGGCGGTAATGAAGGCAGTGATTGATTGACGTTTCTGATGCAAGTGACTCGTGAATCAGTGCAGCTGCAGCTCTGCAGAGACGTGCATGTGTGCTCACCTGCTGAAATTAATCAAGATTCGCTCATCATGTTCCTCCTTCGCTAGTGTTGAAAAGCATCCCGGGATGCACCTCATGCACTCAAATATTAATCTGACATAAAAAACTATTGCAGAGGTTTCATCACTTATTATTATTTTAACTTGTGAAAGAAAGAAACGAGTCGATGTGTCTGAACTCTTGACTGCTGCTGTACGACGCATCAGATCACCAGCGTTATTATAGTTAAACTAAAACTAAAGCCATTAAGATGAAACTAAACTAAAACTAAAATGAAAATGGAAAAAAAAAACTGATTCAAAATTAGAATAATAACTGTCGTTGTATCTAAAATAACACAGCAGATCCACAGTGACTCTCCAAATTTATTTTTGATTTACTGTTGTTATTATTAGGGCTGCCACTTCATTCATCATTTTAATCATTAATTAATTGCAATTAACCACATGCATCAATATTAGCTACAAAAATCCTCCAAATGAAGATCAAAACAAGATTGATGTGTCAGATGAGTAGATGACTGAATAAGTCAGTGTGTGTGTGTGTGTGTGTGTGTGTGTGTGTGGTGCTGGTAAAACCCTACATTATGGGGACAAAATATGCCCACAAAGATGCCAACATCTAAAATCCTTGTCCTTGTGGGGACATTTTTGGTCCCCGTGAGAAAACAAACTTAGAAATCACACAGAACAAAGTTTTTTAAAAATCTAAAAATGCAGAAAGTTTCCTGTGAGTTGTGTTGGTGTAGGGTGATGGAAAATATAAAAAGTATTTTATACAAAACGTTATGTGTGTGGAATGTCCCCATAAAACATGGAAACCCAGCGTGTGTGTGAATGTGTTTTCATCAGCAGGTGTATAAATAGAGCGCGTTCATGAATCTTCTTTAATGTGGCTGTATAAAGAGCTCGTTGAGCTTCCAGTGCCAAAAGCTCTTCAGGTCCAACTGTTAAATCAAATATTTGCTCAGCTCTTCATCCGCGTGTCCCACTAAATCCATCTGCCTGTTTATTCATCAGTCGGAGCCTCCGAGCGCTCCATTCTGACACCTGTTGAGCAGAAACATGCCAGCACACGCAAACAGCGTCAAGCGTCAGTCTGGAGTGTTTCGTGGAAGAGTTCTGATCTTTTTGCAGCAGAGGCTCAACATGCATCTCCGTCGTTTCAGACTGAGATTTTCACGGTGGTCTATTATTACAAATAATTTGATTTAATTCTGCCCCTAAATGGATTAATCTCACATAAAAGCTGAACATACAGCGATTGGTCAGTCAAACAGTCTCTTCCTGTCTCTCTCTCTTCCTGTGTGTGCTTTACTGCTCTCGTCCTCATCATATCATCACGTAAGCTGGACGTGTTTCTGCAGCCGCAGATTTGATTTGGATCTCGCTGATGTGATATTCACCGCACGGAAAAGCCTGAAATAGTGTGCTATGGTTGTCTTGATGTTGCTCAGCTGCTGATTTTTATGTTGTAGTATTAACCTTTTTATAAAAATATACTTTAGATGTTTTTCAGCACATTTGAAATGCGGGTCAGGTTGAGTGCGTTGCATTGTGGGATGCAGAATATCATGCACTGTGGTTGTATGACTGCATTACAGTATGTTGCAGACTGTGCGGAGTTCTGTGAGTTTGTGATGTGGATCAGGTGAGCAGGTGTGTGTGGTCGCGATTGAAGTTCGGTGCGTTTCATTGAGTTTTTCCGCTCGTGTCTCACGGGCGTTTGGGAAACGGATCTTCTGATGTGGATGAATCGGTGATCTGTGAAAGCTGTACGGCACACGATCAATACTTCTGTCTTTCTCTTGTTCTGTCTCTGTCAGATTCACACTAACAGTGGCTGTATTTGTGTTTTTGAACTCTGAAGGAACACAGTTTCGTGTGTGCATGAGCTCTGGTTTGAATGCAGTGTGAGTCTGATGCATGTGGATGTGTTTGTCTGGGGGCCGCTTTTGGGCTCTTTCTCCTGTAAATGAGCTCCTCCATCTGACCGGCGTGAGTCTAAAAGCTCTTCTGATGTTATTTTAATGCAGTCGCATTTAGAAACATCTCCAACACTTACTGAAACACTTCACTGTATGCAGCTCTTTTCACTGCACTGAAAACACAAGAAATCAGAGGATGGAAAAACCTGCAGAGCTGCTGCTAGTCGTGGCTGGTATATTCTTATTTGCAGCTCATTTCATGCAGGTTTGGAATGATGGGTGAAATATCATAATATCAAATCTAGATCGTACATTACTCTCTGCTAGTAGATCTAGTCATGTAAACTAGTTAGTTGTGTTGTGCTGTTAGTGGATCACTAGTGGATCGCTGTGAGCGAGGGATCGGAACACACCGGCACGGCTTCATAATCCAGAGTTCAGCAGATCATCAGAGAGAATCATCCCTGCAATTATTCCTCATCATTTCATCTCTGAGCAGGAAGACAGCTTTCAGTTTCTCTCATTACTGTCAGATGATGCCCGTCTCTCTCTGTCTCTCTCTCTCTCTCTCTTTCTCAGCAGCTTTGTGTTCTGTGTGAGAAATGACCCTAGTAAAAAGTAATACATTTGAAATGCATTCATTTTATACTAAGTATAGTTTAACATATTTACTGACATATCTTAAAACTTTATTTGGAGTACTACTTGTGCACAATGCACTTTTCTTAAATTTAAGCCTAAAATATGTTTTAATGTCACTATTGATGAGGATTGCATGATCTTTAAATAATTCCGGCCTTTAAATGCTAAACATTTAAAATGTACCTGAAGTATGTTTGCAATAGTTCCACTTTAGCGCAATTAAATATACTTAAGTATATCTTTAGTTGGACTTCATCACTACTTCTGCACAATTAAAGTGTATTAGGCACAAAATTAGTTGTTCTAATTTAGCAAACTTTAAATGTACCAGTTTAGTATAATTTCAAGTACAATTTCAGGGTATTTTATTAAGTACATAATATGTTATTGTATTTGTAATGTATTTAGCTTGAATTAAATGTATTTTAAATACATTTTAGTATATTTTTCACTAGAGGTCCTACACAGTTCAGCTCAAAATGCACATCTGCCATCATTCACTCATCTTCACATCGATCCAAACTTGTTTGCTGTTCATAAAACACAAAAAAAAAAAAAGGAGTTTTGAAACAGTCAATATTTTTTAAGAAACAGCAGTTCATGATTGTGTTGATTGTGTCATTATTTTCATGACAATTAACCGTATTGTTGATATAATAAATTCAGCAACAAATATCACTGTTATTTTATTATCATTGTAGTTTTTGCTAATGTTTAGAATGTAATTTTTTTGTTTGTTTTCTTTGTCTTTTTTCATTTTAGTTAAAGTTTTAGTAATTTTGTTGTATGTTTTTGTCATTTTTGTATTGTTTTTTTTTTTATTTGTCTGTATAGTTTTTATTAACCTATAGCTTTTGGTTTAAGATTATTTTAGTTATTTTAGTACTTCAGTTTAAACTAAATGAAACTGAAAAATGTTGGCAAATTATGGCAACTCACTTAAATAAAATAAGCACCTAAAATAAAAAGTAGTTATTTTGCTAAATATTTCTAATTTAATTTAATTTAGTTTAATTTTATTTAATTTTATTTTAGTTAACAATACTAACCCTGACAAAGTACTTTGTACAAAGTACAGTTGTACTTTGCAAATATACAATTTAAATCATATATCTGTGTTTTTTGTTTTTTGTTTGTTTTGTTTGTTTTGGTATGATATAAATGAGAATGAGTTGTTTTACGTTACATTAGCTACTGATGATCAGTGAAAGGCAAAAATAGGCAAGTCTGTCATCATGTTCTCAGCCTCATGTTCTTCCTTTCTTCTGAGAAACACAAAAGAAAATATTTGGAGAAATGTCTAAATGTCTAAGTGTTTTCTGTCCAGTCACAGTCAGTGGGGTCCAAAGATGTTTGGTTCTTTAAAATATCTTCTTTAGTGCTTCACTGATGAAAGAAGGTAACAGAGGTTAGAAACGATGATGACGGAGTGATCATTTATAGGGGAACTAGTGCTTTAAATGTGTTTAATTGGCATGAAAGTCAGTGTTGCCAAGTCTGCGGTTTTCCTGCAGAATTGGGCTACTTTAAAACTGTTGCCACGGGTTGTTTTTCAACAAAAACGTGATATTTAGCCCCTGCGATGCAAATTTTACCAGCGGAACCCAGGGAAAGAAAATGTGTATTTTACCCCCCCCACCCCCGGACTGTGATTTTTACCAGGGGACCCCCTTCAAAACACGATTGGGCTAGTTCTGAGTAGCAGCTGGGCAGGTTTTGTTGTGAAAACCTGGCGACCCTGATGAAAGTGCCTCTTGCTGTGAGCAGATGTTGAATGGTTTTCAGAACAGGCTTCACGTTCATCATGTTCATTGCTGTTCTGGTGAGTTTGTGTTGAATTATGAGCTGCGCGTTTCTCTCTCCGTCTCGCGGCGACAAACGATCCGGCCGCTTTGGAGCGTTTCCCGTGGTTTGGGAGCGCTGGAGGAGATGGAGTCGCTCTCAGCTGATCTGGAGTCTTGGCGGCGATCAGATGTTGTGTTCAGTGGCGCGTGTCGTTAGGATATACATTCATTAGCGTGAGCGGGATCTGGATTTGATTATCTGCTGACAGATAAAGCTGCGTTACAGAACATGACATGATTTGCCCTGAACTGCAGGCCAGAGAGCAGAAGCTGCACAGATTTATCCATTTATAGGGAGGTTTGGGAAGCGGCACACAGACCGGCGCTTTCTCTCACAGTATCACCACATATTGATTATTAATGAGGTTTCTAGATAGTAATGGGATTATATATCACTGCTGGGTAGTAACTGTACGTAATCGGATTCCAAATATTGATTATTCATAACTGGATTATACTACATTTTAAAATGCTCATAATCAGATTACGGTTACTTTTTTGGATTACGTAATCACGTATTATTCATAAAATGTCTGTAAGTTATTCAACATTTATTGATTCTCCCTAGTTCTTCTTTTTTTTCTCCTTTAATGTTTCCTTTCCAGACGTCCTACTGTGTGTCAGAACGTGTAGCTTTGATTATATTCACAGCACAGAACGGCCGTGTGAATATCATGTCAATTAATTTGTGGGTAAAAGCATCTCTCAAGCAATTTGACCATGTATGAAACTAATCATTACGCAAGTTACTAAACACTGGAGATGTACAGTACAGCTGTGAAACTGTCACATATTTCGCTTTAGTTATGTCTCTGTCATTTGACCTAGTTTTCTCTCAATGTTTAATTAGTTATTCACTTCACCTGTCCCTTTATTTTGATGTTCCACTTTATACATTCTATGAACTATAAGTAACTTTGCAACTGCATGTCAACTAATTCTCATTCATTTGCAGCTAAATGTCCACTAACTCTCAGAGCAGACTGTTAGATTAGGTTTAGGGTTAGTAGAATACGTTGACATATACTTGCAAAGTTTCTTATAGTCAGTATGTTGTGGACCCATCAAAATAAAGTGTTAGAAGATATTAACAGTCTGCTAATACTCTAATGACTGCTAGCTGACATTTAGTTGGAAAGTTAGTAGAATGTGGAACTATCAAAATAAAGTGTTACCAAATATGTAGCCCTGGACCACAAAACCAGTCATAAGGATCAGTTTTCTGAAATTGAGATCTAAACATCATCTGAATATTACATTGATAGGACAGTATTTGGCTGAGATACAACTATTTGAAAATCTGGAATCTGAGGGTGCAAAAAAATCAAAATGTTGAGAAAATCACCTTTAAATTTGTCCAAATGAAGTTCTTAGTAATGCTAATTAAAAATTAAGATCTGATAAATTTACTTTAGGAAATCTACAAAATATCTTCATGGAACATGATCTTTACCTAACATCCTAATGATAATCTCTGGGGAAATTAATATTTCAATAATTTAACAAATTATTCGCATGTTCACAGTTCTCTGATGTTGGTTAATGGTCACATAAACATGCAGATAAACCAAAATTTCTATTTTTAGTGTTCAAGTATTTTATTTTAATAGTTTTTGTTTTATTTTTATTATTATTTCACATTTTTAAATTAATGTTTTTTAAACTACAGTTCTATATTGTACAATTTGCAGGTTGTTCTGTGAATATGTTTACATTTTTATTGTATTTTTTTATTGCATTTTTTATTATAATTTTTATTTTGACCACAGCTGCCAGGATTTTTTTATTTTTTTATTTATTTTATTTTATTTTTTTCCCCGGTGTACTTAAATGAGTAACCTAGTCACATTACCAAGTACAGTTTTCATTGTGTAATCTGTGCTCAGTAATGGTAATCTACCAGCTATGTTAGGGTGTTCTGGGTGGTTGAACTGGATTTGAGGTGATTTACTGTCTAAGGCAGTGTAATATTTCTGCCTGATGTTCAGAGCAGCTGTTTTATTTCAGGAGGGCGTCTGAAATGAAATGCTGTTCACTAGTGTTTATACAGATCGATTTGCCCGATTCAAACTCGCGGTCAGAAACAGGCTGGTTAAGGAAATGTTTTGTGAGCAGGTTTTCAGTGGTAATAGCAGCGTGTTGACGTTTTAATGTGGGTAATCCTCCTTCTTTCATGTTGATTTACACACGAGCGTTGCAGTAGTTCATGATTTCTCTTTCTCCTGTCGTTGGTCTGATGTGAAGGGCAGATGTTTATTCATTTATATTCACAAATTTATGTCTGATCTTAGATTTGCATCTTTCCCTGACTGACTGTTCATGTGTAAATGAAGTGTAACGTGAGCGAAAGGGTTTGAGTTGAAGTCTTTGAACTATACAGTTGGTTGACGTGTAGCGGCGGATCAGTCATTCGTGATCCGTACAGCAGAACTCGAGCGCCGTCCAAAGCCGTTCATCTGTCGCAGACCGAACCGATGCGTGTGGCCAATCCATCGCTCCTCCTGCCAGAACCTGCACGATATCACAGCCGTACATGAATGAGAAACCTGCGTAAGCAAGCGGGTCTGGTGATGTTTCTGTGCATCAGCAAACGTCAGTTTTTAATGCAGGATTCCCTAAAGCCCTGCTATCTGTCATCAGAGAAGAACAGAAGCAGACTGAACCACAATACTGACAAACGGCTCTTCTCTGCTGTGCTGTCTATTTAATATGCAAATCAGGGTACTTAAATTTGTTTTAATACAATATCACGATTGGGTGAACACGGATAAATATTAAACCATTTTACTAACTTGGTTTTAATGGATGTTCATTTGTTTTCTGGTGCTGCACTAAATCCTATTCAGGGTGTCTGTTTTATTTTTTCCAGATTATTCAATCTAATTATTGGTTTGTTTCGTTTTTTCAATTAATCAGTTATCTGTCACATAATTTGGAAGTGTTATAACTGATACATTTAAAGCTCCTTCCGTTAACTAATACTTGTGTAAAACTAACAAAAGTCACTTCTGTAATGACATCACAGGAAGTGACCTCATTTTGGAGGGAAATCAGCAGCACAGGCATCACTTCATCAATGGATCCAATGAATTCTGGGATGTTTTGTGTGAAGATGGATATAAATGTGAAAATGAAGTTGATGTTTTCATGTAAGTCAACTCAATCACTCACTGTGACTAAACTGAGCTCTTCATCAGCTTCATGTTTATCGTTTTGCCATTGCATAAATAATCAAGTTAATAAGTTTCAAGCACATTTCTGGAAGTCTGAAATGCTTTTCGTAGAAATACTTTAGTACAGCACACATTTATTTGTAATGATTACTGAGATCGAAAGGTTTCGCATGACAGCAAAGACTAATGAATAACTGCTGGATCAATGACAGGAGTTTGTTTAAGTGCCGTTTACTCCAGTTTAACTGCTGCGAAATGCAACACACACATTAACAAATTAACATAACGTATGTGATGCTTAAAATCTGAAGTCCTCTTAATAAAAACTCAAACAAACCATGTGAGAAGCCACAGGGTGGCTGTGATTTGGTTGAATTTTAGTGTCGGCACTTAAACGAACTCGTGTCATCAAACAGCAAATCAAAGATAATCGGGGCTTTATGTGATCTTTTGAATGTTTAATCTAAATTATGGCATGGAATGTGGTTAAAATGGGCAAAAAGAGATGTTGATGGAGCTGGAAGCTTAATTCGTGAATGTTTCGTCATAGTCTAAGCCATAAATAAACTGATAGTTGAGCATCAATTAAACACAGAACACAGTAATAATGATATTTACTTTGATAAATCTGTGGACGAGTCTAGAAGTTTATCTCAGTTTCTGTAAGCAAACAGAAGGAAACTTCCGTAAGTCGAGAGATGATTGAAGATCTTTAATCACTTTATTCTCGGCCTTCAGCTCTGATGATTAACATTAATATGACGGGCGCTGTAATGTACTGTAACGTGTCTTTAGTTAACCAACCATTTATCTCTGAACTGAATGACTGAGAACATCTACGAAAACATTTACCACATTACAACACCATTAGCTGATTTAATGATGTTCAGAGAAATTCTTTGTAGAAAAAAATGAAAGCTGAAATGAAAAATAAAATCTTATTGTAAAGAAATCTTTCATGTTGCACTGTAATGCTTTCATTCAGATAAATAAACTCATGAAGTGTTTATCTTTTAATCTTCAGTAATAATCAGTGATTTCAGAAGTCAAATTCATCAAAACTGTCCTCGTTTGATATTGTGCGTCTGGTTTCAGAGGTGTTTGATAACGAGGTCAGCTTTAATTTGTGAAATGTGTGTGTGAGATGACTTCATTGAGTCTTCATCTGAATTCAGGTCCTGCTCTGTAAATTCACATATTTTCCTAAAGCTTTTCTTCTCTTTCGTCATTGTTCTTCATCTTTGTGCAGGTTCTGCTTGTTTTAACTCTGAACCTGCATGAAATGTCTGTGATTTAATTCACTGAACCCAGAACAAAGGATCCCGGGCTGTATAAAAGAGGCTTTCTATCTTCAGACGGCAGCTAACCGTCTTATCTGCACGCATTTGTTATATTTAATTACTTTCTGCCAGAGTCATTATTTTGCAAAATACAAATGCATTATTTTCTGAAACTCGGTGAACTCCTGAAATGCAAATGAAGTCAGGTAATGATACGCCGACGTCTGCCGGTGACGTTAATGTAGATGCGAAGGGAAATATTTTCATCAAAATCCAATGAAGGTCCATTTTTTCCCAGTTTATATTTGAGGGCCGCAGTCTGATTGGGCGGCTTTATGCAGTTTCATAAGGTCAGAATGCACGGGTTTATACTTTTGCAGGGAGACAAAGTCATGTTTTGTTTTTTTTGTTTTTCAGAAAAACGTTGAGGTTTTTATAGTAGATTTTTTGGCTTTGTTTCCCTTCATTCACAACCCAGGCGCACTGGAATGGTGACATATCTGCAAAATGACATTATGCATGTTTTATGAGCGTTTCACATCATGAGTGCAACACTGTACCGGGTGCGCTACCGAGCAAGTTTACCACACATATAGAGCTGGATATCCCTAGGAGAAAAAAAAGCAATAGATTTAAAACACATATATTTTATACTAAGTATAGTTCAAGTCAAGACTTACTTGTATAAAAATTGTAATTAAACTTTATTTGGAGTACTACATGTGCACAATGCACATTTCGTAATATTAAGCCTAAAATATGTTTTAATGTCACTATTGATGAGGATTGTATGATATTTAAATAATATCAGTCTTTAAATGCAAAATATTTAAAGATATACTAAAGTATATCTTTAGTTGGATTTCAGCACTACTTCTGCACAATTAACGTACAAAATTAGTTGTTCCAATTTAGAAGACTTTAAATGTTTTATCAGTTTAGTAAACTAAAAGTACAATTGCAGGGTATTTTTATTAAGTACATCATATGTAAATGTATTTTAAACACATATCACTATATTTATTTTTCACTAGGGATGTCATGCAAACATCAAAATGTGTTCGTTTACAAATGTACTGCTCATTTCAACTAAAACCGAAGTGAATTGTATGTATAGGTTATTATTGGAGTAAATTATTATTGGATAAAACTAAAGGTGCTTCACAACGCCATAGAAGAACCTTTTTGTCTAAATGGTTCCATAAAGAAACTTTAACATTGGGTTCTTTGTGGCGAAAGAAGGTTCTTCAGATTATAAAAAGGTAAGAAAGAGATGTTTCTTAAAAGAACCTTTGACTGAATGGCTCTTTGTGGAACTAAAAATGGTTCTTTTATGGCATCGCTGTGACGAACCATTTAAAGCACATTTTTAAAGGACAAGTCCACTTCCAAAACAAAGATTCACATATAATGTACTCACCCCCTTGATGTTCATGTCTTTGTTTCTTCAGTCGTAAAGAAATTATGTTTTTTGAGTTTCAGGACATTTCAGGATTTTTCTCCATATAATGGACTGATATGGTGCGAGTGAGATTCACCCAGAATCAACATTCTGTCGTCATCTTCTCATCCTCAGGCGTCTCTTTTACATGCAATTAAAGCTGGTAGAAACAGAGACTGTCAGCATCAAACAGCATGTACATCTACATTCAAATCTCAGTTCAGGTATTATGGTTTTATTTAGTGCAGGTGTGGTATAGACAACTTTTATAATAGTTATTTTTAGTCATTTTTGGAGCTGGACAGGCCTCGTCTCCATTATGGAAAAGAAAAGAGTGTTCTGGACATTCAGCAGCAGATCTTCACCTGTGTTTACCTGTAGAAAGAGCATCATATGAGTGTGGAGCTGCTTAGGAACTTGTTTACCAGATGAATCCTCTTTTATATTGATCTGAATTTGTGCTGGTTTGTGTCTCAGCAGAGTCAACATTTTCAAACGGATTGATTTGAAGCTGCTGGTTTTTTAATTTGTCTCGATGGGAGTGAAAGTCTGTTGATCTGAAACCGTGTTGGTTGATTTGTCTCGTTCTGCTTTCACAGGACATCTGAAATGGAAACTTTCTCAGCTGTATGTCGTGTCACGTTTCCCCACGAGATCAGGTCGGTTTATCCGTCCGTCGCTCATCCGTGTGCTCGCTCGTCATCTGCGTGTTTCTCATGTCAGTATTGCTATTGCTATTGCCGGCGTGAGAAGAAGCAAACATAAGCTGGTGATTCCTGACATGAGAACATCTTGTCCTCTGACCGCAGGCCGACGGATGAATCTTTTAGTATCTGTGTGAGTGAAACGCAAAGCTTAGAACTCAGATGCACCATGACAAATCAAACACAATAGTGACTAATTATTATAGGACACAAGCTGAATGCTTGGAAAAGCTTCCACGTGGACTCTGATCTGATCTGGATGATGATTTCAGTGTTTTTAACAATAGTGTGTTTGCATTAAATCAGCTGTGTGGGACTGTGTTATTGGGTTTGGTGAACACCCTAGTTATATATTTGCTTGTTTGTTTGTTTGTTTGGTTGATTTATCGATTGACATGATCCTGATGTGTGGTTTGATCCTCATGATGTTTGTTGATGGATTGTTTAATTATCAGTATGATGTGACATTATGAATGGCTTGTGTTTGTGTAATGGATCCTAATGGCGTGTCTGTTAATGGAAGGGCAGATTGTCTCTGATCTCCATTAGAAGCACTCATTTATGTGTTTACTGAGAGGACGGTGTTTTTCGGAGGGTTCAGCTTGTTTTTGTATGTGCTGTAATTTTCCTGAGCTCTTTTCGTCTGTCATGTTTAACTACTGACGCTTTAATACTGAGCTGCCGTAAAAACCCGAGACGTGTCCATTAACCGTTAACCCTGGGTTAAACCAGTCTACACGTTTCTAGATCTAAAGCGGTAGTTTAACTGGGTGAATCAACATCAAACCCTCATGAATGAGTTCAGTTTCACCTCAGAATCAGAGAAGAAATGACAAGTTAAAAAAAGAAAAAAAAAAAATGTATATTTTTATATTTTATATAGTTTGCATTTTCATATTTTGTAAAAGCAAATATTGGATACATTTTTATTTGAATATTTTTAAATTTGAGGGTGAAATGTAATCAAATGTAATGTTTTTTTTTTCTGAGAGAGAGAGAGAGAGAGAGAGAGTGAGAGATTCAGTTATTATTGTTTTTATTGTTTTTTTTGTTTTTTTAGTATTTTCTTGTTAAAAAAAAAAAAAAAAGATTTTTACAGCATCTGAAGCAAATGAGCAGCTCATGTGATTTTGGGTCACGTAACGTCATCATCGAAGAATCTGATCCGTGTCTGGAGGCTGGTTTGATGACTCTGGCTTTAATTAGTATAGCCTGTATTAGTGATGTCAGCAGTTCTTTACAGGCTATGCTAATCTATGCCAGAATCATCAATGCAATGGATCTGAGCTTCCTCTGAAGAAACGGCACGTCATCATTTCACTGGGGTTCAGGACGTTTGTGATTATGAGCATTTATTGGAAATAAACCTGATTTACTAGAGCACAACTAGCTCATGTCTATCAATTACTCGTGTGTGTATTAAATCCTTTGTTACATTATAAACAGAGAAACACAGTATGTGTGTAAATATGAGTGTTTATGCATTATAAACATACAGTATACTGAGGTACAAATTGAATGAGTATATTATAGCTGATAAGATTGTCTTTATTTTTCATTATAAAAGATCCAGAATATTATCTATAACATGAAATGATGTCATTAATGTCAGTGTTTTTTTTTTTTTTTGGTAATATTAAAAGTGGGGTAAGTTGTCACAGATGTTTACATGAATTTTACAATAATAATAATAACAATAATTTGATATTTTTGGCAAGTTCATGGATTTGCGTTTCATAATCATTTAACTGTTAAAGCAAAACCGTTATGTAAAACTTTATACAATGTAAATAAAATGTAACTAATGCTAATAAGATTATTGGTGTATGTTCTAACAGAAAATACCATTTCATTTTTTTCTGCTTCAAAATTTTAGGTTTTATTCAATGCATGACTGTTTTTTAATTAATTGTGAAATTTACTACCAATTACTGAGTGAAAATTGTTTCTACATCTTTTTTTCCAGTGTATATATACATACAAATTAGGGCTGTCAAACGAGTAATTGCGATTAACCGTATACAAAATAAAAGTTTGAGTTTTCCTAATATGTGTGTGTGTACTGTGTGTAATTATTATGTATATATAAATACACACAAATTAATATATATATATTTAAGATAAATATGTTTTTTTTTTATGTGCAAAATTGTTTATTTATATATATAATAAAAATTATATTAGAAATATAATAAATATATGTACTAGTAAATATTTCTAAAATATATACATGAATGTGTTTGTATTTATATAATCATACATACATTTATTAGGCGAACTCAAACTTCTATTTTGTGTGCGATTAATCGTTTGACAGCCGTAACGTAGATACATACACTTACATATGTACTGTGAAAACCTGTCCTATAGTTTGACAGCATACTCCTGTATCTTGTGTTTTTTTGCCAATAGCCGTGGAGAGTCTTAACTTTTTTCCCTCAAAGGTGTTTGGGTTTGACAGTAGGTCCAGTCTGATGAATGTGCTGTGGTGTGGACGCTCCCGGTCTGTGGGTGTTTGTGCTCAGATTAATGCTGTTGTTCTGGCCGCGTGTCTCACGGGACGCTGGAGGATTTTCAGTTCATTCAGATGGCAAACAGCAGCGGCTCTCCTTTAACCAGAGACAAGCTCTCAAATGAAAGCAGGAGATATTCTGCTTGACCGGCGAAGCCTTCGCTCAAATCCGCAGCCCTTTGATTTATGCAAAACAGAACAAGCCCTGAGGATTTCCGTTCGCTTCCCCTCGAGCTGAACCGCTTTACAGACTGCTTCCCTGTCGAAGAACAGAATTGCACTGCGTCTGTAGATCTATCATAATAGTTCAAATGACTGGTTTAATTAGTCTTTAACCTGGTTATTGTGACCTGAGCAGAGCATTTATATATTCACAAGAATATGTGAGTATTTTCCCATGCAATTCCTTGATTGCTTTATTCAAAAAATATTTTTCAAAGTTAGAAACAAAAATGATTAGAGTATGTTTTGCAAGAAAATTTTTTCGAATTTTTTGTAGCAATTTTCTAGCAATTTCTGAGTATGAATTGTTCCAGCATCAGTTGTTTTGCGATGCATTTTTTGTTTACAGAGCGTTGCTACGCAGTTGCTAGGGTATTCTGAGTGTGCTACGATAGTCTGAGTGATTTCTACAGCATTTTTCTATCTGTTTTCTTCCTGTCTGTGTGAAAACATTTTCCTGTAGTTGTGGCCCTGGTTCCTCATTCTGTTTCCTAGTTTGTATAAATGCAGAGTTACATGCACATTGTGAACAATAATAATATAATCAAGCAGCACTAATAGCTTAATTTGTTCAGAACCCGAGGCCTGAGATTCGGGCTTCAGTATTTTGTTTGTGTCGGATCATTATTAGCTGTTGCCGCTCCAGTAACCCGTTCCGGCTCCAGCGGCTCAGATAAATGAAAGATTTACAGCAGGGTTCGTAGGAGAGAACCAGAGGATTTCCAGCTCAGACGGACGCTCGCGTGAGTCGGGGTCAGACGCTCCTCGTTCAGAGATTCAGACTCCAGTCATTAGCATTTGCAAAACGTGCACATCCGCACCAGAACGGGTTTAGGCTTCTGTTGTGATTGTTACAGGCTTTAGTTGCAATATACAGTTCATACATCACACATTTACTGATGTTGAGTCTGATTTACATTCATGTTTATTAATTTAGCAGACTTTAGTTTGAGAATCAGCTGTATTCATCTGTCTGATCGTGTTCTTCCTGTCATTGCTCTCGATTCACGTGTGAATTTTTGAAACTGAACTCTATTTTAATGGTCAGTGGAGTTTGTTTGGTTCGGTTTGTGTTTTTCTCATGTCGTGTTTGGAGTGTGTTTCTTTCTTTCACTGCTTCTCAACTTATACTGCAGTAGTTTATCATACAGAATAAACAAAATGTCCTTTTGTTTGATTTCATATAATCATGAACTAGACCCGAGTTATGGTAGTTAGTTAAAACTACAAATAAAACCATGAAAAGTATTTTTTACTTGAAATAAACAATAATACACATAAAATAAAAAAAAAACCATACTTTATTCCAGCTAGTTGCCGAAACAACATTTCTCGTTTTCATTTAGTTTAACTTGATGTACAAAATATAACTATAATTATAAATTATTATTAATAATAATAATTAATGACATTTATGTAGCATTTATAATTAATACATTTATAATTTTCTGCTTTTAATTATGCTAATTATTAATTACTATTAACTAGTAAAATATGTAGATATATTTAAAAAAGACAAAACTGAAAACTAAAACTTGAGCTAAAATTAAAATGAAATCAAAACACAAAAATAAAAACTAATTCAAATTCTAATCTAATTATTATTATTATTATTATCATTATTATTATTATTATTATTATTATTATTATTATTATTAATAATAAATTAAATTTGCATAGCATTTATAATTAATACATTTTTAATTTCCAGTTTTTAATTATGATAATTATT